>RDEW01000049.1:39662-63292 GCA_011109175.1 Dicyema japonicum | reverse complement strand
ACTAAATGTGGGAATATAAAGACTAGATCTGTCAATCTTATGCTGATAAGATGCTGAAAAGAATTCCACGAGACCCTAATTATTCTAGTGCCAAACTACAAATACCCACCTCTATGTTCGTGGATGACTAAAAGCCAATATATCCTGCTCAACAACCTCTAGGTATTTATACGGAAAACCTCACAAATCTCTAACCCCTAAAAATTTTCGAATCCACGACTAATCGTAGGGTTGAAAGTTTTTGTCTGTTAACTACAAAAGCAAATACAGGTAATCCTCGTGGAAATCATTTCAGCGCCACGCTAAATACATTTAGTTATGTGAGCATCCGTTTAGATTGTTATTTTTCCGTTAGCCATGGGTTTCCTTCACTAGAAGGGATTGGGGGTAAATAAGTAAAAAAGTCGAAACTGCTGAATTCTCCCATCCTGGACCATGCTAACCTGCAACGGGCCGATGGAACTAAAATCTTTTCGCTCGAGGAAGTGAAACCACTAGTAAACGGCAGCACATGTGTCGACTCCATGTCTAGACTCCAAAGCGCGGTAAAGACAGTATCCTTCATAGAAAAGGTGAGAAGGCTTAAGGAAAAAATACCAAGTGCTTCTCAGCCGGTTGACGTTCTATGCGATTTTGTTGAGACCACAGAAGCGATGAATTATATTTTCTTTAAAAATTCAAATAAAACACAAAATTTATATTTAAATTGAATATATATAAGTGGTATCATGGAGAATAAGGATACTCATATGTCTGTTATCAGGCAATTACAAGATTCTGTAAATATAACACACTTATCATAAGGAGACACTCAAACGCTTGGAAGTAATCGACGTCTTCCCTTTGGATTCTGAGGTCGACACTCACTACCTTCTAAATGAGACGATCACTGAAGACACTCAAACGCTTGGAAGTAATCGACGTCTTCCCTTTGGATTCTGAGGTCGACACTCACTACCTTCTAAATGAGACGATCACTGAGAGAATGATCGAAGCAAATTCCCAGTTTATATCAAACTATTCATCCTTCGTTGATAAAGTAAACGAATCATTCAAAGTGATCTCCCAAATCAGTGATAACTGTTCCAACATGCACAAGTATATCAAAGTCTGTTTGTGAGTAATTCAGACGTGCAGGGATGACTCAAAGGAAATGCTGATCAAGGCCGAGAGATTGGAGACCAAAATGTTAGTGTAATCATCATTGAAGGGGTAATTTAAAGGATGAACTAAATGACGTCAACTTTGCAATCTCTGAGTTTATGCTGACTGGTCACGAGGACTCAGTACTGTCTCACCCCCTGCTGGACTATGTCTGCCTTTGTTCTCATTCTAGGAGTTTATTGCTCTCCTGAAACGTCTGGGGGACATTGTGGGCAGGATTCCCAAATTGCCGATCTCCGAGTTACAGTATATTACTTTGTGTTACTACAGAAATGACTTGCTAGAGAGTAACCCCACCAAACTGAGGACTGACTGCCTCTCACTCCAAAAATGTATAGAAGGTAGAATAGTGGTGGATATTAGATAATGTGGGGTCAATCTGTTTGGGGGATTGCATCGGTTGTGGGCTCTCCATACTAAAGGATAATGAGTGTGATTTGACGTACCGGTTGGGCCTATTCTAGGGATATGTGGGGGACCATCGTTAATATCAGAAGAGAGGCACTGCTAATGGATATGATTGACAAATGGACCAATAATGTCGCGAGTGACCACGACTTTGTTGTTGGGGATATTGTGGATTGGATGGAGGAAAGGGTTAGGGATGAAATTACTCTTTTTTCAATGTGTGAGGGAGAATGCCTTAAGGACAATCTAAACAGGGTCACTGCTGATGTTTTACAGCCTTTCAAAGTACCGTATCGCTGATTTTAGGACAAAATAGAGCAGTATATCTTCTCTCTGTCTGATTACTCCCAACTACAGAGGATCTACTCTATTATGGTGACCAGCCTCTCCCGTTTGTGCAATATTGAGGTGGGGAGTGGGGACAATCCTGTCAGGATTTTCGTGACTATTGAGGATTTGTCGGAGTCATCAAAGAATATATTCTACAACTCTCTCATTCACCACTCTAATATGCTCATGTCAACCCCAATGTTAACTCCCTCTCATTTGTAGTCAAAACCAGTTGGTTCCCCCTTCTCAGATAACTGATATTGTGCAGACGTTTGCCAACGTGGTCGATAGTGCCTCTGTCCATGGAGATGTTTGTCGTATTCTTTATTTAGAGTGTCTTTGCTGGGAAACTCATAGATTTATTGCTTAGAGTGTGTTCAGTCACATCATGTAGACTTGACCACGTGTCCTCTGCCGTTTATAGTATTAATTTTCATTCTCTTTTACTCCCAATATCTCGAAATAATATAGAAAAGCGTAGACTTGACCACGTGTCCTCTGCCGTTTATAGTATTAATTTTCATTCTCTTTTACTCCCAATATCTCGAAATAATATAGAAAAGCGGGAAATGTTGGAAAATTTGGTTACTCTAGCTAATAATACTAGATTAGTAGTGGAATTGAGAATATGGCCTCCCTGCAAGCCAGATTGGTGTTGAATGAATCAAGAATGATTGCAGTACATGACAACTTATCGGAATCATCTAATGAAGACATTATTAGATTAGCCGTATTATTAGGGTGTTGTTTGTAGAATATAGTGGAGTCTATTGTCAAAAATTATTCAAATTTCGCGTATCTTCAGTTCGTGCAAATTATGGATTCTAATATCAGGTTTGGTTGCTCTATTAATATTAGACGTCGATTTATGGTATTGTCATTACAGACTGTTCTCAGGGTGTATGATGAGGTGTACTGTATGGCTGATGAGAAGGGAGTTATCATGGATGAGGTAATACCCACCTCGAAATTAAAACAAATGAGTGGATATTTTATTTGACATTTCCTTATATTTTTAATTCTTATAAATTCATTTTGGGAGTAGTTTTAATGGAATTTTGATTTACCCACAAAATGCTCTAATTGGCTGATGGTTCAGGTGGGGGTTACTTTGCATTAAGTGTCATAATCTCATCAAGATGCATGCGACCTCTCGTTTTACTTACATTCTGACAGTGGACGCGTGAACGCTTGGAAAACTAAACGTCGAGACTACAATGTAGCCTAAACCACGTTATCCTTGATTGTACAGTAAGTAAACAAATATATACAAAAAATACAAATATTATTATGAGGTCACTTATCTTCTAAAGTACGTTGGTCGGACTGCTGAGGATCAGATGTCTCTGCAGAGTCAGTCCTTCGTTTAGAGGACTTTTTCACATACGGAGTACGGCGTTTCTTGGAAAAAAAACCGGGAGGGACTGAAGTATTAGTATTCATTTTTCCAGCATATGGTGGGGGATCAAATGGAAGAGGATCCAGACTCCTTCTAGGGGGACGTGCAGAATCAGAGCTTTCACTAACGGAAATGTTAAAGGACAATGTAGTATTGGTTTTTCTAATACGTTGTTTCTTTGGCTCTTTAACACTCCCGTTTAGTCGTTTATGAGGGAATGGAGTACATTTGAGTAGGGAGATTCTCCGTGGAGTCACAGGAGAAGGATTGGGTGAAGAAAATACAGGGAGTTTATCATTTAGATCATTAACAGACTCGTCCTCCTTCGAAAATCCGAGGATATTATTGAGAACAGTCTCGTTTCTAAAGGTGGACATAAAGTCATCAACACACAGCTCAACAGGATGGACAATGTCCCCAGTGAAGTTAGGAAAATCGCCACAAAAATCAGAATTAGACATCTCCTCTCCGACAACTAGCGATTTGCGTGGTTCAAAAGACCTCCCATAAAACAATAACATACTTTCTCTTGGATCCACTCAAACCACTTCCAGACTTGAAGGTAAGGTCGAAGGTGTTGGCGTTCTCATAAAAATTTGATATTTCTACTAAAAAAACGATGGTACCATCAATCTTTGACAATTGAGTCTTTCTTGTGATCCAACTGGAGACCGGACTCCTGGGGGTTTCGTTCAATATATTAATGTCATAGGAGAGGCCAGTATCATATTTCTTAAAGTCGGGTCAATTCGATTTTTCCTTTATACAGGGAGACTCTATGACTCTTCCAATCTCCTGGGAACTAATGACCTCAGTCTGAGTCGCTGTAGTCTCCCTGAAGTCATCAGTCTGGGTGCTATTGTGAATGAGGCATGTCGCATGTGATTGCACATTAAGGGAGACATCATCCTCTGTACGCCTATTTATACTTATTATTTGTACTCTTTACTGTCTTGGCGGTGTCATTAAGGTTCACTATCTATGTCATTACTAGATCAACCATAGTTTTGTAGGAAGAAATGGTCGAACACTTCCTCGAGGCTCAGTCCTAGAAGACTTAGGCCGGAACCACGTCTTTTACCGAGGGAACGATACTCCACCAAGGAAGTGCACTCCTCCAATAGACTATTTGCTGTTCTCCATAAACCAAGGGTTTCCGAATAACCTTCGATTATGGTTAACCAAACCTAAAATCAGACGAGCTTCTTCTGATGGGAGAAATCTAAAATCTGATCTTTCGATTGGCATGTTTAATAAAATCTAGTCTGACTTAACTAATGCTCGAACGATCGTTTGAATTTTTAAATATATTTAGATAATATTTCGTAATAATTTTGTAATATTTTTAAATTAAGTTTTTTATCGAGCTTGGCATGTTTAATAAAATCTAGTCTGACTTAACTAATGCTCGAACGATCGTTTGAATTTTTAAATATATTTAGATAATATTTCGTAATAATTTTGTAATATTTTTAAATTAAGTTTTTTATCGAGCGCCGAATACGTTTTTGTAGAATAAAACAGTATATCGATCCTGCAATAGGCTGTGCATGTGCTGCGTGGGGATCTAACCTGACGACAACGAACCTAATAAAAGTTCAAGAGATCCAGTCAAAAGCAATCGATTTACTTAAAAAATATACAGATAAAGAAATTGTCCCCAGAACACTTGAGTCCATCATAGAGGCAACTGAATAGAATTTCAGAATAGGAGGGATAAAAGACGCCCGCCCGTATAGAAAATGTTTAAGGTCACGGTCGGAGCATCGAGAAAAGATTGTGAAATCTCTGTAGCGAGATTTATTATTAATTGGATTTTCCTAAAGCATTAACTTGGTAGAAGACCTGATCATATTTTTAATTCTCCCTGAAATAAGCAAAGAAACCTTCTTTTTATGAAGACTAATCAAGGATTTAACACAAACCATAGAAAGAAGTAGACATGGACACTGAGATCACTTAAATAGTAAATATTTATCCCTTCTTGTGGCTTCCAGGGATCCTCTTAATTGGGAGCTTTACATGTGGTGACGAGGAAACATACCGGAACTGTTTTTGCATGAATCAGATTGTAATCCCTTTCTATAAATGGTCCCGTTTCATAGACAGCAATGTTCGAGACAAACATCAAAAAGCTATAGTACTTGCACTTCTATTACCCTCTTAATTGCGAAAAAATCCTCGAGTAGCAGCAGCATTCCGCTGACCAATTAACTGATTTAAAATATAGAATAACTCCACTACAAATAAGGGTCAATTTATGTCTTTATTATAAGGTGAACTAATGATTTTCCACTTGAGTGAATTTCCCATACAGATTGCTCTTGATAGCCCTCTAGTAAAACGTTGAAATGTTCAATTATCCATGTGTTAATCTCCCCAATGACCACCGATGAAACATCAGAAAAAAATAACAATAAGATACCGGAACGTTAACTTGGCTTGCAAACTAGCGATGGACGCAGATCTGCACAGTCATGACGTGAGGGGCACTCCTCTCTGTTTAGATGACAGGTCGAAGATTGGCATTTCTATCCACTGTTCCGTCTCTGTATGGTATTTGTCCAGAGTGTCACTAGAAAAGACTGTTATTTAAAATTATATATTATTAATAATTTAATTATTTAATTATTCAAATTTAAATTAAATTTCTAGTAAATAGACGAACTAGATGATTTACTAAACCGGAAGTATTGTTTCTCCAAGAAATCTCAATCCGATAAGACTGTATTGTGCGATAAAAAATTTCATAATGTTGGTTTATATTCATTGAAGTTCTTCGAGGAGGCAAAAATAGACCGAGTATTAAAAACAGAGTCATATAAACTATCACAGCTTGAGAATTGCTACAAAAATAATATAAATATAGAAAATGAATGTGAAAAAGGTAAATTAAATATTATTTTGATTTAAATAATTTATTGGATACGTTATTTTCATTGAGGGAGACCGGTATTAGAAAAACACAAGAATGGGGTAAATTCTTAGCTTTTGTTGATGAGAGCATGCTGCTGTACTATATTAAGGAATTGAAGACTTGCAGGGATAGGTTCGACCAGTCAGTCCGGGATTTGGCAAGTCTTTCAATTCGAGTAGACTATAACTTACCTTGAGGTGAAGGAGTTGTAGGATATGAGGGATGTTGAAAGGATGAGAATGGAGACTGAGATGGTGGTCGTGAGGTTGTTATAGTAGAAACGGAATGTGGCATTATTGAGGATAAAAAGACGTAGTTTATAATTTTTACTTTATTTTGTGATATTTAATTTAATATTTTCTATTCTGCCGGGGAATCAAATGTCGATAAAATAGACTTGATGATATTTATCTCAAAATGAAGCAACTCTTCTCGATTAACCCATTAATGGCAGAAATATGGAAGTTGTATAGCTTTCGACTTCCGACAGATGAACCTCAGGTTATTTCAATCCTAGCATCTGACAGCTCTCTTGTTTAGGACTATGGGTCTCTGAAGTCTCCGTAACCTTTTCCATGCTCAAGAAGGCAGATGTGGGCTTTCATAAATCTCTAAGGTTAGTAAACACTTCACGCAATATAGGAATGTCACCACATCAACTATCCACCACTGAGCATCCCCAATGCTTTCAATGGCATTTGCAGGGATGGAAGCTAGTCTTTCCATAATCCATGAAATTATCAGGTTGGTGAAACTCTCATATGGTTCTCCGTGCACATTGATCTTCGGAGAACACACCATCGAATAACATTGGAGTCCAACAATGCGACCCCTTACTCTGCCTTGGGCATCGCTTGTACAGTTAAGTGATCAGAACCCCAATGAACTTATGGTACCTGGATGATGCGACCATCGGAGAGAATTGGCAAATTGTGGTGGCAGAGGTCGAGTTCGCTATCTCTGTTCTTGCAGCATTTTTGTTGAAACCGAATGTGTCAAAATGTGAAATCATTAAGGTTGCTTGGCCTGTCTGGTTTCTTCATCGAAGAACGAAAGTAGTGCATGGCTTAAAGCCAAGAAAATTGGGGTTTCCGTCTCCCTTGGAATGGATGTTTTTACAATCCATCGCTTTAGATGTGGAAAGATGGTCAGCGCGAAAGGTCTTTACATTCTCTCTTACCGGTGAGTGCTGGAATGAGTCCAAGACATATCGCAATCAACGGAGTTATTAAGTGGGTACTAGAAGCGGTCGGATACCCTGTCCAATTGGAGTCTCTCGGACTGGCCCAAGCCAACAAAAGAATTGATGGAACAACTCTCTTCCATGGGAAAGTAATAGATACCTCACCTGGGACACCATCTATGTTGATAGTCTTTTTCAAATCTTGGAATGACTGCAATTAATTCAGGCTCTACTTCGGAAAATATGAGACGCTAAAAAGGAAATATGAATGTCTCGGTGGACAGATCATCTTTGAACCAGTCGCCGTGGTAACGTCAGGACTCATAGGAAGCAGATCAATAATTTTACTGAAATGTATCGAGTCGCTTATCGCAAGGAGGAAAAAAAATTAGGTAGCTCATTGTGCGCAATTCCTCTCTGATCGTTAAGGAAAAGATTCTGAGAACACCCAGTAGTTGTTAACTGTTAGTTTCTAAATTTAATTAATTTTAAACTCGCTAGCAGTATCTGCAATCTAATTAATGGCTCATGCAGAATAAGTTAACGCATTTATTTATTTAAAACCCGAATCACCGACAAAATGAAAGAGAGTGGGGGCGGTCAGGTGATTCCGGGCTCCTTAAGCAGCCGTCTCATCCTTTCTCGCTGATCCTCCCGAGAGTCGACACTCTTCCTGTATGGATGAATCACTTTTCGGAAATTTTGAGGCTTCAACAAGGCTCCCATTCTCCTCATTAACGGGTTGGCTTTAGTGGTGAGGAGGAGAACCTTTTACGGCCCTCGTTACTATTTCTTGGAAGGATTTTATTTTTTTAGGTTGGCATAGGATAGATTAGTACCCCATCCCGCAAACAGTAGCCGATTGATGGTATAATTGGGTGTAAAGATGATTTACTCATAAGTACCGAAATTACCTTTTAAATAAATTGTTTATAAATAATAACAAATTCCTGAATAATTATAAAATAATTATTTTAAAAATAAATTATTTCACGTTGTATACTAACAGATGGCAATAAATATGATCGGATCGAGGTTTTCATCGACTATAACAACCCGATTGGACATCTTACCGTTCATGTCATATCGGATTAACCCACTCTACGACAAAGTACTTCTCCATATGTATGTTATAGCTTAATGAACGATTTGGGGACACTTTGGCCATAAAGGAATACAAAAAGAACTNGATCGGATCGAGGTTGTCATCGACTATAACAACCCGATTGGACATCTTACCGTTCATGTCATATCGGATTAACCCACTCTACGACAAAGTACTTCTCCATATGTATGTTATAGCTTAATGAACGATTTGGGGACACTTTGGCCATAAAGGAATACAAAAAGAACTTCAAAGTCATTCGCTACCAACTCCCAAGAATGAGGAACTACATAGAATTGTTGAATGTCCCCTCATTCCAAGATGAGTCCATCCATCATTCTCACTACACTCATCTTCTGTTTAACATGGAGTTACATGAACTCGATAAACGACTACAAATGGCCAAAGCATTGGGAATCCCTAAGATTACAACCAGTCTTCTTTATAACATCGACCCGGATGTTCATACTATATACAACCTCGACCTCCAAGGAAGGGAACTCTCCAAACTGTACACTATATTTCGACTTGCAGACTCAATAAGGGGGGTACTCTCATTCTTATTCCCTAGATTTACGAATTTGATGACTTTTACTCCGCCCTTGAGTTCTGTTACCGTAGTGATGTGTTCTGTGAGAGTACCCGTGGTGTGGTAGAATCCAGGGCCAATACCATCAAGGGATTCTCTCCCAACTTTGAATTTCTCAGAAACTTCCACATACTGTTGGTAACAGCAATTGATGTATGCCTGGTTGTCACTAATGTAGCTAATATTCGATGGAATAAGGTCAAAGACCATGATTCATAATGAACTTATGAGGTATCAGGCGGATTCGGGGGGTCGATTCTCCGTTTATGATTTTTACCAGGACATCATTAATTATTCGCGTACGGGAATCACAAAATACTTGGATCTGTCGATAGAACAACTCCTGGGGATGATATTCGACTGTGACCCCTCAATCGTGTGTTTGCTTGCTTAAATTGCTAGTTTAATGAGTACAAGGAACGTCATAATATGAACACAAACATAATGAAGTGTCTCATGTCGGCTACCCTTCTGAGGAATATGGGGTACTCATACTCTGAGGTTATTGAGTCCTCAAAGTCGTTGAGGACCGGTCCTTTTGTTATAAAAGAGTGCATGGAGATTATCCAGGTAATTATGATGCTCATTTGTAGGAGAAGGGATACGTGAAGCCCCTCCTGAGCCATCTGGTCTACTATAGATCACGTGGGATTACTTATTCCAACATGGATCACTTATCTATGCATGGGAAACTAAAATATTTCATTCAAAACTTTAATTTGACGAAGGATAATGTACTTTGTGTGGTTATTGGAGATTAAACTGTTCAAGTCTCAGTGTAGTGAGACGAGGACCAAGGAGTTAGATATTTACCAGAACAGGGACTTTCTGCTGAAGAGGGGATTCTCAGATAGCGACATTGGCAAGATTGTGTTGGTCTTGGGATTCCCCTCCAAGAGATTCACTAGTGGATGGGAGTCATTCATCAAAGGTAGGACTATGGAAGGGGAAGAATACAAAATTTGCGGTTTGGAGACACTCTCCCTATTCTACTTACACCTACAAAGGATTTGACCTTTTTTGTAATTATGATGCCTCTAAGAGTACAAATTAGTTAACAACTCAATTAGTAGCAAATGTCCCCCAAATCAGTTGTATTTAGTAAATGAATGTGGATTCATGTATTTGGCTATATAAGTGTGCACGTGCGGCCAAATCTCGTTAGAATACTTTCCTGTAAACTGAAAGAGTAGATCCCTCTCTCTAGAATACAGAAACAGCAAGACCTAAAGAACTCTAGCAGAGGCTGAGTCGATTTGCTGTAGTTCTCGAGTCTTTCCCTTACGGTCTCTTCCTTGTCGTCTTCTCTTTGAATTAAAGTTTCCCCCGTTATGTCGTCCTTCCCTGCGACTTTTGGGGGGTTAAATTCAGTGTGATAGATTCTCCCACTGGACACGTGAGTCCATCTTCCCTTTATGCGATCAATAATAATCTGGAATGGAATATTCAAATTAAGGACGGAAGAGATTTCTTCCTTCGCCAATACTGCCTCTGCCTGAGCGATGGTCCGCGGGAACCCTACATGTCATTAATCAAAACAGACCATCCAATAACCAATTATTTCCTCTCAGTGATGCCAATTTCCCTAAGACAACATCACTGATGACGTCATCCGGCACAAGTTTGCCAGCATCAATGAATCTTCCGGCTTCAAGTCCCAGTTTTGTTTTTAAGGACATTTCCTGTCTTAGCATATTGCCTGTTGCCAAGTATTTCATATTAAAGTCTTTGAGAATTCTCTCAGATATTGTGCCTTTTCCTGATCCTGGTGGACCCATTATTATCATTCGGGTGAACTTTGGCACAACCATGTAATCAGTGATATTGAAAAATGTGGTGTAAATTATTTAAGTTTATTACATAAATGCAAATAAATAATTAAATAAACATTATTGTATATAATTGTCTTCAGTATTAATTTGTGCACTCCCAGTTTATTCTAAGTTTAATAATAGTACCCCAGTTTATCTATTTATTCCCAAAGGTCACTTGGTTAAAAAATAACGTCTTCAGCTAAGTGATCTCAAGTTGACATGGGTAGATTGAAAACGACGGTGATTGGTATCTCGAACTGCTCTATATTCTCGTATCTCGGAGTGGTTTTTGTTGTATTTGATATGGGTTTGCTTGGTGGGTTGGCCACCCTCACTAATTTACGTCGTCGTTGAACTGCTCTATATTCTCGTATCTCGGAGTGGTTTTTGTTGTATTTGATATGGGTTTGCTTGGTGGGTTGGCCACCCTCACTAATTTACGTCGTCGTTAGAGTCGAGCTGGTTTAATAGTCATAGACTCGGAATTAGGACCGAGGTCAATATTAAAAAATTAGATTATTCCAAAGACCAAGGGTAACTAAACTAACTAGCCCTTTGATCCTGACTCGTTTCAGAACTTGTCTCCAGGTAGCGACATTATCTCCGGGGAGAGAATAGTTGGATCCTCTTGATGACGGCCAGGCATTGGGCGTCTCCTCAGTGAGGTCGATACAATGACGTCATCGGAGGGAAAGAAAATAATTTTAGACCAAATAGCTATATAGCACCACATGGCGCCACGCGTCCAATAAAAACGAAATCGACAAAATATAAAAAGTATAACTTAGTTAATCAAGATAAATAATAATTATTTTTTAAAATTATATAAATTATAATATATTATTATTGTTGCTTAGTAAAATTGTGATGATAAAGTTTAAAAAGACAGTCAGATCATTAAAGCAGGATCAGAAAGATGAGATTGAACAAGTCTTTACCATTTTTGATTCTGATAAAGACGGGGAATTAGATTATTACGAATTCAAGGTAATGTGTTTGTGAAGATTATAGTCGGCACTACGGTCTCTCGGTTTTCAAGTCAACAAGGAATCGACAGTTAAAATGATGAGGGATTGTGCTAAGGAACCGGAAGAGGGCATTAACTTTAACGAGTTTCAACGAATTGGTGAATTGTTAGCTCATTTATAGCTGGAGAATTAATTCTGAAGAGAGACCCAATGGAAGACTTGAAGAGATCATTTGACCTCTTTGACGATGATGGTTCGGGTAAAATATCGGTGGGCAAACTAAGGAGGATCACAAGGCAACTCAAATTGGTTTATGTTTAGAGAAATTGGAGAGAATGTGGAGGATGATGTCCTGAGGGCAATGATAAGTGAGTTCGACATGGACGGAGATGGAGAAAGTTGTTGTTATGTTATTATTAGTTAATTTTGATGAGTTTGTGGCCCTCATGACTGGTGATGTTTAGTCCCCCTTAATGTCTGTTTAATTTTGCTTTAACTTAAACTCAGAGATCACGAAGAAGCTGTTAAATCAGACGATTAAGGGATCCTATTTGGTGGTGTCTCACTGGGTGAAGAGTCGCAATCTCCCTATACTGTAGCGGTGGAGACATGGGTGGTGTCGTTTAACCTAAATATCGACTCGACGGAAAATATTTGTGGGGTACCACAGACTGTGGACTGAATCGTCTAGCAAATTACACTAGTTGTAGGCCAAACATGAGGGGTATCTATGGTTGTGACGGATGATCACCTTGGAAATTATTACCCCAGGATCACCTGGTTAAATAAAGTTCCCAACTAAGTGACCCCAGACCGACATGAAGGAAATCTTATCCGACGTGTACGAAAATCCTAAATGGCTCTCTAGACAAGACATGTAGCTATGGAGGGGCTGCCAGACAGATAGCTGCCTTACCAACGTCGGTTGTTGTCTAATAAAAATTGTTTCCACAAGAAGAGACACAAAGTTGCGGACGATGACTATTTTGGAAGCTTCCAAGATTGCGGACGGCTTCAGGAGAGAGGAGCGGGAGATGGCCATTGAAGACGACTCACTTTCGTATGCCAATGCCTGTTGTACAAATTGCCGGTAGGCAGTGGAAAGGGACCCAGCGTTTTCTCCGAGGGGTTTTTACGAACCTTATTCACTTGAATCTCACATTGTTTTGCGAATGTAAGTCCTTCATCAAACGTCACCCTCAGGACTGAATATCTTACTTAAAAGATCAACAAGACGTTTTCTGAAATGGTTAGTAATAATATTTAATAAAATTAATTAAATGTTACAAATAAATAATAATATAAAATTAATGTCAATGTTGGGTGAGACTAAAAAGTCAAATCTTCCGTGGGTGGAGAAATAGTATGTGACTACATATAATTAAGTCGACCCCGCAAAATTGATGATGTTGTATTCCAAATGGAAGTCAAGACCGTCTTGAAAAAGTCTCTAACTAACAATAACGTATTACATTCACTGATCCCTAGTTACCTAATCTGCTTCTTTATGGACCACCTGGAACTGGGAAGACATCGACAATTTTGGCCGCTGCCTCTGAGTTATTTGGGTTTTGTCCACTCGTAATGTGTACAGACCTAATACAGGGCTGGGGTGTCCTTACAAGGATCGAATCCTCGACTTGAACGCATCCGATGAACGTGGAATAGCCGTCGTTCGTAATAAAATCAAAAAATTTGCTTCTTTATCAATAAATCAAACCATTGGCGGGTAAAATTGTTGATTTTTGGTGTCTAGTGTGCCAAATTTTAAACTCATAGTACTCGACGAGGCAGACGCCATGATATACTCAGCCCAGGCAGCCCTGCGAAGAATCATGGAGATGAACTTCAAGACAACCAAATTCTGCATTATATGTAACTACATCAGCCGAATAATCGAACCCATAAAGTCGAGGTGTGCCAAGTTTCGGTTTAAACCACTCCCAAAGATGTTAATGGCGGCCAAACTCTCGGATATTGCAGAAAACGAAGGAATAATTATAAACGATGATGTAATGACCAATAATGTTTATTAGGCGTTGGACAAACTGGTCGACATATCATCGGGGGATCTCCGAAAGGCCATCAACTACTTGCAGACGGGACGCCACTTCTCCACAATTTTGGACTACAACACTGTTCTTGATATTTGTTCTGTTGTTATCTCTGTTATTTTAGTGGATTCCGGGGGATGTGATAGAAGGGTATATGAGGGCTGTATTGGGGACATCATATGGGGATCTCTACTCTGTGGTGTCGGTGTCTTCATTGGTTTAGTTTAGGACCTCATTCGAAGTGGGTACTCTGCCAGTCAGGTGCTGATTCAAGTGTACGAGTTACTAATGAGTGAGGAATGGGAGATTGTTGATAAAAAGCGGGCTTTTTTGTTGGAAAAATTAGCAGTATTTTGTTATGATCACGTTAGGCTGTAAATTGTGCGTTGGTGGAGGGTGCTGATGAGCATTTACAGGTTATTACTTTCTTCATGTCTAGTTGGTCAGTTTTGGAGCTTCTTCCATCGGGACTGTCGCTCTTGTATAATTTGTTAGGACGGTTTTTACTTAAATGACATTTTGTCTGATATTTTACTTTATGAGTAGTTACATGTGGACTGTGATGCTTATGACTCCCATGTGCTGCTAACAAGTACCGGTGTCTCCCACACTCCTTGATTGTTAACTAGATCTCATAGAGCAGAGGTGTCCAACCAGTCGATCGCGGCGGGTCTTTTGGTCGATCACAATAAATATTCTCTCGATATGATCAGCTCAATAAAAAAATATGATCAGCTCAATAAATTCTTTCAAAATGAAGTTAGAATTGTGGATATCTCAAATCCAAAAAGAAAATTTTACCCATTTTTCTAATATTGAAGATGAATTCACAAATCAACTTATTATTTATTATTTAAGCACTTCACGAGAGCCATACTAATTATAGCCCCGCATGTGCAGCAAAAGAAACAAGGTTAGATGTCATCCTTTTCCATGCTCCCCTGTTCCTAGCCAAGGCTCTCATGCTGTCCAGGTCGTTGCCATTTATTAGATTTTTTTTGATCCTGACCAGGTCTTTTTGTAAATCAACTTGTTAACATTAATCGTCAAAGAATTTGCTGTGGTACTACAAAAAATTTTATTGAAGAAAGAAAGTAGAGTAACGGTTATATAGAGGCTGTCATGACTGCGTTGCTATTCCCTCTCAAGATAGCGAGCGAGATTCGCTCAAATAGCCAGCAGCGCTCACGAGGGTCTCATTTTCGTGTGGCGATCCTATTCCCTAAACGACTCAAGAAATCCAGCGTCGCAGGCGCAAAGGAACCAGACGTCTCAACGGCGAGTGGAACAAACAAAAAACTCTTGGGTAGGACCGCGTACTTTTCCCGTTTCATGTTCTCGGTTTTCTCAGCGGCAGAGCAGGCTCCAGAGACACTCTGGAGTAAATTGCAAGAGGCAAATGTGTCGGTGCAGGTAACGTCCCAAATATAATAACAAGTTTAATCACAGATTTGGCGATTTCAAAAAAATACTCATTTATGCACTTTCTTAGCTTCTCCGTTCATCGAGAGTGACATAGAAAAAAGTCTGAGGAATTTAGAATGATTTTTGACGTTGATCCATGAAAGATTCAATAGAAATCATCAATCTAAAAATTACATCATTTTCAAAGTACATCAAATGTCAACATGTGGAAATTTATGCCTCCAGAAAATATCCCATTTTGATTGATGCGTATCAACGAATTCTTTCGTGCTTCAGAAGCACGTATTTATCTGAAACATCGTTTTCAAGCATTAAAATGATTTAATTCCCTCGTTTAACTGTTGATCGCCAGACAAATAGCTATATAAACATTAGCTCGCGAACGAAAAAAGTTGGCTACACCTAGTATAAAAACCGCGAATATCAGAAATTTAGCGTGTCGTCATGTTGTTTACTTGTTGTGGTGGCGCTCAGTGCAAGTTATGCATGGAAGAGAACCGTTCGACTTTCCCTACCCTTTTACGATTTTCAGAAGGGTGGTCTACCAATTCCCCCGTTTTCTCTTTACTACTTCTGTCTGGTGATGTAGAACCTAATCCCGGACCCAATGGTACACTGATTATATACAATTAAATGTAAACGGAATTCGCAATAAAGTGTTGGAACTACGATCCCTTTTATCCCATTTGAGAGTGGACATTGGCATCATTCAAGAATTGAAGCTCTCTAGAAAATTCCCAACCCCTTGTTTTCCTGGATGTTGTTTACTTCGCAAGGACCGATCAAAAAGTCTCGGAGGAGGATTATTGACTATCGTTAAGGATGGACTTAAAAAAACGAATCTCATCCCTTTTGTATCTTTACTCTGCGAAGGAGATTTTATTCTGAAACAGATTTCTATTGAAGTTTCCTTTTCTTCGACGAGATGTTTTACACTGTGCAATGTCTATATACGCCTCAGGGGTCATGCTCTACTTCCTATGTCCCCAACCTATTGAGACTGTGTGGACTAAGGATCTGCTACTATGCGGAGACTTAAATGGCAAACATCCGCTCTGGCTCCGGACACAACCAGCCGACAATCGCGGAGAGTACATCCTATCTATACTCGACGAACTAACTATTCTTAAAAATCCGGATTCCCATACGAGGACCCCAAGGGGACAGCCCAACTTCTCAGGACTTGTCACTATACACTCCCTCCCTTGCTGGATATCTTTCATGGGATGTTCGTGTTGACAAGGCTGCCATGCTGTTAACTTCAGTTATTCGAAAAGCGGATAGAATGTTCATCCCATTATCCTCTACAGAACATTCAATCCGAAACTATCTTCGGGCATCCTGGCACTTATCAAGAAACGGGATGCCTTGAAGAAAACCGGAATGCAATCAGATGGCTCTATATCGTACATACACTCTCTAAATGTCTTCCCAACAAATCCGTGATAACCAGAGACACAAGTGGAGTCGGCTTGTTGGTCGACTATTCCACAAGAACTCGTGTGGAATTTTCTGGAAGACACTAAAAAGTATCAACAGCATCACAAAGGAAAATGGCGGTGGAGTGTAACCGTTACCCTTGCTCCGTAACCGCACGGAAAATTCAAAATCAAGACTACTCCCTAATGGGTTCTCACAAGGCTTCCGGATGACCTGATTGTCGCTGCAAGGGACAAATCTCTCTCCAGGGCTGTGGCGGTGGTCAGTCATACCTCAACCAGGTGTGTGACTGGCTATCTATTAATTTGCTGTCTGTGTCTGCATCCGAGTCTTAGTTCACCCTATTTACTACGGACAGTAAATTCAATGGTGGACTTGAAATATTCCTCGGAAACATTCCCATCCCTTATACGCGAATCCAGAAGATCTTTGGAGATACATTCGACTCTCTTATGACGTTCTCCAGTCACACGGAAGAAGTGTTAACCAAGGGTCTTTGAAAATTGAAGTCTTAAAAGCCATCATAAAGAAGAGCCCCTTCCCTCCTACTGCTTATCAGCAAATTATATCTGCAAGTCATTGTACCGACGGTTGAATATGCCTGTTCTGCCTGGAGATTAGCTATTCTTTCTACGTATGAACACTCTCAGACGGAAGATCATGAGGCATGTGCATTCAGACTCCACATCCATCCCCAGTCTCCTTTCAGAGGAGGCGACGGTGAGAAATGGCCAGGGCTTCCTACGTATGTGCAAGGCGCTAGGAAACCCATTCAGAGAGGGTGGTTCATGCGAAGGAATTCAGATCGGCATTAAAAAAAGTGCACTACGATAGAATTCCTCTGCAGAAAAAGAAGACACTTCAGGAACACTGTTTGTTCAATGTCGTAGCATTCGAAGAGAATTCGAGAGATGTTGGAGGCTGGTTTTCTTTCTTGGTGGTCTTGGGGTTTTAAAATAAAAAAAATAAGTCCTAAATAAAAAAGTAAATGTAGGGTAACTGGACGAATTCAAAAGTTAAGTCACGTGGCGCCTCAAATATGAGACCGAACACGAAGTAGTTCTAGTGGAAGCTTCTATCTTAGAAAAGATACACAGCTTCTAAGAGAGCCGCGTGGGCAACTTTGACATGTTTGGATAGGTCCATAATTTTTGTGAGAATCACGTGGGCAACTCTTCCGGCTTGGGAATGATCGACAGTTTTTAAGAGATACACGTATCAACTCTGTCGTTTTGAAAAAGATAGACAGTTTCTGAGAGAATCACGTGGGCAACTCTGCCGACTTGTGGAGGATTGACAGTCTCTAAGACATACACGTGGGTAACTCTGCCGATTGGGAAAGATAGACAGTTTTTGGGAGAATCACGTGGGCAACTCTGTCGTTTTGGGACAGATTCACAATTTCTACGTGAATCACGTGGGCAACTCTGTCGTCTTGGGAAAAATTGACAGTTTCTAAGAGGTACACGTGTCCAACTTTTCCGACTTGGGAATGATCGACAGTTGTTAAGAGATACACGTGTCAACTCTGTCGTCTTGGGAAAGATCGACAGATCTTAGAGAATGATCCCACAATAACCTTAGACAACAGTTATGGAGAATACTGGAGGTGCACTATTAGAGAATAGCATGGATCTGATATAGAGTCATTTCATCTATGGCAGAGATCTTACTCGTGACAAAGAGTAGTTGGGAAGATAACAACAACGTTATACTCCTCTAAGTTTCTCTCACAAGCAAGCACCCGTAGTCCATCGAGGTCTTCTTCCACATTGACGAAATTCTCGATCTTTTGGAGGTCACTGAATCGGACCATCGGTACTCCTTGGTCGTCAACGGGATCCGTCAGAAGTCCTCCATTGACACGTTAGTTGGTTTTTTCAGGTCCATTTTCAATGCATATTCGAAGACCTTCCACCGAGCTTTCATGATTTCAATCGAGATAGGCGACCACCCCAAACAAGGATCTGTTTGGTATCCTGGAGCATCATCGACAGGAAGCGTAGTGCCTCGCAAATAATCAGAGTTTTTCACTTTTGCCAAAAAATCTCGTATAGGATAANTTTCAATGCATATTCGAAGACCTTCCACCGAGCTTCCATGATTTCAATCGAGATTGGCGACCACCCCAAACAAGGATCTGTTTGGTATCCTGGAGCATCATCGACAGGAAGCGTAGTGCCTCGCAAATAATCAGAGTTTTTCACTTTTGCCAAAAAATCTCGTATAGGATGAGGCGTATGTTGTCTCACTGCCTCAACTAGTCAACAGACAGCTCATTCTGACTATCCAAATCCCATTTTTTCCGAACGAAGGAAACTTATAAAATACTCGTCCCTGTAGACCATTCGCTCCTCTCAATCCCTCTAGAGACTAAATGAGTCGTCAACTTAATAGGGAATGCACTTCTGTGACCATAGCGATCTACCATATTTTCCCAAGGTCTGGTCACAATCCCCACTGTTCTTGTCAACTGGAGTATGTTTCTGCTTGCGAATAAAGCCTGATAGGGTAATCCAAGAAATCAAAGATTAAAGATATTTTATGGCCGCTATCAATTAAACCTGTCAACATCCACAACCGGCGCAAAGGTGCAGCTCACAAAAACCGCCCAAAAATATTTTATAAGCGAAAATTAGAATTAACCGATAAAACTATAAATTCCACAATACCATCCAAAATACTAATCCCTTCCATAATATTAACCAATTTATCATGCTTATTTAGCAATCTTTGAGTGTGCTTACAATATATCTACCAATCACTACAATAACAACCTCCACTAGTTCGATAGTGTAGTTGTTGTCAGTGTCCCACTCATGTGAACTTGATAGGATTTTCTGGAGTGCCTCAGATATTCTAATACAACAAAATAGTACTTTCTATTTTCGTCAAAGTCTACAACAAAATTTGTGAGGCCGGGTTCCACAAAGGTGAACGCTAATGGCCAATAGAGACTCCCATCCTTCAGGTAGGCGTGATGGAGGAACGTTTCCTTTGGCTGCGTCAGATTATATAGGTTTTGCAAATTATTATCCTTTAAATTAATAATTTTTATTTTCCGATTCTATAATATAATATTTTATTACTTTTATTGCCAAAGCGACTTTTTTCTCTTCTTCCTTCAACTGGCGGTCCCTCACAATCTTCTCTAATATTCTATTGTGGTTAACCACCTTATATAAATAATTATATCACTTTTAAATTATTCGCTCTTGTGGTAATTTTGGATAGGCTTTCATCATCGTGGTTTAACTCCAATGCAGATTTCAAGTACATAGCTGCTTCGTCGTACCGAAACATGGAAAGACATGAAGACCCAACCAATGTCAAGGCTTTTACATTATCCTTGTCCATATCGACAACTCTCTTACCATATTCGATAGCCTTTTCGTGCTTAACTAAGCAGTTGATGGTAATAAATACGTAATTTTCTGTAGCAAATGCCGGCATTCGTGTAAAGCTGACACAATAGTTCCCTACTGAGTTGTTCGTTCTAGGAATAATGAGTCATTATACCGGACATTTGATCCCCTCCTCATAATTATCTAAAGCTGTCAAGTATTTTCGCTTGGAAAACAAATAATTTCCTTCATCTTTGTATTTTAAGGCGATTTCTTGGTGGCTATAAGGAATACCTTGAGGAGTCCCTTCAAATCTCATGTCAAGAATGGCCTTAGTTGCTGGGTGAAGTGGTTTAGACAAATCAATTTCCTTTATTACGAGTGGGTGGTCGTAGAAATCATCATAATCTTGTTGTTCTTCCATTTACACTACCAACTTAAATACGTGTTTTTAATAAAATTAAATTATTTTAATAAAGTTTTATAATTTAAATAAATCGTAAATATTATGAGAAGTTACCAAACAAACTCGGATCTTTTTCAGGAGACAGGGAAGATATCGTGGTAAGGAAGAAGCCATAAAATTTACGAAGTTCGGTTGTATCTAAGGTGGCTTTAGCAACGACAGGCTAGATTTTGTCGACGAACGCAGCGAAATGAAATTTTTTGCTGCTTGGACTCTCGTCCATTACCCTCAGATCCCTCCTATAATTGATTTCGCACTGCGATGCATGAGTCAATGATCGCATCTTTTTTAAAAGTTCGGCATCTTTTACTCTGCTACTTCTGATACCCGATCTTCATCTCGTAGAGCCACTTTTACAGGGAATTTTGATCCCTGCTATTTTCGATTTCTCAAGAAGCGAGATAACACGCGTCCTGTGTCCATTGAAATAACATCCCTCAAGTCCATAGAGGAGGGGTGGAATGATAAAAAGAATTAATAAAAACATCTCTGCTTTGAATTTCAATATTCGCATACACAAGATCCCTATTCTTGGATTCCATAATATTGACCCCGCCTACTGACGACCATTTTTGTTGAGTATATTGGATTTGAATTTTCCTTATAATAATCAAGAAGACCAAAGCAGTCTCTTATCTGTTGCATATTTACACTTAGTCTCATCTAATAGGGCCTAGTCATACTCCATCTTGACACAAAGTACGCCATTTGGTGACCTCGGAAAAAATGCAGGACCTAACGTATAAATGATGAATTCATTGATGGTTCTGAAGATGAATAGAACCTAACTGTTTTAACCATTGAGCTTTCAGCCATCGACAAGACTTTTGGAAATATCAAGTTTGTGAATTTACTATGTGGACTGAAATCCCTGAAGAATGCCAGAATGATGGGAATAGGACAGAGGGTTTTCCGGCTTGAATTTAAGAAGTAACCTCTTTCATTAAAGAACTTAACCTTTGTTCTCCATTCGGAAAGCAATCATAAAGTAATCGAAATACAAGCGAGCCGAGCCGCTCAGAGATAGTTATAAAGCATGGTTCTCAATTTTTTCGACAAATACAGTGAACTCTCTAAAATCGCAATTCTTGATTCCTGCAATTTTTGTGAAAAAATTGAGAAATGGCAGATTTCAGAATTTAATCAACATCAAATTAATTTTATTTAAAATTTAAGTTAATTTATTGACAAAAATAAACCATTTAAAATAAAAATTATATTTTAATGGCGTGGCTAATTGGTTGAAGTTTTCTATTTGTCTGTTCCTCTTCCACTTCTTACTAGTGTGACATCAAGATACATTACTGATTAAATACATAACTGCAATTGTCACGTGGCACCAAAGTAAGTATGATGATATTTGGCTACTTGAATTGAAGATTTTTGTTTGTTTCTTATGTTCATCCTCTTCCCTTTTGTCACCAGGACCTTGAATTGTTAGTGTCATGTGGTTCACCATCTCTGGTAGCGCCAGATATAATCCTATTATACCCATAAAGGACCATTAGTCAACACCACCCAGAGGAGTTCCCCCGGACTCCACTTCCTTCAAATCAGAGCATTAAAAGACTGCTGAGCGGGATCACCTGAATTTTTCATTCTGGCTATGACGGTGGTTTTCTGGTTCAATCAATTCAAGATTCACGTTTACATAATCCAACAGACAAAACCCCCGAAAAATAGAGCACCTCCTTGATCCCTGCTTGTCTCCTAATTTTATACAGGTAAAATTTTAAATGAAAGTACATCTCTTCGGAGTAAACAGCCTCTTGGGAGAGGATGACGAACCAAATCATAGCATTTCACTTGTAGCATCCACGGAAACTCGCTGAAATATCATATATAGGATTCCTCCGATATTTTGAAATTTTAGCGTGGCTGCACGCGGTTCACCTGTTGTTGTGGTGGCGCCCGGTGCAAGTTATGCACTAAAGAGAACCGTTTGAACTTCACCCCTCTGCGTCCTTTAGAAGAGTGGTCTGCCAATTCCTCAAGTTATATCAAAAAACAGGTAATCAACGATGTTCTTCCAAATTACGTTCTTTTTCTTTTTACGTATGCAAAAGAGACACTTACGGAAGGCAGTTGAGTCCATGGATGAGGACATGATGGCAAGGACAATAAGGGAAACCTTGTTGGTTACCTTCCTGGAGTTATGTGAATAAATAGACAATATTTCACAATATGAAGAATAGAATAAACTTGTCTGAATAAATAATGCTTAAATAAAACATTTGAAGATTAACAAAACATTTAATAAAACATTCTGGTAAACAATATTCCAACATTATAAACAGACACGATATATATTTTCGTTGACAAATAAAAATACTTTAAAGTACCACCACAAGCATGCTACTTGCACGTGTTGGTTTAATTTAATATATAGGTTACCCATATTATATTTTCATTATTATATAAATAATAATTAATAATTTATAGTTGTTGTGGTGTTGACATGTCCGTTTCTAATCATACCGAGAAATCGAATCCTATGGGCCTTCCTGCAAAATCAAATAAAGAAGATAGTATAGTAGAAGCAGGACCGTCGTCTGTGGGGCTGGATAATGTCACAAGAACTAATATCAACATCGCTGGGAATATTTGGTCCAAAACCAACTTGCATTCATTATCTGCCATTATTGAAGAGGTCCACTGTGTCTCTGAAGCTGAGTGGGTATCTCAGATTTTTCTTGAACAAAGATTTGGAAGGATACCTAGAGGTGGCTGGAACCTCGTACTCAAAAAGTTCAATGAAAAGTACTCCAAGAGTTCCAGTCTATGTCAGCTAAAAAAGATACTGAAACCTGAAAATCGGAATAACAATGTAAAAGGAGGCGAATGTTTCAAAGTGCAAAATAATACTAATGTGGAAATTTCCACCTTCAGAAATTGCCTTGAGGAACAAAAAGTACAAATTGAGAAAATTAAGTCAATTCCGAGGGATACTCGAAAACCAACACCCAAAATTCAGAGAAAGTATGTCAGAGTTAATGTTTTGTCGGGACTAAATTCTGCAATATA
>RDEW01000049.1:23479-38896 GCA_011109175.1 Dicyema japonicum | reverse complement strand
TCTAAAAAAAGACACATCAACTCTTAGAACACCAAAAATTCTCTAATCAAGGAGACCATATCTAGCACAAGCCAAATCTTCAACCTCTCCCAAACCACATCAAACCGAGACTCTTACGAGCACCCATCCACCACAAAGTCAATAAATAAGCATATTTCAAATGAATCAGGACTAATTATGAGCGACAAACGACGACCCATCCCATAACACAGTAAAACAGACAAATAGGGTAAACAGCCAAGACAGCCTTGTCCGGGTAGTGAAAGTCACTCAAAAACGCCATCGAAGCTTAAATAACACCAAAGGCAACCATACGAGCTCCAAGCAATCCCACAGAGCACAAAGAAAAGTCTAAGGAAGAACAGACTGGCAGAGTACAGCATAGGAATGCATAAAATAGCCGCAAATGTGAGGGGGAGGGCACAGTACCCCAGCACACACAACGACTGGAAGACAGATCTTCACATAAGGTTACATCAAACATTTTGGACTGGAGTAACTTCATGTTTAATGTGGCCAGAAGAGATCCAAGGACGAAGAGGATAAAGACCTGGGTAAACTCTGGTCCACTACCAGCTTTTAAGCCTTGGTTTGATTCATGGAGGACACTGGGGTTGTTTATATGAGGTTTACACGGACAGGACAATGCAAATGAAAAGAGGTCCCCAAAGATCCCAGTCGTAAAGCAAACGACGGTTTTTCCGAGGTATAAGGACGTTGATGAGTTTGTCTCCGATGGACTTAAGGTCCCTTTTCTAGGATATTCTAGGGGATTTGAAATCTTACAATTGTGCTGGATACTGGTTCATTGATAGTATTGATTGAGTCCAATCTGACATCTGTGACGTTAATATGACCTTCCAGTGAAAGTTCTGAGCCTCCCTAGAATGTAGATTAAAAGACCAACTATACTCTCCATATATTTTGTTTGAAATTATTTTAATTTAATTTAATTAATTCGATTTATTTAATTATTTATTAACCCCAGATAAACCGAGAAAGAAGTTAACGTAAATAACTAATTAATTGTATCCAGTTACCACTTCTACAGAAACAAAGTCCATCCGAAATTTGCAGCTGTGGAAACCTACCCAGTGGAGTGGGGGAGAGCAAATGATCTTTTTTCGTGCCAGTTTGGCACTGGACGCCACCTAGACAGGTGGATCACATGACGCCACTCTGATATGAAGAGAGAGGAGAAACAGACGAACAAACAGAAACTTCAACCAATCAGCCACGAAGCACCACAATTAATTCGCTGAATAACTTAAAATTAGAAATCATTATTACAATAATCTATACCATTTCCAAATATTTTTACTTTCCTGTATGGTCTTTGTATTTCTAACATGGACGCAACAGGAATCCACGTGGTCTCCATGTATCATGAATGCTGTCTTGGAATTGGATTCTCAGTAAGTGATATAATAAGTGATAAATTATATTATTATGGCCTGATAAACATTTGTAATGTGAAATTGTTATGGAAACCATAATCTAGAATTTAAAAACCCTTAGAGGATCTCTTGAAAGTCTTAGTTAGGCACAAATAACTTTAGTATTATTAGCGACATCAAAATAATACTATAATCACGTGCAGTCTCAATAAAGATTATCCATGTTTTTCTAATCTCAAAATTCTAACTTGCAGCCTTTTTTACAATACAGTCCACGTGGACGATAGGAATAGATTGAGCAAGAGAGTTTCGTGACTAGTTCCACCATCTTCAGCTGTAATAAGAGATTAGACATTCTCATAGAGACATACGTGATCACCTCTATCTTGTGAGATATCAATAATATGGGCTATTCACTCTCAAAAAGATCCACGTGAACACCTCTCATCGTGAGGTCTCCATAATAAGCTATTAGATAGTTTCTATGATATCCACGTGGTCAGATGACCTAACCATAATAGAACAAATATTTAATGAGGCATCCACGTGCGAGAATACAAAAGGATAAGTGAGGAAGTAATGATTAAAGCACAGATCGACCTCACTTTAAAGATTAGGAGTAATGACCGGACAGTGATGCACTATCTGATGAACTTTGTGATTATCTTTAAACTTCTATTATATTTTGAACAGCACGAGACGTGATTTATTAAGGAATCATTAAACCCGGGTTTATTAAATGTAGTTGTGGTAAAAATCACTGTTTTTGTCTCCATTATAGTAATATTTGTCGTTGTATTGGAATCGAGAATCATAAATTTCCTTATTTTGGTTTGAGTAGGTCTCGTACATTGGATGGAGGTTCTGGTCTTCGGTCTCTTCTACGGCAGACATCTTCTTAACCTTTGATCGTCTGTTCTGATACCAAATCTTCACCTATAGACCTCACATTCCAACAAAACTTGAGTTTGGGTTAACCCCAGACTGTTCGCGAGAGAGGCTCTTTCAGAAAGTTGGAGATATTTCGAGTTCCTGTACGCTTTGGAAAGCTGCTCGAGTTGGTAGGCCGTAAATATGGTCCTGGGCTTCCGCTGCTTCTTTATTTTTCCATGACTACTTTTATTTTTGGTTTCATATTTGTCTACAAATAAGGCCTGAGAGTACATGACTTGGGGCTTTCATCCTCGCACGAGTTTTTGTCATTTTCAGTAAAAATTTGGTGAGCATAAGGCAGGGGGACGAAAGGATCTGGTCTCTGACTGTAAAACTCATTTTGGGGGTTATTTTGCTGGTAAAAATAAGGTCCCTTATCCCCCAAAACGGCGTCCTTATGATGAAGTTTATGGGGGTAAGTATTTTTTTCAAATTTCGTGTAAGAATAGGGAGTATCCTCAAAATATTGTCCCACGTAGTTCGGTTGAGGTTCCCACGTGTAGTAAAAATTATGTGAGGTCGAAGGGAAAGATGAATTTTTCCAGCAGCGGTAATAATTGAGTCGATTCCCGTCATGTTTGGGGAAATCTAAGCAATTTATAAGAAAATTAAATATAATTTGTGATAATAACCATTTAATGACTGGCTGTCAGGCTCAGAAATTGTGGACATGTGAGTGTTATAATAGTGAGACTTGTCCATTGTTGCGTGCCGTAGTTATAATTGTTGCCTTACTTAAACATTTCAGTATTAAGCACGACACCTGCGTCCGTTTCGCGTGACTATTCTTATTGTACTCATCCATGCCAACCATTCCTTTTTATAAACCCACGTGGTCTTTAAATGTTGGGGTTATCGCACATTATGGATTCCTCGTTCATTTTTCATCAGCCAACTATGTCTTCTAACAAACCCACGTGGCCTGTTAATGGCGGGATTATGGCCCTCGTTTCCAAAAGTTTCTTTACTGCACCCACGTGGTCTGGAAATGTGTGAATAATCCTATATTGGCAACAAGATCGCCGATAAGGAGTTCAATATCCCTAAGGAACCGAGGACATCTTTCCAAAGTCTCCATCACAAATGACCCATACAAGTAAGTTTCCACCACTTTCCGGTACCCGCATCACTATTCTATAGACCCCTGTTCATGCTGAGATTGTTCTTTTTGTCTGGAAATAAAGGCTTTGATTCTTTGTTGTGTTGTAACACATGTTTGCTAACTGTTTCATATATTCATGGGGGTGACTCAAGGTTGACTGCTTAGGACGAGCAAGTGGACTCACAAAAATAACTTTATCCCCAATGACGGATATAACTGGATTTCTAAGGTGGATGGTTGGATACTCATTCGTCAGGGTCCGTGGAATCTTTGGAAAGTCCGTCATGAAACAACGAAAGGAAAACATCCAATCCTTACAGTCGTTAGGCCCCCAGTGAAGTGGTGGAAATCCTTTAAGGATCGAAAGGTTTTTTGTGCTCCCCCATAGTACCCACAGCTTTTCTGAATCCAAAACGCTTTTCTTTCCGCAGAATTGGGAGATGCGTTAGACTTTTCCTAAATTTACGCATTTCGGCGACTTCTACCGTCGATTGAAAGAAAAGATCGGATTCTGAGCCGCAGGACCCATAATTCGCATGGCAAAGTAGTGGGGGAATAGCTGAGCAGGGAAATTAGTTAAGCAGACCATTTCCCTCCTGGAGAATCTATCTGAACTCTATAAGCCTCTGAGACACAAGCGTACTCTACCGTCGGCTTTATGAGCTGATTATGGGCCGCAGCGCATTCTTGTGACGACAGGGTCATGGAATTCAAAAAATGATTTTATAATGTCGAGTTTACGGAGATATGAAGATTTCCACAGGGACACAGAAGTTATGCAAGTTCTCAGTTCGTTTAGATGTGACTGAAGCTCTGATTTTGCAAAACGCTAAAGAAAAAGATGATCCTTGCGGGACACCATTTGGGAGGTGACGGAATCTCGACTTGATGGCCTCTTTGTCCGGTAAGAAAATTAGCTATCCACTGTTTTAATTGTCAAAGAGGTTAAGTGTGTTGTTGTAGACCGCTCAGATCTGATAGTGGCAAAAGGACAAATGAGATATAAGCACGTCAGGGATATCGGGGGGTAAGGTGAAGGAGAGGCTTCCGGTTTTTTAATTTTGAGGCAGGCATAATATGCGAGTTCTTCCTTTGCTAGGGAAACGTTAGTGTGTGAGGGGAGATTAAAAATAGAGGTAATGGATCTGATTGCAATCTCCCCAAGATACTTTAGTAGAATTCTAGGGATACCATCGAGACCACACGTATGGGACCTCTCCGTGGAACTTATTGCTAGTGTAACCTCGGTATGCGTAGAGTCCGACCCACGTGGTTGTTTTTGATACCAAGTTACGTAGGCGACAGGAATGAGTCTATGAAAAGTCCTTGTGGCTTATAGAGGCGTAATGCTTCAGTTCATTAACTCCCGTAATATTGGGAGAAGGGGAGATTCGGCGGATAGTATTCCAAAAAGTCACGTGGATTTTATTGATGATAAGAGTTGGTCCCAAGACTTCTCTTTTTTTGATGAGGGTTGTGATTCTTAGGTTCAAGCATTTTGTATTCTTCAGGGAGAAAAGGTAAGGGGGTTAGCTCATCTCCAGTGCCGGTTCATCTCCTCTTCTTTATAAAGAAGCGAGTTTCGGAGTCAGACGTAGTGTTATAGCATTTATACACTTCTCGAGGAACAAACAGCTTTTCTGCTAGGAAATTACTCGATTTAAACGGTCCACTACCCTGTCGATGGAATCAACGTGCAAGGATCAAATCCCATTAGGTGAGCTTGAAAATTGGCAGTCTGCTTTTTTGTAGTTCTTGGAGGTTGTTCTGTCCCTGCGTGAACTTTGAATCAACTTTAGTATATTTGGAATATGATCACTATGGGAGTCGTACGAGACGTTCCGTGAAATTACCTGGGCAATCTTTGAGAAAAAATTGACAGATCGGGTAAAGTTGGATTGTCATTTCTTCCACCGTGTCTTTGTGTGGATGTTTTGGGGATTTAAAATCACCATTTTTCGATAGAGTCAACGATTACCTCATTTGTAGGCCGATTGAGTAATCAGTAGGGCGGAAATTGTCCTATTTCAAATATAAAATTGTCCTAAAATAGGACATAATTTTTATAATTATTTTTTTAATTTTATTAGTATTTTTTTCATTTAATTTTAAATTACAAATTATAAATTGTTTTTTGTTGTGCCTTCATTTAATGAGGTTTTTATTTTATCAAACATTAAAATACAGAGGAAAAAATAAGGAACGAATTTCAAAAGCAATTTCCAGAAACTCATAAATATTTACAAGAGCACCTAAAGGAGATTTATTTTTTGCCAAAAATGCTCAGATAGTAAAATCATCTAAACAATGCTACATCGATCAACATCCTAATGGCAGTAGACATCAGACACAATGCCAAAAAAGTATAGAGACCACTCAACCTTTTCTTTCTGAAGAAAAAGAAGAAAAACATTATGAAATCAGCTATTAATTCATATTCGAATGCTATAATTCCAACCATTGGAGATGTTTTTGATAAATTCTTATTAAAAATTTCAAATTTGATTTTACTTATTAGCGGCTCCTTATATTGTGAAGGCTGGCAAGATAGTGAAAAATGAAAATAATAAAATTTTTCATATTACTTGTTTTTTTTATTTGCTACAAAATTGTACAATGAAAATAATGTCAAAATATCCCGCAGTTGACTTAATTGGAAAAATGAAAATTTATACGAGTAGCCTGGATGGGGAAGAGAAATGGTTCTTTTCGGTACGTTCTCCGAGTTAAGAAGGGAAACGAGAGATTATATCCACTTTGAGGATATTAAGGCAATAAATGTACTAGAGCTATTCCATAGTGCATCAGATCACCTTAAGCTTCCACTTACTAGTGACTGACTTACAGGGGAACTTAACTGTGTCTTATAGCACGTGTGGACTACATAACCATGAAGGTTTTATTTCGAATCCCAATGAGTTTAGTCTTTAAGTCTTACCGTCGAGAAACGACTGGATTAATACTCAGATGTCAAATCTGATGGTGGAGCTGGGAAATGGCTCACATGAAAATCCCCCAGACCAATCGTCATCTCCTCTACCTGGACTATATGGGAACTAATAGATATACTCCGCGGATATTGGAGGGACCCGGATTTCGGCGATGTGAGATTAAGGTAGATTATAAGTAGGGCAATTTAAGTGCTAAAATGCTATTTTTATTTTTTATACTTATTTTAATATAAAATTGAATTTGGAATAATTATTTTTTAATTTTGTTAAAAAAGAACATACATTATAAATGCTATAAGTGCTTTTTAATTTTAAATGCTAACTTTTTTTTAAATGCTAATTTAAATTGCATTTGTCACACAATACGATTTTACGTATAAAGTGTGCATATTCGGAAATAGATGGCTTAATTGCAAGCATTAAAGCTGCTACAGTAAAAAACCGAAAACGTCGTAATTTGTTCAAGGATGTTGGATACCCCCCACTTGATGTGGTAGTTACTAGGTATTCTTTTGCTTAATTTATGCAGATGGGGAAGTTGGTTTCAAGCAGTGAAATATTATTTCATGAATTTTGAAATTGTTAACGCATTTCAGTCAGATGGAGTTTTAGTATTAAATGCTAAACATCATGTCAACAATCCGGATCTTCTTAAACTTTCGGAGTGTTGTGACTACTCAATCAATCGGGCATATTATGATACACAAGGACTACAATTTGATAATGACAAGGCAAAAAATTATATAAAGTTATAATTTATAACTTACATGAGTCCACCGATTATAATAAGGAACGATGTGCATCAGTAGGGAGATCATTCTATGTCGAAGGTAGAGGGTTGACAATCATCCCTAGCAAACGATATTAACATCACCGCAACCCAGATATCCCCTGATCACAGTATAAGACCAACGACCACTAGACTCAGATACTAGTAACCGAAATATCGTTTTCTCTGCGTTATTATCAACATCGAATTAACTAACATCATAAACGTGTAACTTTGAATCCTCCAAGCTCATCAATTTTGGTGGGTCATGGCTCATACCCGGATCCTACGTNATTTTGGTGGGGTAAGGCTCATACCCGGATCCTACGTACATCCAGCGCATTCATTCTGAACTTATGGTTTCTGGTGTCTTCTGAGTTCGTCATATCATCCATGCTCAAAGAAAGACGTGGGCATTCATCAATCATGAAGATATTCCGTGCAATAGAGGTACGTCACTACCCCCACCTTTCGAACAATTAGAATATTTTTTTTCCATTTCACGGTGTCCTTTAATGTTAAGTTAAAATCTTAGTCATACTGCTATTGACGTTGGCTTGTTTTATCGCATTTTTCAATTACGGATTGACATTTTTTAGCACAGTCCTTCNAATTAGAATATTTTTTTTCCATTTCACGGTGTCCTTTAATGTTATGTTAAAATCTTAGTCATACTGCTATTGACGCTGGCTTGTTTTGTCGCATTTTTCAATTGCGGATTGACATTTTTTAGCACAGTCCTTCCCTTAAATGTTGACTGTTTGAGACAATCAACGGGCACCATCACTCGTACTCTCTTCTTGAAAAACTTGGTAATCAGATTGAAGACATCTTTTATCCCTCCTTAAGTGTACGTTTCCAAGCCTCGACCTCGCATCTATATGGGGAGATAAAAATATCAAAAGCCTTTCTGATTACTAGTGATTGACCGTACGTCCCCTCACTCACATCATAGAAAACAGTGAACTGTTACATTAAAAAACACTCCTAACAAATATAAAAAACAACAAAATTACTAATATAATGTCCTATAACTTATTTAATAACTCAGGATTCCTTACCGACTTCTCCATTCACTCTGGGATCTTTTAATTGCAAAGGACTTAAACAATCTTACAAGAAACATCAACTGGCATGAGATCTAACTAAATACGACGTCTCTGTCTGCTGTCTACAAGAGACAAAAACGACCGTACAATTTACAGAACTGTTTAGAAAATTCCACCTTTTTACCCTCTCATCGGCCTGCAGACATTATGGTCTCGGATTTGCAGTCCATCAGGACCTGATTCACTGTGTTACAAGAGTGTGGGCAGCATTTAACATTATAATGGAAATGGCGGACGACCTAGACTACCTAAGAGAACTAGCGCGCAACAGAAGATCATGGTCGAGGCTGACGGAGAGGATGATTAGGAATACGGCACAAGGGAAACTTAACTAATTTTATGTTTTTCGGGAGTGTTTTTTAATAATAATAGTAATAACCCAGGATATACCAGAAAGGGGTTAACAGTAAATTAAAGTCTAATTTATCGGTATATCCAGTTACCACGGTCAAACGGAGACGCATCCTGTACGAGGATCACGTCCATCCATATCCGCTTTTCACTGGAGTAGGGAAGAGATAGATCCTTCTTGGATACCGCCCAGGAATGTCTCTTAAGAAAAGTAGATCATCAGATGCCTCCTAGGATTTGATGAAACCAGAACCCAGAGCAACCAGCACTAACCACTATTATTTATTAACTCGGATACACAGATAAAGAAGTTAAAGTAAACAACTAATTAAGTGTATCCAGTTTACACTTCTACAGAGAGTCCATCCGGAATCAGCATAAAAGGTAAGACGTCCATTACATGCAGTTGTGGAAACCCCTCCAGTGGAGTGGGGGAGAGCAAACGATCCTTTTTCGTGCCTGGCACTGGGCGCCACCTAGACAGGTGGATCACATGACGCCACTCNATTATTTTCCATAAGAAGAGGGTTTCTTCTCTAATCTTGGAGAGGGCTCCAATTTCCTCTTCATGTCTGACTTAAACAAGTTCCCCCAATTTTAAAGATATTGGTATATCGATGTCTACTTGCATCTCCTATCTCCTTGTATCTCCTGTCTCCATCAAGTGGAGGTCGGGAGGTCAAGTCTACCTTGTTTGGATGACGAAATTAATCGTACTAGGTGTATGCCATGGCATTAAGGCTAGTCGCTACACATTATACACACAGGAATTTTTGTTGTTAACAAACTGTGTTAATAATACCAGTTCCACCTTCTTCAAACCCGTAGAAACGTATTCAACCATAGGATACACTTATAAATCCTAACAGTCTCTTTTATAGAATAAGGTCATTAAAATCTTGTCGAAGGCAAGGGAATTATTAATTGACTTTTGTATTGCAGCTAGGACTTTTTCTAAGCCTGTTGGAGGTAAGCTATGCTAAAGACCTACAGAAATCTGCATAGTACGCGTCTCTCAAAAGAGATAACATCATGACGGGCAGACTTCTTGGCAAATAAAAATTGATGAACTATCGAAATTGAACCGAAGCTTTGATTCAAAGTCATATACCCATTCTGTAAAGCGTTTTGGAAATTATTTTACAAAAATCTACTTCAAAAAAATTTCCAAAACTCGTTCGGAATATTCATCATCATAAAATTATGATAAAGAATATATGAGTGCATAGGTGATATTGGAGATATTTTATTAAATTTATAATTACTTGAAAGATTCTTATTCCGAAAGATTATTCAGCTAATCCTACTCTGCGCATACAAAGGGTTATCATTCTTACAAAAATCATGTCACTGTGGTAGTAACTTACATCATCACAATTCTCAGAAAACGGAGAAGCCAAATCGAGCTCATTTATCTTTAATCCTATACCTCTCGCGATGCGGTTCATTAAGGATAGCAATCAGCTAAATGACTCCTCATATTTTAATAATGAATGCTCTAAAAATAAATAATCCTCAGCTCCAAGAAGAACAAATGTTGTCCTGTTAGATCTTTTGTTAGCTGAAGCAAGGAAAAAGCCTTAACTATCCGTGCATAATAAAAATGAAGATAAGCATATTAAGTAATTAAAAAACGACAACTATATAATAACACATCACAATTATATCTAATTTGTTAATCAAAAATAATTAAAACAATTTAATCTGCGAAAAACCAAATTTTAACCAATTTAAAAAATAAATTATTCGATTATCGGATATATACTATTTAAAGGAAATTTGCAATTATTCATCCCGCGTGCCAGTTTCAAGTATCCATTAATTCCCCAATGTTTTCCCCATCCATTTTTAATTAGCCAATATTTTTTTCCCTTCGAAACTCCATAACCAACAACAGACATTACATGATCTGTTTTATCAGTAAAACAATGTTTTATGTAGTATATTCCTTAAACGTTTCACTTATAATTACCTCGATGATAATTATGAAAGCTATTCATGGAAGAATAAAATTCAACAGTAACAGGACCAGACTTTACGAGAACATGCATAAGCATTTTTTCATCACCATTCTTAATTTTTATATACCTAGTCAAATTAAATTTAATATTTGGTTGTCCATTATTGCATTTACCTTCCTACATCATTATTTTCAAAAAAAACCTTTCTTTTATATGGATATCGCTTTTCAGAATTAATTCCTAAGTTCTTCATTATGTACTTATAGACTTTAATTGAATTTCCTCCAGCACAACCATGAACATATACACAATCAACAATGTTTTGTATACTCAAAGTTACAAGAATATTGTGTTTGATTGCCAAATGCGACTCCAACGTAGCCAACTAAATATATATTCAATAGTCGATTACCGCCCCCAATGCATACCACGAAAGGCATCTAACTCCCTGCGTTTTTACTCCAGTAACACAGTTTTGCTTTCTCCAATTAAAAGATAAAGGATATTTTAATTTATTTTCGTTAACTGAGTAATCTTCAAGTAATTCATTTTCGTATGAATCATAAAAATTATACGAACCAGATAATTTTGTCGGTTTGATAATTTCTCTTCTTGTCTACAAAAATATATTGTAATTTAACCATGTCAGCAAACTGATTAACTCCTAATTCATACGTAACTTTTCCTTGCTTTGAAAGCAAATTGTGACTATTAATAAATCTTAGCTTTTCTTTAAAAATAGCAATTCTCACTTGGAGTTCAAGTCCAGAATATGATTTATCTAAAGTGAAAATTATATTGACTATATTTTTCTATGAAATTATTCCACTGAATTTCATAATATTCATCCTTGTTGATGGAATCATTCATTAATTCATACTTGAAATGAATTATAGACGAACTAAAGTAACTAAAAAATAAATGGCAAGTAATGATAATCAGGCCGATCATTTTAATTTATTCCGCCTATTTTTTATTAAAAAATAATTTTCAAATATAAATATTATAAAATTATATTTTTTTTAAATTATCGTCTGAATTATTTTTATTAATATTGAAAAAATGCGTGGATGTTAATGAAATTCATCATTATCATGTAAAGTTAGTTTAATTTCTTGCTTGGATTAAGAATGTCTAAAAAATAAACAATAAATAACCATATAATTTGCCTAGTGGTGTCGTGTTCTATATTAGCTATTTGAGTTAATTTCTCTAAATTCAAGTGGCAGATCAACCTTACTGTGAAGACACTCTGTTAGTCAGTAAGCATTTTTTTGTACATCCTCAATTTTTCTCAAATTTGTACAAGATATGCACGGTAACCAAAGGCGCATTCAGATGAGAAATATGGCTTGAAATACTATATTAATAAAAGTTTGATAAATAGTGTTACAAACTGACGAAAACACAATTTATGAGATCATTCAGTTTCGTCCCAATTAGTTTTTTAAACTCTGGAATACATGGAGGAATTAATTGAGTCATCAATAAAATAAGGAATAGAACTGCAATGAGACTCTATACTAACTATTACCGAAGATTGTTCAACAGCGGATGTGAATAGCCATCATCCACAGTTTATGATAAAATTGTTTTCCAAAAAACGTGCTTTTGAAGTGACTGGTTTACATTCCTCGAATCCGTCAGTATGTGAAGACACGGTTGAAATCTGTCGGATGAATTGCCATCTTTTTGTTTGTAATAGGAATTTCCCAAGTCCATTATTTTACGTATACAGACAATTTCGTTCTGACAAACTTCCAAAAATACTGTCAATGCCTGTTCAGCTAGAGTGAGTAGGCCGAACACTTAAAACTTCAATTATTCTGAACTCTTCACTGATGTGATGTTTGTTTGTTTTGTTGTGGAATATTTTGTAGGTTTATACTCACACTAGACATAACTAACATGAATACTTTGGTTTATTCTTAAAATAAATCCGAGATTCTCGTTTCTTCAGACTCTGATTATTCAGGACTTGTCCTATCAGGAATGATTTCACCCTTCTGCTCATTAAGAAATAAGCTATAATAATAACTGCCTTTTCACGTAATCCACAATATTTAAGTCCGCATGGCAGGGCACACACTTTATTAGACAAAAGAACAGCTATAATAAGTAAACGCGGTGCGGCAAAAGCGACGTCATTGTATTAACTTTCTTGTTGTTGCGTGTGTGCATAATAATTACTAAGGAGTCCTATTCTGATGATTCGAACCTGGGCCTCTCAGGACTTGTCCGGCACTTATGACACTGCACCATCCGACAATAAGCTCTCAAATGGATATATAATTTTGAATTACAGATCATTTCTTTTAATTCACCACTGAGATAGTTAAAACTCTCTCGCATTTTTCATAAGCATGTAGATTTTTTCGCATTTGCCATACTCTAAACTATCTATTCCACTATTTTATTCAATCCAACATTCGATTAAACAGCCTGAGAGCAAGTTAAAAACAAAGACAATACTTGAAAGNTTGCCGCACTTCAAACTATCTATTCTACTATTTTATTCGATCCAACATTTGATTAAACAGCCTGAGAGCAAGTTAAAAACGAAGACAATACTTGAAAGGCGTCAACCATTCAAACGACAAAAAGGGGTTAGTTAATTAAATTCACTCCCAAGTTTACATAAGCATATGAATATTTAATAATTCCAATCAGTCGAAATACTCGCTAATATCCATTCTACAATTTTATTCAATCCAAAAATAAACAGACAGATTACTATAAGAAAGCGTCATTCATAAACAAAAAGTCAATCCAGAGTTTACCATAATTACTAGGGTTTGTTTGTGATTTGGTACATAGCAGGTCGTATCAGGCTGATTTAAATATAATTTAGTGTTATTCGAAGAATTTTGGAGGTATATTTAACATAGGTATTAACATAGCCATCGTGTACCAAGTTATAACCCTAGTAAAATTGATGTTGTCATCCAATCAAGGTAGACATGACCTATCGAACTCCTCTTGATGGAGATGCAAGGAGACATCGATACACCAATTTTCTTATTCAAATTAAAAATTGGGGGAACTTATTTATGTCAGAAATGAGAGAGAAAATTGGAGAACTCTCCAAGATTAGAGAAAAAACCCTTTTCGTTTAAAAAATAATCCAGTGTCAAGACATGAACCTCAGAATTATACGATAACTCAATCCTTTATCAAGTCCCCACAAACATAAACCACACAAAACAATTCACATTACAACAAAAAAGCTACAAATCGTAATAAACAAATTATCCGCTGACGGAATAATTCCTCCGATTGTCCCCCAAATTGTTGCGAAGTAGAACATTGCCATTTTATAATAAAACGATATAATTCATGTCATCACTGGTCATTGAGAAGAGGGACAACACTCGGTTAATTCGCTCGCGGAATCTAAATCAGTAACCTGGACTTACTGCAACACGTAGAAAAAATTGCTGAAGCCCACGTTGATCACTAAAAGGAAGAAAATCGAGGATAAAATGAACGGTCAATATAATTTTAAATAATCTATAACGTCTCTTTTGATAAAGATTGAAGTATACTTGTTTGGCGGGGCAAAGGTGGTAGTATATAAAATGTGGATAAAAGTAATATTGATGAGAATATAAACATTATTAGTAGTATCAATATAAGTTATCTTCACATAAACACGACGTGTTTAGACTAAGATTTCATTTCGATATTTTGATATTGAAATGCTTTCAGATCTTACTGTAGCATAATCCATAACAAACAAATTAAATTCAACTTTTAAGTATTTTTATTTTTATAGGAAACACAATTAAATAAAAAATAATGCAAGCTTCATAATAAAAAATAATAATGTTGCTTTTAGCGTCGCGTATACGGTTCACCAGAAACCACAATTCTGGAGGCGCTCAGAATGCTCTTAAAGCATCTCGAAAAAGAACTATTAGCTCTTTTCCACCGGAGTATATGTCGCCCCTGGATGANTTTTCCTCGACAAGAAAGGATGTTCTTTTTTTTGTCGTAGTACAGTGGGATTCTCAATTTATTCATGCTCTCTGTAAGGTACTTGAAATTAATTTGGTCAGAGTTCTTTTAAATAAATCTTTAACTAATTTGCCATGCTGGTAACTCAATAACACGTAGCGCCTTTTTTCATTGAGATTCCTGTCACATTAAATTGTTGACTGAACCCCATTTATATCTGCAAATTTAATGACTTAAAACAACAAATTTCTCATTAATTTGGAATAAATGTAATAAGTAGGGCAATTTAAGTGCTAAAATGCTATTTTTATTTTTATACTTATTTTAATATAAATTTGAATTTGGAATAATTATTTTTTAATTTTGTTAAAAAAGAACATACATTTAATGACTTAAAACAACAAATTTCTCATTAATTTGGAATAAATGTAATAAGTAGGGCAATTTAAGTGCTAAAATGCTATTTTTATTTTTATACTTATTTTAATATAAATTTGAATTTGGAATAATTATTTTTTAATTTTGTTAAAAAAAACATACATTATAAATGCTATAAGTGCTTTTTTTGATTTTAAATGCTAATTTTTTTAATGCTAATTTAAATTGCAGTTAAAAAATCATTTTAATATCACCCATAAAATGATAATAAAATAATTTAGCACGCTATATAGTATTTTTTGTGATGCCAAAACCAAAGTGTTCGTTGATTAAGAAAGCTAAGCGTATAGTCTCGGAATTCAAAGATGAGTTCGGTATTGCAGACGATGGCCTTCTATTTTGTTCTCTTTGTTTATCCAAAGTCAACTGTTCAAAAAAATTATCAGTTGATTCTCATCGGTCTTTAAAACATCAGAACAATATGCGTATAATTTTGTTAATGCAATTGT
>RDEW01000048.1:23444-416136 GCA_011109175.1 Dicyema japonicum | reverse complement strand
ATGTGCTTCTGGAAACTGCTTGACACAGGACAGTCTGTCGACGACAGTTCTGAGAGAGGGTTAAGGTTAAGAAACTCTTGCCGTATTGCTTGATAAGGTGGTCAAAGGACTGGGTAGAATATTGTTCAGCTTTGCGATGTGCATTATGCTAGTCGCATCTCAACATATGGTGTTATCAACTTTAAGACGGTTGGTCCACGAGAGATTAATTCCCCATGCTGCACAGGCATAACTGATAGTCGACTCGATGAATTGCTTTTAGAGAATACCGAGAGCAAGGAATGGCTTTTTTATTCCACCAAATATGGTTTTGATTAAACCAATTTTCCTCTGACAAGTTCCAATCTTCTCAATATAGGCAAAAAAACACATGTGGGTATCAAAAGTGACCTACAGAATTTAGGGTTCTTCGTAAAAGGGATTTTTCGTTGTCCAGGAATAGATCCACGGTACATCTTCCGAGCCTTTTGTCCGAGGTAAATAGAGTGGTGGAAGATTTTCCAGAGATATGTTCATCCGGTTTTGGTGTAGCCAAGTTTTAATTTGTAACATGAGTTCTTGTACTTTTTTGAAGCATTCGTGAAATCCTTTTGTCAGAGGTAAACATGAAATAATGAGTAGGTCATCAGCATAGGCGAGAATTATCGAGTCTTCCATGACTGAGTTGGGAATATCGGAAAGGTATAAGTTGAATAAATCAGGAAACAGGGAGAGCCTTGGGGAACTTCATTTGGAAATAATCTTGAGGAAGTAATCTTGAGACTGATCGAATTCCATCCAAGCATACACGCCCTCTCCTTCCACTGAGGAAATTTGAAAGCCATAATTTTATGTTCGAGTTGATGGACAGTCTAAATATTTTTTGAGTAAGGATTTTTCTGGATACAGAATCGAAGGCTTTTTGTAGGTCGAGAGAGCATAAAACAGATTTTAGATGTGGTTTTACAGAAAAGCTTTCAATAATGAACCTTTTTTTAATGAGATGAGGTGTGTTGATGTAGACCGGTCTCTCCTGAAACCATGTTGGAGATGTGCAAGGGGAAGGGCAAGGTAAATGATGCGTAGAACGAGTTTTTCTAAGAGTTTCGAGGATAAGCATAATAGTGCAATGGGTCTGTACGAAGAGGAGTCGCTCTTCGGCCTTCCCGGCTTGAGAATTGGGCGTATGTTGGACTGTTTCCAAATGTCTGGAATTTGGTTATGGTTTATTGAAAAGTTAAAGATGTTCCGGAGCGCTTCTATTCCAATTAGGCCAAGACGTTTGAGCAGAATAGCCGGATTCAAATCAGGACCGCAAGAGAGGAAAGATTTTGAATTTTTGATTTCAGTCCAAATATCAGAATGTGATAAGCAATATAATGAAGAATACATTTTTGGCTTCGTGGTCGTAAAGGAAGGGCTGGTTTTTAGGAATTTCTTGTGGCTGATTCCGACATAAAACTTCATAAGGTTGTTTAGTTCTTAAACATTCGGTTGGCCTGTGTTGTTAGGTTTCGTATATGGTCCGAGCTTTTTAGTGGCCTTCCACATGTATTGGGTAGATTTATGCTTGCAAAGACCTCTGATTCTGTTTTCCCATTCATTCCTTTTTTTATTATTATTTAAGCCATAGAAACACCGTCTTAACCAATAACTAATATTCAGGTGATCCCGGCATCTCTCAATAATCGGGCCATTTTTTCTCGATGCTCCGACTGTGATCCCACGCAGTTTCTACACGGACGGGGGTCTTTTTCCTTTCCTCTTCTGAAATTGCCTCCAGTTGCCTCTATGATAGACTCGAGTGCTCTGGGGGCAATTTCTTTATCTGTATATTTTTCTAGTAATTTTTTTGCTCTTGACTGGATATCTTGAATTTTTGTTAGGTTCGTTGCCGACAGGTTAGATCCCCATGCAGCACATGCATAGCCTATTGTTGGCTCGACATACTGCTTGTAGAGGGTCCCGATACCTGGCGGATAAATTCCTCCACAGTTCCAAAGGAAGGCCTTTACAAAATTGATCTTCTTTGCACAGGTTGATATGATAGATTCCACATGGGCTGAGAAGCAGAGGAAAGTATCAAAAGTTACTCCCAGTATCTTCTGCGATTTCTTTTGTGGTATAGGTACTCCATTTAACGTGACATCAATTGTTTGCGTTCCCATCTTTCTATTCTTAGTAAATAGAGTGACTGCTGACTTTTCGGAACATGCATTTAATCGATTTTCGCACAACCATCCAAATATGTTATTTAGTATTCCTTGTAGTCTTTCTTTAGCATGTTCGACATTTACGTCTCTAGATGCGACAACTATGTCATCGGCATAAGAAAGTAGCATGTCATTATTATTCATAGGTACGGGGAGATCACTCAAAAACAAATTAAAAAGGATTGGTGACAGAGGAGATCCTTGGGGTACACCATTGGGTAATAATCCCGATCTGGAACTCTTGTTTCCGACGGACACTTTCCCTCGGCGTCCACTTACGAAATTTGCTAACCATAACTTTAATGGTGCATCAATTTTTGTCAAAAATATTTTTCGTATGAGGATCTTCCTTGGGACAGAGTCGAAAGCTTTTTGAATGTCGATCGTACATATGACCGATTTTTCCTGTTTTGGCTTGTTCTTGTGTCCTTCAGTTATAAACTTCATTAATGTTGTTAGGAAGGAGGTTGTTGATAATCCTTCCTTGAAGCCATGTTGGAATGTAGGTTGTGGGAGAGAAGGGCGAATAACTTTTAGGACCAGTTTCTCCAGGATCCTCGACAAAACACATATAAGGGAAACTGGTCTGTAAGAGCCGGGATCGTTCTTCGGTCTTATATTGGTCGAATTTTTGATAGTTTCCATAAAGTCGGTATAGTATTTATGTTCAGCGATGTGTTGTAGATGATTGTTAATGCATTTATTGATGCTGGGCCCAAGTGTTTCAGCAGAATAAGAGGAATTCCGTCTGGGCCACATGAGTTTGTTTTTTTCTGATTTGATATTGCTTTGGATACATCTTTAGGGAGAAAATAAATCAGCGGGGCAAATTTGGATGGCTTTCTCTTTATTTTCGTTTGTGTGTTAATCTTTTTATAAGGAATGTGACTGATTCGAATACAATGTTTCATATATTTATTCAGATTGAGCTGGCATTGTTCTTTGTTATCTTCGTATTCTGAGATGATTTTAACCTCTGTGCGAATTATTATTTTATTAAATTATTATTTATTTTTATGATCATATAAATTAATAATGATTGACCTTTTTAATAATAAAATAATTAGAATATAGGTTAATTCATATGATTGTCATATTTGGATTGATTGTCTCTGGTAAATATTAAGTAATCATTTTAGTTTTTTGTACGTGTCCTGAAAATTTTAATGAACGTAGTGAAAATGAATTAGGAGGAATTTGTTATAACTATTTCTTTGGAACTTTGACATATAATCAAGCTATGAATAGTTGTATTGATAAAGGAGGAGAATTGGTATGTTTAAATTAGTTATTTAGGTAAAAATTTATTCTCTAGATGTGTTAAACTTTATTCACTATATGTTACGAAATTTACACGAATTAGGTCCTTGTATGCTTTTTGTTGCTGGGAAATATGAAAATAAGAATTGGATTCTTGACGGTAACCAATAAATTTTATTTTTAGGAAATATAATGGAATATCGTAAATTCAAAGATTATTTTCATATAGATGAGTACAATTGTATTTGTTTATATAATATATGGGCTCTATTTTATTGGATATTGATTCCATGTTCTTGTGCACCAAAAATAAAGTCTAATCGAACTGGATATTTATGTCAATCATGTAAAATGTTTTATTAATATAATCAGTATCATTGACTGCTCGCTCTCTAACGACAGCTCCAACACCAACTACGACAACTCTAGGACACTCAGAAATCAACTCCGACACCACCAATACGACACCACCAACTACGACACCACCAACTACGACACCACCAACTTCGACACCACCGACTATGACACAACCAACTACGACAACTCTAGGGACAACTCAGAAATCAACTCCGACAGCAGCAACTACGACCACTCTAACGACTACTCCAAAATCAACTCCAATAATATCTATTCCCTTAACATCTACTTCAATAGCAATATCGCTGACCAAAGAAACAGTCTATCCTAAAGTAATTATTATTACTGTAGTATTCTCTATTCTAGTGATTATAATTATATTAATAATGTAATTATTGTAGTAATCTTTAGACTGATAAATAAATATTTTCGAAAAAATGAATATTTATTCATCAGTAATCGTCTTGATTCTGGAACTGACATTGAACTAAACATTAAATAATACATTAATTTTTGGATTTTGGAAAAATTTCGTTAATTACTAAACAATAACTATATACTTTTCTCGAAATATACTATATTTCTTGTGGTGACGTACATGTTTGTTTCTACTGTTGACAAAGAAGCATTTTCATCGGACCTATCTACGAAAGATTTTGATAGAGAAATTAATTTTAACGTGACCAAGTGGTCCATTGCTGTGTGGGACTCTTGAAAAAGGACTACCTCCTAATCTGGTGTCACAGCCAGATTGCCGTGCAAATCTCCTCTCTTTAAATGGTATTATCAACCAAGTGGATTATAAAGACAAAGTTGAATAAACGTCTGAAGTTGTTCGAGCTGCTCAAGCAGGATTCGGGAGAATTTTTCGTGGTGGCTGGCCATTAATCACTCGGACTTTTAATGAGAAGTTTGGTATGTCCAAATCGATTGCAAACTTGGAGTTTGGCCAAGTTAAAGTCGTCAAAATCCAAGGCCTCTATGAATATTGACCCTGGGAATAATGGATACAGCACAGAAATCTCTAATTTTAGAGTTTGTTCAAATGAATTTCATGTCCAAATTAATTGAGTAAAATCCATTCCTCGTGTATTACGAAAGCCTACCAAAAAGTCCCCTTCCAACTTCTCAACAAAAACTTCTCTCGGGGATTACCTCTTCAATATGGCAATATATCAATTCCTACCCTCCTGAATGATATTACAGATATCAATTATGCTAGGCAGTTAACATATGATGCTCTCTCAATCTACGAGAAAGAAGAGTCAGTGGGTTGAACGCATGCAAGGAAGACTTATTGAGTTGAATAAACAGCTCAAGCAAATCTCGGTGCTTGTCGAACTGAAGGGAAATAAGAGGTTCGATGACGATACGAGGGATACACTGTGCCAATATGGACATCGAAAGTCGAATAAGGGTGAAGTTGGGAAGATTAATTACAGTACGACCCCGCCCCAATAGAAAAGTGTCCCAAATATAGAAGGTATATATTTTTACATTTTTAGAACTATTATTTGCATTTTTAATAACAAAATATGTTGTTTCGATAAAAAAAGAGGATTTAATTTATTTTATGAGAAAATCAGTTTATTTCAAGTTCCATTAACCTGAAAATGATGTTTGATTCAACAGAAGATCAGAATGTTGATATCAAACAATGTGTTAATCGCCGAGAACAACTTCCCAAGGACCGAGGGATTGTTGTGCTATGTCCAGGATCGGAATGTTTTTTTCGATGAAAATGGCGCAAAATGCACTCATTGCATTTCAGCAAAAAAACAGTGGATCATCTATCTGGCAAAAAGTGTGGGAGAATGCTCATAGTGATTACCTACGTCGTCATAATGAGGTCGTCAGGTGCATACAACTTACACGGTGAACAGCGCTTTCATCGCTGGCCACTCCAGAGGAGGGCGCTGCCTTCTCCCCTGTGGTACTCCTCCGTTGCCTTTTGATACAGGGGGCACTTGGTATGGCTCGCCCTGTGTCCTTCCAAGCCACAGTTCACGCACTTTGAGAGACCTGACTCTGGATTGACAGGCTTCCGTGAATGTGGACCCCCGCAATTTAGGCACTTCTCTTTATAAGTGCCAGCGGGAGCTGGTGTGGCCGAATCCCTGGCATCTGTTACACTGGATTGCTACCGGTCGCTCTCGGGCCACACCAAATCTAAAGTGACCTATTTTTAACTTCTCAAGGCAGATCCTCTCTGCTTCTGCTCCGGACCTGATCCAGACCTTGAGAGTTCGTAGGTGCAATACACTTACACCTGTGCATACACTTACGCTAATAGAAGTGGGAATAACCTCCAAGATTCTTTGAAACATGTCGAAGTGGAGAAAGGCCGCAAAAACGATCTTCTCGCAAGTGAACTGGGGATAATACACAAAGCAAAAGTATACATGGTCCCAGTAGTCCTTACTTGGGATCGAGTCGTAAGCGAATTTTATAAACACCACTTGAGTCACTTAAATTTGGAATGCTTTGTAGGAGCCTACAAGCAGACGGTAACTATCAAAAAACGATAGAAAGCGTGTTGGGCGGTGACGTTTGCATGTCGGAGTACTTGTCGAAATGAAAATGGAATTTGATGTTAACCAACTATTAACTATTTTTGTTTACAAATAAATTATTGTTAAATTTAATTACTAAATTAAGTGATCTCGAAGGCCTCAATCAGAATTCTCATTTTCTCCTCGTGCGTCTTCTAGGACCAAACACAATTTCTCTGTGGGCGGGGTGGTTTCGGGAATAGAAATTGGAGAGGGGTGATGTATACCCTTCTCATTAAACACTTCGTGGCTGTGTATTGTTGAGAGTTGCACTGTTTGCACAGGGTAGCAAATCCCTTTCCATTTTGTCGGATAAGGTCTTCAAGTGATGAGGGTATTAGTTTTTCTAATTTCCCGAGATTACTAATAGTAGTGGCTGTTAAGGCCTGAATGTTGAGGATTCTTTGTTTGTTCGTCCAGGACAGATTGATTCCCTATGACGTACAGACATAGCTGACAGAAGGCTCAATGAATTGTTTATACAACAATTTCAAAGCTGGAAAAAGGGTTTTAATGCCACCGAAAATAGTTTTGATTATCCCTAGCTTTCTTGAGCAGCTTCCAGAGACAGCGTCGACGTGAAATGAAAAACACATGTGTGTGTGGAAGTGATCCCCTAGATTTTCAGTATCTTCGTGAAAGGTATTTTTGTCTGGTTGATAAATATATCCACTGTCATTTGTCCAAGTCGTTTGTCTGAGGTAAATAAAGACAAAAAAGATTATTCAGTAGATATATCAAGCCGGTTATAATTTAGCCAAATTTGAATTTGTGAAGAAAATTAATTAAATTAAAAGAATAGTCTTGTATATAAAAATATTCAGGATTTGTACATAGACAAAGATGGATACTGGTCAAGAACCCAATCCATTGGTATGACTCATCTTCAACAACTAATCTCTTGTTTTTTTTATTGTCAATTAATTGTTAATTCTTAACTCAGCATTCTCTTTTTTGAGAATAGTTCTCTCATCTTATAAACTACATTTTTATGAAATCCTAACTGGCAAATGCAATGTTTAGTGAACTACTTACAGGGTGGAAATTTGTTTTTCGCAAGGACGAGAATATTACATAATCGTTGTAAGAACAACAGAGACTGATGATTATTTGGTTAAATAACAAAATCTATTTTAATGTGACCTACAAATTCATAAATTCTTGTAATTTTTTATGATTTTTTTATTTTGAAGGCTATGTAAAAAATAAAATTTTAACTTCTTAATTTGTTAAAATAATCTGAAATCCAGTTAATTAGTTATTCCTTGACTTAATCGACTCTTGTTTCTCAGATAGCTACGGATATTAACAGAGAGAACGTTGAATTTTCCAGATGTCATGCTTATGAATGTGCCCTGATGTTTTAGGATAGGCAAAGACTTTCTCCTTATTGTCTCAGTTATCATGGAAGCAATCACACGAAATAAAAACCAATCGAAAAGTCTTTTGTATTTTTCCCTTTAGTTTTCTCTCCCTTTTTGCAGTAGTCTCTCCCTATAGTGCCTTTACTGCGCTTTCAATGTTGTCAATAGGAGAAGTGGTGTCACGTACTAGTTGCTTCTCCAATTAAAGATTCTAATTCCGTCTGTCCGTTTATCGTTTTTCTAGTCTGAACCAGGGCCTTCAGTATGGATGAGAATTCGGTTGGCCAATGCACTTCATCGTATCACTTTGTTAAGTATATCTAGGCATTCTCCCTGTGCTTCTTCGACAATAAAATCATAATCCCCGTCGGTATCAACTGTCCTACCAAATTTACAATGCTTTTTCAATCTAAGTCAAATTTTTATTTTCAATTCGAATCGAAGCAGCCATGCACATGTGGTGCTGCGTGGTTAATTGGTTGAATTTCTGGTTGAAATTTTCTGCTTGCTTGTCTGTTCCTCCTCTCTTCCTAATAGAGTGGCGTCATGTGATCCACCTGTCTAGGTGACGCCCAGTGCCAGGCCGGCACGAAAAAGGATCATTTGCTCTTCTCCACTCCACTGGAGGGGTTTCTACAACTGCATGTAATGGACGTCTCACCTTTTATGTTGATTCCGGATGGACTCTGTTTCTATAGAAGTGGAAACTGGTACACTTAATTAGTTGGTTACTTTAAATTTTTTCTATGTGTATCCGGGGTTAATAAATGAAATCTCCACAGACATAATTGCATAGTGTTGCTCCTCACGATTACACCAGAAATCAACTAAGTTTCACGGACTTGTGTGGTTTTCTTAGTTTATTGATTTCCCGCTTATATCTCCATATTCATTTTGACCTTTTAGGTCAATAAAGTCGAAATTTTTATTGATTTTTAATGCACTTAATTGGTCATATCTCTTATCTGCCAACTGTCCTCCAGAAGATTCTCTTTTTTGTCTGCAAAGGAATTCTATCGGGGTGCACTTCTTTATGGTCGATCCGAATTCCTCTGCATGAACCATCCTTTCTTTAAATGGGTTTCTAACTTCTTGCAGAAACGTAAGAAACTCTAGCCATTTTTCAGCTTCGCCTACTCAGAAAGGAGACTGGGAATGGATGTCAGCTTGCATGAACGGTGTGGTTTTACGTCTGAGAGAGTTTATACGTTCAATCCTCGAAGAGTAAAAAGCCAAATCTTCAGGCAGAACATTCATATTCAATTGTCGACACAATAATTTGAAAGTAGAGTTACTGATACAAGCTACAGTTGGAAGGAGGTTATTCTTTATGATGACTTTAACGTTCCACCTTTGAAGCCCCTTGGTTGACACTTCCTCCGTGTGACTAGAAAACATCATTAGAGAGTCGAAAGTTACTTCAAGGATCTTCTGGATCCACATAAAAGGAATAGGGTTGTTTCCAAAGTCCACCCTTAAATCTCCAGTCTGTAGTGAACAGGGTGAACTGAGATTTGGATTCAAATACAGACAGCATATTTGCAAATAGCCAGTCACACACCTGGTTGAGATATGACTGAACCACCGCCACAGCCACGGAGGTAGATATATCTCTTGCAGCGATAATTAGATCGACTGCGTAAGATAATAACAGGATGTCCTGATCTTTGGTAGTAGGCAAATGTAGAAATAAATTAAAAAGAGATGAGATAAAGGGACTTTTGTGTACTCCATTTGGGAGTAAAATTGATTTTGAAGTAATTTTACTGATCCGCACTTTTTTACGTCGGCCAGTTAAGAATTTTTCGACTATGTTCAGGTGTAAATTCGAATTAAAGATATTTTTAGTTATGAGTATCCTCGAAACAGACGAAGACCTTCTATATATCCATAACAAAGGCGTCCGTAAGTGTGTTTTATATTGAAGTCGTATATGATGAATTGGGAGACAATTCCCAAATCGGTTTTGTAGAACAAACTACTCAGAAGCTATGCTGAAATTCGGGCATTGGCAAAACAGGGGAGATTAACATTAATGCCATCCTCTCTAGTATTGCAAGAAGGAAAATGATAAGGAGATGGCTTATTGATCGCATTCACTTACATAAGGGGAAATGCGTTTTCAATTCTGAAAACGACCAGCCTTGACTGAAAGGAAGTTTTAGTAGTTGTTAACTGTTTGTGTTTATTGAATAATTATTAATTGAACTAAAAAAGTGAATAATATTTAACGATTAGTTTATAAACTGTGACGTCACTGCTATTACGTCTTTTTAAAATTACCGTTTAATTTTTTTCCTGAGCAACTCATATTTTAAGCACAAAAATCAATCATTAACGAAAATCATTATATGACACAACCCACCATGATAATTAACTAATTCTGCAGGAAGGTCAAGTGATTAAAGCCTCTCTCAGTATCGACCTCATTTTTCCAGTGTTTCTTCCTGGTACCGACGCAATCTTGTAAACTCGGCTTTTGGAAATTTTCCATGTTGGGCGAATGTGGCACGCGATATCCTCCGAAAGTCTCCAGAGGAGTTGCTTTTGAAATAACCCCTGTGAGTCAAAGTCATATAACTTAAACCTGCCAGAAATTATTGAGTAAATCGTAGATTATTATGAACAATATTGATAATTTAATGAGAAGGTATTATATATGAGATTATAACAAAGTAAATCTTTTATATAGAGTCCACAATGAGACTTATCTGCTAGATTCATCATTAAATAAATGAAACAATAAAGACAATTATTATTAAGGATCCATTCAGTAACAAACCACTCATATTCTCAAAAAATAATATAAATATCTCCATAGAGAATCACTATTTAAATTATTAAAATTCACAAATTTCCGTAGTATAACCACAGAGAGTGTAATCCTAGTAAACACACCACTAATCAAGTACATATTAATGACGTCATTTGTTAAATACATAATATCACACATGTCTTATACCACAATTGTATTTAATATATTTATAGTTAATAGAGTATGTATTGACAAATTCATTCAATTCATACTAATGAAACCTGCGAATATTGCAAGTAAAAGAAAAGTAACTAAGGCAGTAAAAATAACTAAATCTTTTAAAGTAACAAAATAAATAACTTCAACAAAATAATAAATTTAAAATAATAATAGTAAATAAAATATTAAATATAATTTAAATATATGAGCGTATTGCGATGAATTCATCTAAAAGCCTAAACAATGGATTTAAGTCCAATCAGAAGATTGGGAGGGTCTTTACTCAACTAAACAAGTAATTCGCGTCTTCACCCACAGGTTCACACCCACTAAACCAAAGAAGACAACCCTCCTTGAGTCATCCAAAATAGTGAAAGAGGACCCACTTATTTACAGTGTAAGTCCTCAACTCCTGCACACGTGGCTTACTACTGACGGAAGGATCATTATTGTGGATTTTCGGGCACAGAACGACTACCAACAATGCTACATTAATGTCCCTTGCTGTCTCAACCTTCCTCGGGACAAAGTGTTTTCACAAAAACTCACCGACTATTCGGTCTCCGACCTCCTTGAGAGTCACGAGGACAGAGTTATTTTTGATGGTCGCTTTGAAGTCGACTTTGTTGTACTGGTGGACTATTGTGGAAAACCAGAGATAGAATTGAGGCAGGGATCACCTCAGATGGTCGTGTCCCTAGCTCTGACAAAGGTTTTCCTAGTATTGACTTCCAAAGTACTCCAGTCGCGACTCACCTGCCAAAATAGGATACCTTCTCGGTGGGTTCCTCGACTTTGCTGACCAATATGTCAATCTATTGAACACACCGTTACGGAAAACCAAGGGATTCGAAGAAAATTGTCATCTGTATGAAGGAAGATATTTCCTGAGTTTGTCGCTTAGGTAATCATAGATGGAAAATGTGGAAAAATGGAGGAAATCCAGGAAAAGGCAGTAATCCCTGAAAATCCCATTAAAATAGAAATTTTTGAACCCGTGGAGGAGACTACTTTATCCGTGATTCATCAGAACCTGGTAAAAAAACGAAAAACTTCTTTAAAAGTACTTTTCTATCCCTATCTCTAATCTAGGTTGGGGTAGATCAGAAAGCGATAAGAAACTTAAAAAACTCAATTCTAAAGAAAGTCCAATGGAAGATTTTCAAATTCAGTCAAATCCTTTTGACGGCTTTGCTAAACAACTCGTCCTTTCAGAGAGACCTGAAAACCCTACTAATTTATCTGCCAATGCAAACAATGACATAAAAATCAAGTAATGACGGTTTTGAATGTTTTAGAAATAAGAAACTTCTTCCCAAAATTCCCTCACAATCCTCGATTGTGGACAGTTCCGAGTGCACCAAACCCAAGCAGTCATCACTGAAGAATAAAGTAAAGTCACACATCAGTTTTATTTATTTTAATGAAGAAGGACAGAGTTCAAATACCTCAGTCAAGGCCCTGAATGATACCAAAGACACAGAAAAACCTAAAAGCAAGTATATGAATGGTCGTAAGGTGGTTGTCGATTAATTTGGCAGAGAAATCCCAGGGGACTGAAAAATATTGGAAACACGTGTTTCATGAATGCAGTAATCCACTGTTTGAACAGTGTACACAGACTGAGTCACTATTTCATATCAGAGAAGTTCAAGAAGGATATAAACAAGTAGAAATAAGTTACACGCAGGGACAACAAACTGGGATACAAAGGGGATCTGGCCTTCCTCTACCAGGATCTCCTGTTGACTCTTAATAGTTCTGATGGATGTGATTTGTCTCCTATGAAAATGAGGGTAGACTAAGGGTTTAGTAAAGGATTTCACGGCACAACACTGCGGGTCATACTCAAAAGGGGAACAACACGACTCTCACGAATTCCTTAACTTCATTCTGGACGGCCTACATGAGGATCTGAAACGAGGAGTGAGAGACGGTCCTCTTCTGACTGCCAGGACTAAAGCAGAAGAGGTTTGGAGACTTCACCTGCGGGAGAACCAGTCAATAATCTCAGACTGTTTCCAGGGACTCCTCAAATCTACAATAAAGTGTGGGACCTGTTCGGCAGAGTCAGTGACCTTTGATGTCTTTATGTTCCTGGCATTACCAATGCCTGATAAACCCAATTGCACATTAAAGGATTGTCTGGATGATTTCTGTCTGGTAGAGGAGCTCAGTGGAATATACTGTGATAACTGTAAGGCCAATGGAGATGCAAAGAAGCACGTGGGTATATGGAGATTGCCACCTACTCTTATAATCTTTTTTATGAGGTTGTATTTTCGCTAATATTGATTTGTCTTCTCAAATGGACGTTTTAGGAGGAAGGACAACCTGGTGAGTTTCCCTTTGGATGATTTGGACATCTCCTCCTTCCAATTGGATCAATCATCAGGGGTACCCCACTATTGTCTGCACGCTATTGTGGTAATAAATGTACTATTGATTGTAGAACCACATGGGTAGTCTGAATTCAGGTCATTGTAAGTGATGTGTTGTAATGTAGACACGTGTGATGCTATATATGATGGAGAATGGTATAGTTTTGATGATTTGGATGTGAAAAGACTGGAATCCCCTTCTATTGTAATGGTTTTCTTATTTTAGACTAAATCTGCTTATATTCTTTTTTATGAGTGTTCTGCTGTTCCTAAATATAATCACTAACTATTTTTATTTAATTTTTTATATTGTTATTTGTGGGATAGACATTTGTGGTCTGTTTTTGCTTTTTTATATTAAGATGGGTTGCCTTTGTAACGAGTGCCCTGATGTCCTCTAGTTTGAATACCGCTGCTGTACATTTCGATTACAGGATCACGCATCTACGTTGCTTTGGATTGACGAGTGAAGGTGTCATCAGTGAACATTTCAAGCGGATCGTATATAAAGGGTACACACTGAACAAAAAAAAAGTGAAGAGCATTTCTTTGTGCTCCCTCTATGATAGCTATAGTAAATGTTTTTGCATTTCTTATTCGTTATCTCACTCAAAGAAAACCAAGGAATACAATATTATGGTCACGTGTAAAAATGTTCCCAAATGTCTTAAAGGACCAAACGATATAGGGTAATTGGAGAATAATCTCCACAATTATAAGTATTTCATTTATCTCTGGTTAATTCAATACAAACTTCGGACAAGACGGGAACCTTTGTTTATAGATCTAGAGAGATGGTATTTGGGTGTCTTCCATGAACTGCATCATCAAGGCACTAGAAGTTGAGAAAGAAATGAGGTCGTTTTGTAATTTGTAGGGATTATGGAATGCTCAATTATGGGAATACAGTAAACTCTCTCAAATTTGCCATTTTCGGTTCCTGCGAAATTGTGGCAGATTTCAGAATAAAATTTTATATTTATTATTATTTAAGCACTTCACGAGAGCCATACTAATTATAGCCCCGCATGTGCAGCAAAAGAAACAAGGTTAGATGTCATCTTTTTCCATGCTCCCCTGTTCCTAGCCTCATGTTGTCCAATAAAATTTTATTTGAAGTTTTAATTAATTTATTTAAGGATAATTAACTATTTAAATTAATAAATTTTATTTTTAAGGAAAACAATATTTTTAACCAAGGAAGCAAAAATCAATTAAATTTTATTAAAGTAATACTCAATTCCCAATTGCGTCCTATTAGAATTTTTAATATTTTTTTATATCTTCTTATTGAAGTAATGAATTCTGCATTATTGTCATTTTCAATGTTTTCTAAAAAATAATTTTCAATCTCTCTTAATTTTAAAAGCATTTCAGCCTTGTTTAATGCCTCATGTACTTCTACACTACCGGATTCTTCTTGTTTTTCAATAGCAATTAATTTTCCTTTTCATCAATTGCCTCTTTTTCACTGTAATCAATTGAAATAAATTCTTCTAATTCAATAGGATCATAAATATCTGTTCTGGATACGATTTCAGCGGTTAAATTTATGTTAGTAAGTTCTGATTCGCATTCTGTACGTTCTAGACGTTTTAAACAATTTGAAATTGTTTGGGATTTCACATCTTCCCATGCCATTTTTACAAACAATACAGTATCCCTGAGATTTAACTTCTTATATGATTCATATACTGAGTTCTCGCATTCCAATAAATCTGTTAAATATAGTAATTTGTGCCTTGTAAAATGAACTTTGAAAGATTTGATGATTCCCAGATCCATGGGTTGAATAAGTCCTGTACTTTGGAATAAACATAATTTTAATATTTTTCAAATAAAAAGGTGGGCAAAGAGATGGGCAATTATCCATTAATAACAAAATTGATTTTTTTTAATTTTCAATTGATTGTCAAAATTCGTAATCAATTGTAAAAATTGATGAAGTCATTCATGCCCTTTTAGAATTGTAGTAAGAAACTAAGAAATTATAATCATATTTCTTGAAACATCGGGGCATTTTTGGTTTCCCGATCAATAGTGGCTTTAACTTATGTGTCCCTGACACATTGGCGCAAAGCATGACTGAAACTCTATCCTTTAAAATTTTTATATCCGCCGAAAGGTGATTTGCAAATACTCCGAGATTGAATCGATTTATAAAATATTCCTGTCTCATCCAAATTTAATAAATATTTTCAGACGAGTAACTCTTTGAAACTTCTTCAAATTCTTTTAAAAACCATCAATATCCACATGTTTTTCAGTGCGCATTTCACCGTGTAATTTGCGCATTCGAAATACATGTCTTTTTTAAATTTCTCCAAAAACCCGTAAGAATTTTTAAAATTATACAACAAAAGTTCTTTAGCGAAAAATTCTGCCTTGTGTAATATTAGAGAATCGTTCAATAAAGCACCTTAAATGTTAGAGTAAATCGTGTACTTTTTGATTCCATTGAATCCATCCAATCTACTAGATTTTCATCAAGCTCCGGGTATTTTAATTTTTTACAAGTTTTTAGTTTAGGATTTCTGTTCTTAAACTGAAATAAAGCGATTCTGCATTCATTAATATTGCATTGACTGTCCTTGAGATTCTATTTTAAAAATAGAAGAAAATCTGTTGCATATCGTCTGATATGAAGCTGATTTATTGGTTTCTTTATACCGCAATATTTTTATTTTTTGAGCAATTGAAAGTCTGGTGAAACCTCCAACAAGAACATTTGACCCATGCTTGCTTTAAATTATTTAAATTTTTAAAAATATTTTAAAAAATAAAATATTTTTAAAAATGTTGGCAAATTTCAGAATTGGCAAATATCATTGAAAAATAGAAAAAATCGATAAAAATGGAAAATTTCAGAATTGGCAAATTTAAGAGTGGCATATTTGAGAGTTTACTGTATAACTTTTGCAAGCAATCTTAGTAGCTTTCTTGTGTAGATAAAACAGTCAGGAATTGAGCGAACTCAGTATCTTTTCTTATTAAAAGAGATCGATTTGGAAGAGTCTTAGATATAACTCTCGATGGAATCCTGTTTGTAAACGAACAGTTGGAAGAAGAGAGCCTTTTTTATAGGAATTTTTTGAATAGATTCATCCGAATTTCAATTTTAAGAAAGGTAACTTCACTTCATTCGATCCTCAATTCCGGTAGTGATTATGTAAAGCTTAGTAGTCACAAATGTCACTGTTTGTATTAAGGATCATATATTTTTCATTTTAATAATTGCATAATTGTGGTTGACGTGTGACAAAATTTAAACAAAATAAAAACTGGAAAGACACTACGAACTGGTAAAGAGAAATTCACTAAGAGAGATGAACCCATAGAAAATCTAAGTCCAAAAAGGGCATCGAAGTACCGATCTGTGAAACCTTTTTGATCTCACTACAATAGTAGATTTTTCATGTGGTTTTTATACAGTCAACTAGGTAATTCCAGCTACTCATAGTAGCCTTTAACTTCTCTAGATATTCCTCCCACGAGTCAACACACTTTATATAAGCTCGTTGAACACACCCGTGCTTTGAGGGTATCATTTGAGCGCCCATTCCCTTCAAAAGGGTATCAAATGGTGTCGACTGTAACAGGATAGTTGAGAAACGTTGGAGTGTTTTTGTAATTGTTGCTTGAAAGTCTGTGATCTTTTTTATGTTTTTGAAAGGCCTGTACAGCATGCAGAAATCCATAACTGAACGTTGGTTGTATGTATTGGATTTAGAGTTTATTGATGAGTGGAACAACTTCCACAACGACTTTTTAATTGGAAACTATAAACTGAATTTTAAATATAATTTTTTTTGCAAATTGAAAATATAGAAAAAGTTATATAAATTTAGATTAGAAATATACCGACAAACAGGAAGTAACAGTTAAGTCTTCCTCATGAACTCATGTAAAAGAGAAATAAAAATGACCGGTTTGGTTAACCTCCATAATTTAGAATACCCAAATATGTTGGATATATAAGTTTTCTATACTTTTTTAATAAATATCCGAGGACGTTAACATATTTATAGCATTCATGGTGTATCATACAAATATAAACCCAAGTATCTGTGTAGAAATCATGTTATTTTTTATCGACTGTTTTCATTTTTTAGAATATTTATGATAATATCTAAAGTTTACATTTATGTTTTCGTTGAACTAATCATGTCACATGCTGAAATTATTTTATAATAAAGGAATAAATAATCCTGTTAGAGAACATGTATATATGTAAATCAGAGTATACGGAAAAGGTCTATTGTCTAGAAAGAAATTTGATGTGGCATACGTTTACAGAGTATACGGAAAAGGTCTATTGTCTAGAAAAAAATTGGACGAATACTTCCACGTGGAAGACCAATTTTAATTTGATTAATTTTATTTAACTAAAAATATTATTTCTTATATTTTCTGTAATATATATTATATTTTCTGGTTATCTGAAGCAGTTGGGGGTAGATAGGAAGCTCCAGGCCTATCTACAGTCCACTGTGTTAAAGCGGACCCTAGAGAGCCTGACACTGGAGTATAGGAGGCAGAGCCCTGAGATGCCATATGGGCAGAGGGTTCAATTGGACAAGGCGCTCTCGGAGTTGTTTTAGCAACCATAATCGAACCTGCCTGAGGAGGCTGGCGAACAGGCAGGCGAGGGAGGTTGCTGATTAAATATATTAACTTTTTTATTGTTTGTTAATAAAGTGGGATTTCGATTTTCTGTAATATAAACAAATTATTTTTTCCAAAATAATTTAATTTTTTTATAAAATTGATTATTAAAAACTCAATGTTAACTAATAATACCACCTAATACACTTTATTTAAGTAAAGAACAGTTTATCATAACTAACCGTAGAGGGATTGTTGGCAATCGACTAACGATTTCTGCAACCAAGTCTATCTGTTCCACATTCACGTCGGACCGTCGTTCGAGGATGAACCGAGTCTTTTCATTGGTCCCACTCGGATTCCAGTGACAAGGTCCCCACTGTCCTTTGAGTCAAGTACGATAGCCTTCTCAATTTCAACTCCCACGCAACAGACATGATCACCAGGGGCCTCCAGAAAGTTATCGTTATACGCGCCCTTGTTCGGAGGACCACGAGGAACATGGACTTTTCCGTTTCTACCCTCTACCAACTAACAATCGCGCCTGTCATTGAGTATGCCTCTGTTGCATGGAGATTCGGGCTATCGGAGTCTATGGTCCAAAGAATCAACTCGATATACCGGAAAACAATCAGTATGCTTTGCCCACGTAATGGATCAACAGTCGACCCACTACTCATGGAAGCTAAGATCCGTAGTCGTGGCTCTGGATTTCTTCGCGTCTGTGAAGATGGAAATCCGCTAAGCCTGATCCTTCCATGGCAAGAGAAAACCGATTAGATAAGAAATTCCCCTCCCCGATCGGATTCCTCTGCAAGACCGAGAGAAGGCTCTTCCGGAAAGTAGTGGAGATGATGGAAGATCACAGACGTCGAATGGCACAAGTGATTGCGAGGACTGGATCACCTAACTGTTTGACTCTTTTGTCTTTCTTTCTCGGTGTTCCCGGGGTTATTAAAATAAATAAAATAAACGTAGAGGGAGAACCAAGGAATACTCTTCACTTCTTTTTGTTTTTTGTGAGTCATTTTTAGACGATCCGGTTCCGTAGTGAAATGTCACTAATGACGGGGTAACTCGCTCTTGAATTTGCCTCAAAAGAGGATATGAACTCTCGTGTCGATGATTTTGATTTGAACGCGCCATTTGATATATGGACATGTTTTTACACTTCCGTCTTATATCCTTTCACTGTTGTTATGAAGGGAATCCCTTTTTGGGTCTCAGATGATGACTTGGATACCTTACAGAAACTCTAAAACCTAATATCTCTTTCCAACGTTTCATGAAAGACGGGCAGAGCCTCCCTGTTGGAAAATTAACTTTGAAGTCGGTGAAAGCCTGAGACTGCGTTTGGTTTCCAGAGAGTTCGTTTTGAATGGTACAGATAATCGGTAATTAGGACTTCCGATGCTAAAAAATTTAGCACATTGCGTATTTCTGCAAGAAAAAAGAATGGTGCTTAAATTGTGGGGGAGATGACAATATGAACTCTTGATGGGTTAAGGACAGTGATAAAAAATGCATTAACTGCGGGAAAGTTTGTCATTTTGCTAAAAGGGTGGTTGCTCTTCAGCAAAGACTGTTTTTGAAGAGGTACGAAAAACATGACTAAGACGGTGTTTGACCCGTTAAGTGGGTTATAGCTGAGGCTGTTGAAAATGTTTGGGGAAAATCTACACACAACATAAAATATGACTTTTCAACCCAAACGGACGTGAATTCACACGCAAAAATGTCGGTCCTCTGACAATACAAATATTGTTTTCCAACTACATAAACCAAGGGAATACTGTCAGTACTCCTAATCTGGTGGAAGGCACAATTGCAGACTTGGAATTGATATATGCTGTTGACAAACTAGTTTATTTTTGTGCCAAAAAAGGAATTCACGTCAGGAACCCGTTAGCCCTCTTTTTTAGAGAGGCAGAGGTTCGAAGGCTGATCTTATTACGGTGAACGCCCGATCCTTATAGAGGCGTTCAGAGATTATGGATGTTATCCACCAATCTCGCTGATATATTAATTGTGAATGAAACAAAGTTAGAATTTGGATAATTTTCTACTTTAGGGATATTGTTCTCTTTACATTAATCGGAAGTCTGGTTTGGTTGCTGGGTACATCTTTGTTCTACAAACTAAATTTAAGAGTTCGTACCCTGAAGATATTTCAGGAATTATGTTATTTGTTTCTCGGGTAGTTGAAAATACTTGTATGAAATTCGAGGGGATATATTCGAAAAATTATCTTCGTATCCGTGATTTTTTCATGATGAAAATGCATCGTTCTCTATCCTCTTGGGACTTAAACTCGAAAGATACCTCGTTCGGTTGTGTGGAGACAAAAGAGACGGCCTTGTTCTGAGGGATTTTCTTTGTCTTTTGGATTTTCCGTTGTAACGACCTCGATCCCGAATAGTCCTTTCTAGACAATCCAGTTCCGCAGTGAGTATCCACTGATGACGGCGTCACTCGTCAACCATTTCTGCATCATAGATGCGTGAAACCTTCCACCAGGTGAACAGCAGCGAGATTTGAACCCGTAACCTAAGCCACTTAAGCCCGACACCTAACCACTAGCAACTATTCCCTAATGGCTGAAATTATTTGGGCATGTCGTTAAAATCGGAATCTGTTCATTAATTTTTGGAAGGACCAAATAACGCTTGAGATATTGGTAGTGATCATCTACCAATATTTTATAAACTCAACCTAACTCGTTAAGTCTGCTCTTGATGCAATGATCTGTCAATTATAAACTGGGACCATTACCAAAAAGGCATTGTTATATATTTTTGAACATTCTGAAAATTATTGTAACGAAAATTCCTCCAATTTGGACATGAGGGTTCAAGAGACTCACTAATTGATTTTTTTACATCTTACCTCGAAACATATTCGACTAAAGTTTATTAGGTTAACAAGAAATTTCTTTTGAATTAAAAAATGTTGTAGTTTTTTTGAAATGGAAACAATGTTCGAGAAACAAACTTCGGGGATGTCCTGATCCGCGCAGATCGAAGATTAGTGAATAGAAACTTTCTAACAGTCGCACAAGAGAAGTTGGAGGCTGACTAGAAGGAGGCTGACTTACCTGAAGAACTCGTTACATGGCATACCTCGGAAGAAAACTATGAAATACTCTGGCCTCATAATTGACGAGGGAGGTAATTTTATAGAACATACTAAAATGCGCAAAATAATAGCTACGAACTCTGTTCTACGTTAGAAAGTTAAAGCTCTAGTCTAAGACCTATGTTATGGCGTGTCATGTGGTTCGCTGGTGTGTAATTAGTTACACAGTAAAAAGAATCATTTGCAACACTTCCGGGATACACTGTTATCAGGAAGGACCGCCAGTTTGGCCGTGGAGGAGTTATTACTCTCGTGAAAAGTGAGATCAGGCATTATAACGCCTTTACATTACAATCTTCCGTCTCTCGTGGAATACACTGGGATCTCCATTCGTACAAGAATGGGAAATATCACAATTGCGAACATGTACATTCCCCCTGCCAGCTCCTGCCCAAAAAAACTTATTTTCTCTATGAATGTGTTACATCAATACCAACATTTGTCGATATGTGGAGACCTCAACGCGAAACACCCGACCATGTACAAAAGCCGAACTGATGATGCCAAAGGAAATTTTCTTCTCTTTCTACTGGATAACTTCATAATCCTTAACGACTATCGGATGAACACAAGAACACCCTATAGAGCTGATGACAACACGACTTCACCTGATTTGACCCTTGCCACCCCTAATTGCTTCTCTTGCCAACTAATCTGTGATTTATGACTTCCAGAGCGCCAACAATCCTATTTTCATTCGGATGAAAAACACGCTCATCTTGGAAAAAAACGCAACACGTTCCTGGATTACAGAAACGTTAATTAGAAAATTTTTGCTCAATGTGTGGACATAAACTTAGCAGATTACGACGCAGTGCGTTTCAACTCACTCGATAATGCAGTCTCTTGTGTTAACAAAAAGATCCAGAAGGCAATGAAGTATTTATCAGGGAAAGGTCAATCAAATCTTACATTGAACGTTTTGATCACAAAACCAAGAAGATTATGAATGAGTGTAATCGACTCAAAAGCATCCAAAGGCCAATACCAGAAATTATGTACAGAATTCGAGTGCTGGATCTCTAAGAAAGAAAAATGAACGAATGGAGAAAAATTACCTCCGCGTTTAACAAACAGGGGTCCCTGTCAATCATGTGGAAGACTCTTTCAATGATCAAAAACCCTGAGAAGAGAAACAGTTCTGATATCAGCAAAATAGAACTTGATAGAATGATGAACAGCTACTTACCTCATAAAAATTACGAGGATCCTCCCGTGTCATTGATGAAATCAAGATGTGGTCATAATCATACATCGTTTTCACCAGTGAAAATCGAATCCCAAAAACTAACCTACTCTGCCGATGACATAATATATGACTTGCAAGGATATATGTGTTACGACAGCTACTAACAAATTACAAACTACTCTGGACGGACTCCATAAATGGTTGAACAGAAATTCAATGTCATCGTATACAGAAAAGTCCTTTACCTCTTTTTTACGTCGAATAGAAGGCGTTGGAGACTTTTTGGACACAACTAATTCTCTTATATTTTTTGCTGCACATGCGAGGCTATAAATATTATGGCTCTCGTGGAAGTGCTAATAATAATAACCATCAAGCTATTCTGCCTAACTATTTTTAAGTGGTGAACTAATCCTAAGAAACAAGCCAAAATTCAGCACACGTGTGTCAAACGTAATCAGTGTTTCGGCACGAAAGCTTAACTTCGTAAATGTGCTCGTCTCAAATTTTAGAGGATCCTCAAACCAGTCACTATCCATGTTATACACTCAATTCATCGAGCCAACTATAAGTATGAATGTTGAGCTTAAGGAACAAAACTCGCCAAAACAAACATCAACTCCGTTGAATCCAATATGACCAAAACAATTTCTCGAAGAATACCAATAAGGGCAACCCTATTTGAGGTCCTTGTGAGGAATTCCGGCGGCATATTTACCCGAAATGGAAAACCGCCAGAAGAACGGTGCTATCGAACATGTGTCGGTTCCCGAGAGCAATACCGGAAAAATGAGAATATTGCTGAGAAGCCGTGACCACCTGATAGCGTTTTCCTTTTAATTAGTTTACCTGGTGATTTTCGGCTTAATAATAATGTTTATGCCTTCAACTCAGCAATACTCCTGGAGTGTTATACGGTTTAGAAGGATGGCACGACTCAAAATGGAGAGACTCAATTTTCAAAAAACTCGAGAAAACGCGTTTAGCTCTGCATGCTAACGGAATAAATCCTTGTATGTTGATTCCTTTTGGTTGGGAGGAAAAAAGTGAAAGGTATCTAAAATCTTATTCGAGGCCCGAGAAAACATAAAGTTAATTAAGCCTCCCTTTTGCCGTATTCCGATTCATCCTCTCAGTAAGCCTCGACAATGATCTTCTGTTCTCTTAAGTAGTCCAGGTCGTCCGTCGAATTTAGTCTCATACCAACCGCCGATAGGTCTTCATTCAAGATAGTCGGTAGTGTCGTTCTTGGTTTACCACGGAACCTGGCTCCTGTGTGTGCGAAGTAGTTGTCCATTGCGACATTTGCTGGGATTTGGTCATTTAGACGTAACATGTGGCCAAAGAGGCTCCATCTTGATTTGAAAATATCATTTGACAGCACGCCGGATTTGCATTTATTATAAAGGTTTGCATTGGAGATCTTCATAGGTCAGTTGACGGTCCATTTCCCGTTTAGGGATGCCCCAAGTCTCAGAGTTGTATATTAGTACCGGATGACAAAAGCTTTGTATATTATAAGTCTGGTGTTTAGTACTATCCTTTTTTTGTGGCTCCACGTTGACGATATTTTTTTCAGTCCACTCATAGCAAGGATCTTCCTACGAGTAACATCTTCAGGGTCTCTTAACTAGTAGAACTCTCCTCAGATTTCAAATACTTTGTGTAAAGAATGAAAAACATTTATCTCACTAACTTTTTTGTGTTAAAAAAATTTTTATGCTACAAATAATATATCATGGAACATAAAGGGAGTCATAAGATTGTATATTTTTTTCTAACTAGAAATTGTATCGCGAAATCTCAGAAGACGAAATTAAGAATTGTTACTTGGATAGCTTCAGTTCTCTGGAGAATGCCATCAGCTACTTTACCCACATAATCTTGGAAGCAAGATCAAGGGCTATACCCAAACATTACTTAAATTCGTCGAGTGGTCGAGGGAAGACGGCCTTGATTAAAAAAAGAAATCAGCTTAAAAAATCTAACCGGATAGCCTTGGATATGAAACTCCGGATCAGAACATTGAATAATGAAATGAAGGCAAAAGAACTCAATGCCAAGAGGATGAAGTGGAATCGTTACAATGGTAAATAGAAATCGCAATACGGGAGAGGTGTAGAAAGCTATTCGAAATGTGGCAAAAGGCGATGAAATTTTAAGAGAGGAGGATTATGTTTAACGAGGTGTGAACAACTTGATAAAATTCTATACTAAAATTTCACACAAGAAGCACATGAAGTCTGATACACTACCATCACGAAGCTAACTAAAGAGACTATCAGAACCACTCTTTTTTTCGGAGAGAGGTAAGGGATACAATACATTTCGTAAAAGTGACATACTCCCACGGACCAGACAACATTCTTGTTATTTCATTAAAAAATCTTGGAGACAGGGGAATCACTTTCCTTACGTCGGTCTTCAACTGTTCGATTGACCAGAATGTGATACCATTATTATGGAAACATGCAATAATTCGGCCAATACTGAAATCAAGAAGACCGAGAGATGATCCAGCGTCTTTTAGACCGGTGTCACTACTATGTTCCATGTCAAAAATCCTGGAGAGGCTTGTGCTCGGGAGAATAAAAGAACGTATTGAAAAGTTTATCGGGAATATGGAAGAGTGGTACTCACACGAGCCTGATGAACGTATACAAACAATACATTGAGCCATGTTTCTCATATGCATGCGCCTCGTGGGGACCGTCCATATCTTGGACAAATATGAGGAAAATTGAGGAAATGCAAAAGAGGGCTTACAGAGTAACGGAGCGTTGGATTTGTGAAGATCACCGAACCAGACCTACGCCTCTGGAGGCCCTTATAAGACTGGACTCAAGATCACGGGAAGGTGGCCCTGAAAATTCAGGCAGCCGTACGTTCATGCGCGGGCACGAAGGAAGCACACCTGGCAAAGTTGATGTCTCTGCTAGAATGCATCTGGATCACGTGATAGTTAGTTTGGGTTTACGGTGGTCTTAGGTTAAATAAAAAAAGGGAGGCTTGTAAAAAATCTGGTAACTTCTGCTCTATTATTAAGGCACTTTCACGAAAGCCATAATGATTATAGCCCCGCATGTGCAACACTCAAAGAAACAATATTTATAGTTAGTCTTTTCCATCTTCCTCTGTCGAAACCTCTGCTCTAGAAGATGGAAAAGATTGATAAAGGAATATCCGAGCAAGATATAATTTTTTTGAGAGTAAATTTTAAAAAATTTACAAATATGAAATAATATTAGAAATAAGACGAACCGCATGTTTTGTTACCAAAATGTTGAAGAGATGTGTGTTAGTTGTAAAGTCAAGACAGAAATTTGTCCTTTGCAATTACACCAAGGTTGAAAAACCCGTTGGTTCCTGACCCCCTTTCCTAATTTATAATTACCTAATCCTCACTGGAAACCTGTCCCTTTGTTAGTAGATATCACCAATACATCAAACTCTGTTCCTTGGTAACTTGTGACAAAATATATTCGAAATAGTCCCAACATGAAACTATAGCTTAGTAAATTCATTGTGATAAAACTCCAAAATGATCACTCATTGCCTATCAACAGTATTTGACAAAACATCATTTATTAAACAAAAAGATCCGTAATATGAAGATTATATTTTCGGATGTGACTTTCTCTTTAGTCTTATTCAGCTTACAAACTTACCGACAAACCCGAATACACTACTCCCTTCTTACTTTCAGACAAAATCCGATGTTGAAAATTACCTTTATCGGATAACAGTCCCACAGTGGTATTACCAAAAACCTTAATAAAACAATATTTTCACAAAATACGAAAGCAAAATCAAAACAAATCAGAAAAATGAATGTTGAGCAAGTTGTAAGGTAATAGCTTCAATATCTGCATCCTCGGAGACTGTAAGCCAGGCAAGAATATTCTTTCCTCCAAATCTACCACCAACACTCTTAGAAATCTCTTCAGCCCATTTCAGGGCATCTCCTCCACGTGATAGAAAATCCTAAGAGATATCACCACAAACTACATTAGGAATAGACAAAACACATTCAACCGATTTGTCAACCCCACACTCAACATAGCTACTGGACGATTAATGGAATCATTCGAACACAGTTTCTTTGCTGTATTACGCAGTGTCTACAGTTCACCACTCAATAAACCTTGCTACTCACATACTTTTCAAGCACGTGTACAACTGGAGAGTCACTTCCATGTCCATTGGTTGCATTCTTTTGAAGTAATGAAATAATCTACATATAACTAATAATCACATTTGCAGCCCTCTCCTTGTCGATTACTTTCTGTTGGTCAAACAGATCCTTCTTAGCACATACAACTAAATCTCTCAAACGGACCTTTGTGTGATAGGAAATCAAGGAATCGTTGACTTGCTAGAATATTTAACCAAATCATTTACCGACAAAAAGTTTGACAGTTCAATAGAAAGTTCAGCCTCCCCAGACTCAAACAGATCAACTTGATAGTCAACAAATAGATCACTGATTTTAGTACTTAGTTTATGGAAACGGTCTTGTAATTCCAAAGCCAATTGTCGAGCCTAACTATTGTTCAAAACCGACCTACCTCTAAAGCGGATTCTCCAGTAATGACGACGAAACGACGTATACCCTTGGCAACGGCTTCCTCAGAAACAATAGAAATTGCCGAAATGTGGTGTATTTGCCACGTGACTAAAAAACAATAAAAGACCAACGTTCCACCACACAACTCTATGGAATATTCAGCACCACTGTTTGTAGTCAAATCATCCACAGGAATCCCTATGGCAACAACTCTGGCAGGATTTGGATAACTCTACCATTAGCACATCACTAAACCTCCTGGAATATAGCCCTAAGTCCATTGATAGAGTAAGCTAGAACCAAGTTCATCTCTCCGTCATAGACAGGGAAGAGAAGCACTGACCATAGAATTGGCCTTATTTTCTATACTTTCTAATAAATCCAATGACATTGGTCCCATCTAATCAAATAAGACACAATTATACATCATAATTAAAATCAAATCTGAATCTGTCCACGTCCACGTATGATCCCTGCTGTTGTGAGTTACCAATGCAACTTCTGATTGCATAATTCACCACGTGGGTAGCTGTATGGTTAGCCATGATGGCAAATCTATTACTCTAGAATATAAAGACCACATACCCACAATCTACAGACAACCATATCACCCACAGTCAACTCACTATCCACCACACCGTTGTGAAGAACAAACCCAGCCTTGGTTTTAGTCTGTTCCACAGAAAATACTCTCTACACGTGGTTAAGAATACAACCTCCATCGTGGACGGATTCAATAAATATCCCATATCTCCTCGTTGTCCTCCCTGTTCTCCAAAGAAGCACGTTTTATCCAGAATTATGGTAAGTGAATTCGACCCACATGCCACCTTGTCGACAAACTCTCGAGTCTGATTATCATAGATGGCCAACACACGTGCTTCCAAATCATCAAACTCTGCATTTGATTATAACAATGACCATATTCAATCACGTCATCATCAGAGAGGGCATGGTAGGAATACTTTGGCAAGTCATCAGTTGGAGTGAAACACTTTACCAAGTGATCTAAAGCCCCAGCACCCATTTCCAGTTGTGAGTCCTTAATGCGGACTGCCTGGGACCTGAGCTTTGCCTCTTCTCTGCACTTTTCGTATCCCTCAAAGTCAATAATCATTCCATGTTCCTCAGTTATTATTGCCGTTAGATCAATCGGGAAGCCGAAAGTGTCGTATAAAAGCCAGACCACGTCCCCAGGCAACACATTTGAATCATATTGGGCGATCTTCTTTCTAAGAAGAGCTTCTCCATGGGAAAGGGTCTTCAAAAATAAACTTTCCTCCTTAACTAGAACACTTTTGATGACTTGTTTGTTATTTACCAACTCAGGAAAGAATCCACCCTCCAATATTACCACCAATAACCATTATCCTCAACACAGTGTCCAACAATTGAATGAATGTCCCCTGTTTGGCTCCCAAAATGGTGTTAAAGAAGTGGAGAGCTCGTCTGAGAATCCTTCTGAGGACATGCCTGTCATTTAGCCCATATATAACCCACTCCCAACATTCGAAGGGATTCCCCATCAGCAACCGCCACAGAGAGTGTGCGGATATGGTCAGCGACCACTCTATATGCCATATCCACATTGCCAACATCAGCCTCTCCAAACATTCCAGTATATGATCGTGGATGATTAGAAATCATCAATTAGAAAGGAGATTACCCGTTGAATATCCTCAAAGTAGGGTACAAACACATCCGTGTCGTAGTTTGAATACTTATTCTGCACAATAGATACGATTCTTTCGAATCCAAGTCCAGTGTCCACGTGTTTATTAGGGAGAGGAGTGAGGGAGTTGTCGGTTTCTCTGTTGTATTGAATGAACACCAAATTCCATATTTCGATGACAGTGGGGTCGTCCATGTTCACCATTTTAGCGGCATTCCTTTCCCCAATTCTGTCATAATGAAGTTCGCTGCAGAGACCACATGGCCCAGTCTCCCCCATTTCCCAAAAGTTATCCTTCATTCCAAAGGGGAGCACTTTTTCATCAGAAAATCTGAGTCTTATTAGTAGACTACCCCAATCCAAGCCAAATATCACGTGTCTCCAAGTCAGGACTAAGTCCCATCGTTTCGTCTCCACCAAAGTAAGTAACATAAATATTCTCCTTCAGTAGTCCAAGTTCTCCCACCAGAAATCGATAGCCCATGATGACATTTCACTCTAACAAATAATAATTAATAGAAATTAACATATACAAGGTAAATGAGAAATAGTAAACATCTAGTAAATAAATTCATTGGACAAAATATTAATAATAATAATAAAAAATAAAAAATTAAATTAACATTTACGATATAATCAATAATATAAACAATTAAAATGGTTCAATTAACCTTAAAGTAATCTCCGAATGACCAATTGCCGAGCATTTCAAAGAAAGTGTGATGGTAAGAATCCTTACCCACATCGTCGAGATCGTTGTGTTTGCCACCAGCCCGAATACACTTTTGTGAGTTTACTGCTCGTTTTAGTTGTCCTATGTCTGTATTTGGATCAACAGTCCCCAAAAATATGTCTTTAAACTACAATAACATCACACAATCAACTTGATTCATCCCCGCATTGGTGAAGAGAAGGGTCTTATCATTGTGGGGGATCACACTCGACGAATGAATATACGAGTGACCACGTTCTTTGAAAAACTCAATAAATGAGCTTTTAATCTCTTCTGCCGAACGATAAGGCACACTCATTCACGTGTTTATTAATCGTTAAAATATTTAAATAATTTAAATAATTTATTTTATTAAAAAATAATTATTATTGTCAAAATAAAGCCAAAAGATTAATCATTAATTCAACTGGCTACGAATCTGCTTATTGGATGGTCACAACAACCCAGAAAACGATCCTCTTATATGCCAATGACATTATTATTGCGTCCATGGATAAAACATTCAATTGACCTCTTGTAATGTCAAAGATTTGACTTTGTTTATGATAGACAGATCGTCAGTCTAAGGCGAAGGAATTCAGCTCGTAGCTAGCTCCAAAACTCTTTTAAGCCACTCCTATTTAAGAGATTCTCTGTACAACAGATATGCACGACAGTGTTGATTTGAGGATTTAAGTAGCTTATCGAAAACCCTTCGGCATGAAACATCATCCAGACTCCGTTGCAAATCTTAGAAAGGTTAGAGTGATGAATAGTCACGGGGATAGATTTTAGTAGATGGTCGACGTCAATTGGATAGATAGACTTTACCTCAGTAGAAACCAAGCAGTGTAATGGTCAAGAAGCCATGGACAAAGAGGATTTGTTAAATATCACTTTCTCCATCGCACTTTTAGTCAAAAAAGAATCAAGAAAAAACTCCCTGACAACAACGAATGGAAAGAACAATGGGCTTGGGAAAATCGATATCGAATGTCCACAGTTAATAATTCCACACTTGTCCCTGTCATTGGTGGTACCGAACCGCTAGCTTCATACAAAAGTGACAACATCTGGGAACCTCAAGAAGTGCATCATCCAGATACAATAGTTTGAGAGAAGACAGCAAGTTTTGTTATTTTCTCAATAGTAATAGAAAAGAGGAAAGGTTTAAAGAAGTCTTGGGCTCCAAAAAACGACGGAATTAAATATTCATCGAAGAGTAGGATGAAACGCAATCCATAGGACTGGTTGATTATCCCGACAATATTTAGGTATCTTTTTAAACATGTCTCAGAATATGATCTCTTTAATCGGGAGAGATATTGCCATTCAAAGCTAAGTTGACTATTCTTTCTTATCGAAATAATTATTTTTCGCTGACGTAAATAGTGCCAAGTGAATTTTCTTAATGGGAACAGTCTATTTTCCAACCAGCCTTAAATTTCACTAACATCTTTATATGAAAAAGACTGAGCACAATCTCCTCCCAAACATTCCTATGCAAATGCAGTCTTTCTTTTTACGAAAGTCTGATGTGTTTTTTTAAAGTTTTAAGCAATTTTCTAACGAACAATTTTTTCATAGAGGATCCAACAATTTACTATAGCAGTGGTTCCCAACAGTTTTATATTTCCGCGAAATTTATCATAAATTATTTAATTAATCTTTTATTTAAAACTGCCATCAATCCAAAGTGGATCCCGCCGACATTATCGACGTTGCGTTGCTTCTTACGATTGCAACAGAGATCAACTGGAGTAGCCACCGGGTCTCACGTGCGTCGTGGCTTTTTAGTGTAACTAAGCGTCCGAGTTCTTGAGGAAGCGAAGCGATTTTCCACTTATTTTTCCAGTTGTCTCGACCACTATCGGATAAAACGCGAATTGGTCGCGTAGCGCTCAAAAGAATATTGATGAATCTACAATTATTTTAATTAAACAGGTGAGTTCTCTTACAGCACGTTGTGGAGAGGCACATACAATTGCCGAAAATCTTATAAAGGCATAAAAGATCATCAAGTGTATTTATGGCGAACAAATTTTGATGGTCTTCCGTAAATAAAATAACATTACATGCTATGCCGTTCTGCAAGAGCATCATTTGGTAATTTTGGATGACAACATTGCAAAATATTTTCCGGATATATTTGATGACGATTGGGTACGAAATGTATTCCAAGTAATACCAGCAAATCTAACATCAATTGAATATGCTTATTGCTTTGACATCAGAATCAACCTCAAATCAGATATATAAAATGAATCCCTTTTTAATATTTGGAGAGCATACATTTCAAAATATCCTGATATCTCAGAAAAGGCTATATGCAGTACACTTTTACCTCTTCCAGCTACTTACTCATGCGAGTCGGGGTTTTCAATATATACGTCTACCAAATCTTTCCTGATTTGAGGATATAATTGTCAACAATAACTCCTAACGTTACACAACTATAATAAAAAGTTAATGTTCACATTAAAATTGTTTTCGGTTATTACGATTATGTTTTAAGTGAAAATTTTAATAATTGAATTGGAGTGGTTCCGCGAGCACCTTAAGGTGGAACCACTACACTATAGTATTGTATGAGGCATAGACAAGTTAATAGCACTACATTTTGTTATTGAGGACATTTCAACGTTTTGTACCTCTTATATTCTTAAGTATACCACGGTGAAAACAAAGAAACTAATAAGTGAATGTCTCTGGAGTAAATGGTTATTGATTAACCACATGGAGAGTTGGTGACGTAGTCCCTTAGTTTGCAGGTTTAATTGGAAATAATATTATTTTAGAATAAATGTGTTATATTAATAATTACAAAAAGTGTTGAACTGAGTCTCTCTGTGTATTTTCTTTTTCTGTGATGATATTTTCCAAACTAAATATAATAAATACTGATTACTAAAAGTAATGAGAATTAATATAATCACACACAATATTACTGTCATCACTATAAAAGCAGTACGTAAATTCTCAAGTAATCTCTCTGTTAATTTATTTGAGTTTACTTGGACTTCTAAATATTATTTGTTTGTATAACTTTTCTCCAGCATAGTCTCTCTGTAGTCCATTGAGTCACGATTCATTACGAAACAAGAGACCAGTCTTGTATCACTTCCATAAGAAAATATTTCATCATATTCTAGAATAATCGATTCTTTTTGACGAGTATTTTTTATTTCTTAGTTTTTTACATTCTACCATTTCTTTCAGTGTCAAAGTACCAACGAATGTTTGTAGAGGTTCCGTTGTGGGGCATTCCAATTGTAACAATTTCTCATTAACTTTTGTGTATTTGTCAAATTTAATAAGTATTTTAACAGATTCTTAATTACTCATCATTAAACCTTCAAAGGTCAATTGAAAAGGACGTTCTTCCCCATTACAATCCATGCACGTGTAATAACCACTTTCGATGTTTTTAAGTTCAGTTATTATGTTATTTTGTTTATAAATATTCTGGAATTGTCACTGTTTATTACATTTATATTCAACCAGTTGCTCGACACACAAATCCCTGAATCTACGTCTGATACAACAAGTGAGGCTCCACGTGGGGGTAAATCATCTTAGACTATGAAAACATATTTTATATTAATACAATCAGTAAAAGAGGGAGTAACCTTATATATAGCAGTAGTGATGTTTAGTGATTTTACATGACATTCAATAGTTTCATGATATTCCATAATATATGCATATTCTTGATAAATTAAATATTATTACTATCATCCATAATTTGTGCATTTCCTGTGCACTCCACCTGATCTTTGTAAATATAACCAGTCGAGAGTTGAGAATATTTGAAGACGAGTCCACGGGAATTGAATTGGAATATAAACTCAGGCTTATCGATTGATTCTTAATGTAGATTACAAATACTTGGTTTTATTAGTTTTAACATGGGAGAATAAATTGTGTCATTACCATTTGAGGCAATGCATTGAAATTCCCCAATTTGTCCTCTAGTAAAGGTGAGGACTGGTTTGGAACTATTAATGCCGTTGAGCCTCCACCGAATTCTAAATATAACTGGGAATTAAGACTTTGCTGATTTATAATCAGTTTTGCATTCCACTTTAATGTTATTGTTTGTGATTGTCTCAAAGTTAGGTAAGTGTGTGAATTTAAGTGAATTTATGGAGAGAATCGTGTAAAATAATAATAATACCATTATGACCGTTGACGATAAACCGCAAGTCAACCATATTTATATTGCCCTTAACGTAATATTTAACACATATTTTCAGTGGCAAAGGGTCTAACTGCATGAAATTGTATTGGGAATTTAGTTTTATTACAATTAAATATTATTACAATTAAATATTATTAAAAATTAATATTAATATTGTACTTGATTGTTATCGTTATTGGCTTATCTTAAAGATAATAGTTCTGACCACGTGGTTTTATTAAATTTTCTAATGCTTCATTACGGATATATTGCGGTTCAGTACCACCAAATCTGTGGCAAATGTGAAATTACTTCTCAAATGTGATGTAAAGAATACTACGTGTCACCAAGGAGGAAATCGGCAGAGCGCCGAGAAGTCGGAGATTGCCTGTTTCACTAAGTGCTTGGAAGAGTTTTTCATGCCGGATTCAAGAGATCAAGCCGATTTCCCGGGATAAACGAAAACCAACCAGGAAAATTCCTTATCGGTTTCTCAAAAAGGATATATTATCCGGATTGAATTATGCTGTGGGATACTATATCAATAGTATGCCCCCGAATACAATGAAAGATATTACAGATATCCTTTATGCTAGACAGTGCTATGAAACAAACTGCACTGTACTGCTAAACTGCAAGGAGAGCGACTGACTAAATCAATAAATAGACGACTTACAAAACTAAAGAATCACGTAGAAAAAATCAGCGCACTAGTTGGGTCATCGGGAAATCAGAAGTATGATGACTCAACGAGAGAAGCTTTGTGTGTTTATGCATACAAGAAGTCAAAAAAGGAGATCCGGAAAGATTGTTGTGCACAATCAATAGATTAGGATGCACAAGTCGAGAAAGGAATTTCAAAGAGACAATTTATGCTTTGAGCTTAATAGAAGGCGCTTTTTATAGGAAGATGAGAGTGGAAGGCCGCAGTTCTGTATACAATTTTGAGATCGAGGAATGTTTAGCTTTTTTGAAAAACATGTGGAAGGAAAAGGATAAGGATGTGGGATTCTCTATATCTAAAAGGATTAATGGGGAAGAGGAGATATATGCTGACTTCTCGAAAGAAGGATTGCTGAGAATATGTCACATGGGCCAAGCGATACCTATGGCTGCTTGTTACATTAACCTTGAACCAAGATTGACTTCAATTAATTTTATAAATGATTTATTACCACAAAAAATTAAATTTAAGTAACTTTTTTTTGTCTACTCATTAATACAGTCGATATTTCTCCTTTCGAATTTTTTATCTATCAAATTAAACTATTTAAAACTACCTCTACGCGATTATTCGATAAAATATTAATTATTTCTGCAACTGGATAATACTGAGACTCAAACTTAGAGGCATTTGTTCCAAAGTCCTTTTTAGCCCGAACCTATTTATTAATGTTTTTAATTCATACTTTATTTCCCATTAAAGTATATTTACTATTATGAACATTCATTTTCCTGCTCATAGCTTTGTAATAATTAGAATTTTCTTCAATCGATTTAATTTCGAAATTGAATCTCTTCGCATTCAGACACAAATTATCTGACTGGGAATTATCTAGATATAAATTTTCAATAGATTCTGGAGTCGAACAATTAACCAAATCGTCAATTTGTTCTGGAATCGCACACTCATCACTTAAATTATCTAAGTCATAATGTGATATAAGTATAACCATGAATTATTGAATTTATTCCCTTAATTCCTCGATATCTTTCTACTATATATGTCAATGACCGTTAAAATCCATTTGAAATTTTCATTTAATGTTGAAAATTTTTTCAGGTCTATTAGATCTACCTGAAAACGTTCATTTGGAGAAGAAGCATACAAATGGTGATTTATATCTCCAATCTACAATTATAAAAAATCACGAACTTTTAAAGGACGCGAAAATTTGCAGACTTCACAATTTCGAATGACTTTTCTGATAATCTCATTCTTTACAGTGAAGTATCTTTGTCGACATTCATGCTCAATTTTATTGACTCCTCCGTGTGAAAACTCGTGCAACGATTTCGCAACATGGTCCATTTCGGTTTCATTATCCAGAGATATGACTAACTTAGAATCAGTTGATTTAAGATACAGTCTAAAATTATTGCAAATTTACAATACCTGTCATAGATAATAGAAAAATTCTCTATCTTCTTTACAAGCCTATATTTTCGATGCCTCGGAAGATTTTCGGGAAAATTATCATGCAAAGCATCTTTTAAAGTTTGATATTCAACGCAATTTTTCACAAACCCTTGTAAGAAGCCATTGCAACAAAATAATCTTCCATGCTATAAATCACGCTAGAAATCTAGGTTTACCGCTATAAAAAAAATAAAATCTTTATGATCATAACATTTATGAATAAAAAACTAATTTAACAGGATTAAATCACGATATAAATCAGATATACAAAATCAAATGTCGGATAATCAAAAGACCTTTTCAAGGTCGAAAAAAATGTAACAGGCTGCCCATGCGTTACGCGCCGCCCATGTGACAGAATAATCCACTTTTGCCAAATTGAAGAGCGTGCGGCTGTGATGGGATCTACAATTTCTTTATTAAGAAGATTACGTCCCTCCATGATTATAAATACCAAGAAATAGAAAAGGTTATAATCGACTCCTGAGTCATGGTTTTATACTGGTGTCACTTACTTTATTCCAAAGAAAGAAGTTTGTGACATTCCGAAGGACCTTAGACCGATCACGTACATGTCTAACCTCTATAAATTGACAACAAAGTGGGTGAATGTGGGTGAAGCTGAGCAAATATATTGAAGCATTCGATCTAATTAGTGATAACCAGTTAGGAACTCGTAGAATGTGTCAGGGTGCGAAAGAACAAGCATTGGTTAACTATTAACAAACAGTCAGCCAATTTACGCTCGACTTGGATTGATGTAAGATGGCTTTCTGTACGAAGTTTTAGAAAACTCTGAACTACCTTTATGGATTATTACGTTTATAAAAAAAAACTTATGAAAATGTGGACATTCCAACTTAAATTTAATGGAAAATTGTTTGGTGTGGTGAATCTAAGAAGGGGAATATTACAAGAAGATTCCTTATCCCCACAGTTATTTGTATTATTGATTGATCCGCTGAGTCGACTATTGAATGGTAAATACCCTAAAGTGACCATGGATGCTGAGGGAAATACTCTTACCTATGCTACTCACCACTTTTTGTTTACGGATGATCTTAAATTAATATCTTATGACACAATGCTAAGAATGATGAACCAAGTTGGAAAATTTTTTGATGTGGCTGGACTGGAGCCTAATATCGACAAATCAGCCACAAATGTTGATTGTTGGTTGAAAAAGCTATGTTACTTGACGGTCTTGAGGTTATCGATATCTTGGCGTATTAGAAGACAAATATAGTAACGTCGTGAAGACTAATGTGATGAAGTCTATTTATGCAGAAGTGGAGAATATGAGCGTGAATCTTACAAAGACTAAACTGAATAGTGTCAATTTCTTCAAGGCAATCAATGAGCATGCGACTTCTCTATATAATTATTATATAGGACTCATTGAAATTGAACAGATGAGCGAAAAAAAACAGTGCATCATCTGGCAATAAGGTGTGGGAGAATGCTCAATAGTGACTACTTACGTCGTCATAATAAGGTCGTCAGGTGCATACACTTACACCTGTGCAGGAAGTATGGAATAAAGAAATCGAAAAGACTAAAGACTCATTCAGTGCAAACAACGGTTGTAACTGAACTTGTGGAAATTCGCGTTGACACAACAATAGCTACGGATACGAGAATATAACAAGTCGGATATTTTCGTGTGTGACAAAATCAAGAACATAATAACGCTAATAGAAGTGGGAATAACCTCCCAAGATTCTTTGAAACATGTAGAAGTGGAGAAAGGCCGCAAGTACGATCTTCTCGCAAGTGAGATGGGGATTATACACAAAGCGAAAGTTCACGTGGTCCCAGTAGTCCTTACTTGGGATGGAGTCGTGAGCAAATACTATAAACACCACTTGAGTCATTTAAAATTGAAATGCTTTGTCACGTTTGCATGTCGGAGTACTTGTCGAAATGGAATTTAATGTTAACCAACTCTTTTTGTTTGTCTACAAAAAACTACTTTAATTATGCTTGACTGTTATCTTTATTGGCTCATCTATCAAACTGCTTAAAGATAATAGTTTTGACCACGTGATTCTTAAATTTTCTAATTCTTTATTACGTACATATTAACTTTTTTAGTTATGCCTTTGTGTCTATTTTTTGTAAACCTCCATTCTCTGTAAAACCTTATAATTATTTATATTAAATATGTAGTACATTATGATCATTCAGTCTCATTACAATGCATTTACTCCAACATTATGTAATTTTTTTACGGATTACGAGAGTATATTGAATAATACAAATCAACCCAATATGTGAACTGGACAACTTGAGCTGTTGGCTTATGATAAACCTATCACACACAATTCTTGAAAAGTCTAGCACAATGATTTTTATTTCAAATGGAAGACTAACAAACTCGGAACCTTTTTGACCCTTAATGGAATGTCAATTCCCTCCACTAACTTTATCAAAATACTGGGATCGCATACGGCCCCCTTATGAAATTTAGAAAGCATATCAGCAACGTCATTTCCTCTTCCTAAAAAAACTAAACATTGTAGAAACAAGTCTTGGATACTAAAAAGGCTGTTTATACTCAAAGTTAAGCCACCTTTATACGCAGCTGACAATTAAGTCGGTGATTTTTGGTTTTAAATAAATCTCCCTATTGCCAAATAGAGTAAGAGTTCTCCATTAATATTATTTAAATTCTCCATCTCCTAATCTTCTTTTGACATATGCGAATGATGTTACCGTCACAAAGGATAGATCCCCGGTAAGGTTTATCCACATTTTATATAAGACTGGTTATCAACAAAATTGTCGATATATAAAAATCACAAAAATATTAACTTGTGATATAAGGTAAGTACTGACAATACCACAATTTCATGCACAAAGAATTCAAAAATTCTTGGAACCGGCTGCGACAGGCTATTGACTTAATAGAAAAGCCTGACGAATAGAATTCAAATATGGAATGTTTTAAAAGTAATAGTAAAGAAGAGCCCTCCAACAATTGCGGACTAAACTAACAAGTTTTTTGATTATGGAAAAACAGAACTTGTTATTTCTCTTGAGAATCTCCCTCCACTTCTTTCTTAGGGAAGAATCAGCAAGGAAAGACAGTTGCGATTTTTTCCTCTCAGAAATAAACAAAAAATTTTTTCATGAACGCAATTTTCCGTGCATAGGAACTTTTATTGGCTTTAAAGTAAGATATTCCAATTGAGTTCTTTGATAGACGTTTCCGGAGACAGTACCAGGTGACTGTAAGATCGATAACGAATCATCCAACAAAAGTGCTGTTTATTTATTCAATATATTCCTACAGGATTAATTGGTTAGAAAGAAAAAACTATATAACTAAGAGATCCCTGATATACAAGGAGACCTCTACTGCTTTTTTCATTTGACATAAAGTCAGCATGTTTTTTCATTATCGAGATATCTGAGAAGGATGTCATAGGTAAGTTGAAGGACTTGTCGCCATTATGAGTTTGTTCAGCTAGAAGCGCTTAAACTCGAAATTAAAACTGATTACTCTGTTGGCGGTTTCCGGATGGTGGATAGTCTATGTAGAAAGAAGGGAGGGAATCGTAATTTGCGCAGTCAAACATTGACTAAATAAACTGGTTGTTTGCCCAATGAATAAGTCGTCCTTATTAATATCCAAAATTATATATTAATAAGCCAAAAGTGAATAAATTAATTTGCAAGAACTTTAGATAATTCGTCGAGTCCCTCATATAATCCATCACCAGCTGTAGCACATGACTTTTGTAGAATGACAACCCTCGACCCTCTGTATGTATTCAAATTCAAATTCTTCTCCACAAACTCTGTTGTCATCAAATTAGGCAAATCCTATAATATTTACATTCACTCACTGATTTGTTTATAAATACCAGTAGAGGTATCCCTCTCAGTTCTTCACTTTGCATAAGTGACGCCAGTTCATTACTGGCTTCCCCTATTCGTTCATGATCAGTTCCATCAATCACAAATATTAACGCTAATCTCATTCACAATCACCAACCTGCCGACCCCTGATAGTAATGCTTCCACAGTCGACGAATCTTATCCTGTCCACCAATATCCCACATTGTAAACATTATGTTCTTATAAGTCATCGTTTCCACGTTGAATCCTTACATTCACTCATATCACTACCCACTGTCGGGATTGTCGTCACTGCTTCTCCCAGTCTGAGTTTGTACAGAATTGTCGTCTTCCCCGCAGAGTCAAGCCCTACCATTAGTATTCTGCACTCTTTCTTTCCTAGCAGTTTTGAAAAATTAGAAAGTAAGGTTGATAGTAAATTTCCCATAACACTGACACGACAATCTTCAATAAATTTAAATATTACAATTATTATTTATTTTTTATTTATATAATTTTACCAAACCTTATCTAACACTATGTTATACATTTCATGTATTTTGCTGCAACTGGAGAATATTTAGAACTCAACATTCTTCTTTGGTTGATAATAATATTTTAGAGTATTTGTAAAGCTGTTTGGCCCAATCAGTGGAAATAGGTTAAACTGACCTGTTTCTATTGTACTCCTTTCTATTTCCGTGAAATCACAAAACCTTATGAGATCCTATATTTGATACTAAAATACTGTGCAATAGAAGAGGTACTAGGTTATTTTCTAATATGACTAATATACATAAAACAGAATTAACATTTATTACCCACTTAGTCTTGGGATCCTGCATTGATATAAAGGGAATAATTTCCTTTCATATGTTGGGGAGGATTCCATAATCTGAGACTTCAGAATTTTATATCTCGTTATTCTTTCAAGTAATAATTAATTACCACCACGTTTAGCATTCTCAGTAACGAGGATTTTGCCGCGTGGCGCCGTGTGGTGCTGCGTGGTTAGTTAGTTTAATTTTTCTGCTTACTTGTCTGTTCCTCCTCTCTCTTCCCAATAGAATGGCGTCATGTGATCCACCTGTCTAGGTGACGCCCAGTGCCAGGCCGGCATGAAAAAGGATCATTTGCTCTTCCCCACTCCACTGGAGGGGTTTCCACGACTGCATGTAATGGACGTCTTACCCTTTATGCTGATTCCGGATGGACTCTGTTTCTGTAGAAGTGGAAACTGGATACACTTAATTAGTTGTTTACTTTAACTTCTTTCTCGGTGTGTCCGGGGTTAATTAATAATAATACTCAGTAACAAATTGTATTCCATTCGGGAATCGAAATAAGACTAGGGCATCGGTTCTATATCAGTTCTAATTTACTATATGCTAATAGCGAGAAGATCAATTTGATGCTCAGTAAACGGGTTGAGATACCTATGAATGCGAAAAATCTTCAGCATTACCATCTTTTTTTATATCCTCGAAGCTACCAGGTTTAATAGGTGTATGAATGACACAAATGGATCAAGGGTAACTGCGAGGATAAAGGGGTTTACTTTGGTTAGGATTTGGAAGTCATTCAAGTTGACTTGTGGTTTGATCCTCGTTTCTTTCGTTGAAAAGATGAACATTGTTGATTTTCTTGAGGCTTTTAAGCAGTTCTTAGTGATGGTTTGTGGTTTCAAACCTATTCATCAATATAATATGTAATAACTAAGGCAACAGAAAAATAGCTAATTGTTTTTTAATATCAAAATATCATTTTTTACAATTATGGTGCCGTCTGGCGCCAACGTGTTGCTACTTAAATTTAAGTTTTTTTATTTGATTCTTCTGTTCCTCCTCTTCCCTTTTAGTTCCAAGGAGCTTGAATTATTAGCATGCGTCGTGTGGTTCACCATCTCTGGTGGCGCCAGATATCTCCTAAATTATATCCAAAAATGACCATTAGTCAACAACCATCTCTTGGACGCCACTTCTTTCAACTCCAAGCATGCAAAGACTGCTGAGAAGGCCGGGATCACCTTAATTTTTCATTCTGGCTATGACTGTGGTTTTCTGGTTCAATAAATTTTAATTTAATTAAATAAAAATAATAATAATTTTACTCGACAGGTGTTTATTAATCTTGATAGTTGAGTGTATAAGTTCACTAACTCAGAAAGCTCATTTTTATGCAAATAAATATTCTGAATTTGTAGTCAATTTAGAATTTTTTGTTCAAATTTGTAATTAACATTTGAAAAAATTTGCTGATAAAACCTTAAGGTATCTGGAAAAAGTATTTTTAGATGACATGAAGTCTGTTAAAAGCACCTAATACTTCTATTAAAACTTCCGGTGATCATATAAGTTGGCCAATAAAATTACGAAAGCATTTGTCGAATCAAATATTCCTATTTACAAAATGAGGTACTCTTGTTATGCCTATTTAACGAGGAATATTATCAACTACCATCTGAAACAACAGATTTATAACGAAAAAATGAAATTGTTGTCCAATTAAGGTCTCTCATTGTAATTGTGGACAATATTGATAAAAACAAAGGAGGAAACAGACATTTCTTTGATGGGAATATTACTTTCCAAAAATGTGAATTGTACGTTCTCGACATTGCAGATAATTATTTGTGGGTGTCAGATTTAATTATAGGAGCAGACGTGAATATTATTTAATGGAGGAATGCCTATAACAGATTTTGTTAAATAATTAGTTTTCCCTATGAAAACCTAATTAAGAGTGTGATAATTAGTAATTACGTTGACTTAATATTTGGGAGATTGGTGTTTAATGGCTATAATAAATAATGAGAATACTTGATTGAGTTGTGTGTACTGTAAATGAATCTGTCTCTCGGCCTCAATCAGATTCTTCTCCAAAATGGCATTCTTGGTGGAAGCAGCTATCATTGCGAGTGTTGTGGCAGAATCCTTGTTTTGTTGGTTTCTGTGTATTCCCAGGGCCACCTCCAAATCGTGTATTTGAGTGAGAGCAATCTTCAATTCTTTTCGTAAATCATTTATTTCCTTTATCAAACACACGTTTTCCGTAAAACGTTATTTTACCGACATACCTGTATTATCTTGACGTGGTCGGCTCTGTTTAGCTGCACATCCTTCACCAACTTTTTCCGCAGAGAGTGAACGGTCTTCTCCAAATGTTCTCGTTGCCGGTTGTATTCGTTCTGCAAGTCAGAGTCCAATGTGGCCACTTCCAACTACAACTAACACGTGGGCATACAATATTGCCATGAGCGTGCTTTTTGTAAAGTTGTTTAACTTTTGCTTTGAGTTCCTTGGGATCCTGGATGAAGGATATACATCGATGAAGGTCAGTCTGAAATTTACGGATCACAAATTCCTTGTCTCTGACCTTTGTGTGAGGTTGTAATTTACATATTGTCGTTCCTTCAACATTTCCTTTTGAGTAATTCTTAGTTTTTCCGTTAAACTTACGGAATTCAAGTCAAGTTGTGCATTCTGTTTGTTGAACTTCTCCAACTCCTCTTCCATTTCCTGAATTTGTTCCTTCATTGCCTTTATGTAGTTCTCCTTTGGTTCAATCTGCTTCTTTAATTCCTTGATTTTGTAATCCAACACAAATTTGAACTTTTCTAGTTCTTGGTTTTTCTTCTTTATGTCGTAAATCTTCTTCTCCTGCAAATAATGACTCCCATATTAACCTTGTCCTGAATTACGTCATCTCTCTCTTCGACCTCCTTCTTAAAACTCATAATGTCCCTTTCAAGGTTTCTAATGACTGTGGCTTGCTTCACATTCTCATTCTGCAGAGTCTTAATCTCTCCTCTAAGATCATCAATCTCCCCAGTCAGACTGGAGAACTAATAATCAATTACATTCCTGACCTTCTTCTTCATAATCCCAGACTCACTCTTTAGTTTGTGGTTGATCTCCCTTTCCTCCCTCAGTCTCCTCTCATAGTCATTTTTCAACTCCAATATTTCCTGATCCGCGTCCTCCTCAATCTGATCTCTCATCTCCTCGTGCTCAGTCTGTTGAGAACTGATTATCCCTTCAGCCTGACTTGTTCAATCTCGTTTACCTTTTGTAACTGTCGGAACAAATCCTCCAGTTTGGCTTCATAAAACTCCTCCTGATCCTTCAAAGCTCCCTCTTTGTCGATATTTTTCATATTAAGTTGGTTTTCGTAGTTTTCTTGCATTTTCTGTGACTTTGACTGTAAAGACTGATATTTTTCATATTCTAACAGCAGTTTGTGGCTGTGAGAGTCATCTAACAGTAATCACCACTCATTTACTTATATTCTGTATTTCATTGGAGTGTTTGTCCTCATTCACGGAAATAAGATCCTTAAATCTGTTTTCGACTGTCTCTTTATCGGTGGATGACTTGAGGTAGTCCGTCTTCAACTCTTCAATTTCTGCAGTGAACTTGTCTGTGAGTTCTTTTATTTTCTCTCCATAAGACATATCCTTGAGTCTGAGTTGGTACTCATTCTCCATTTTGAGCTCATCGACCCTGGTCTGTAAGTCAAATATGTTGGCATTCTAATAAGTGATCCTTCAAAACCTTATCCTCTAAGTCAGTCTTTGTTATTAGAATCTCATCAGAATAATCTATCGTTTGCTTATTTGACTCAGTCACATTCCACACAATCACAGTCCCATCTTCTGATGCTGTTATTAGGGATGACCCGTCATATGTCAGTCTAATCTGGGACAATCACTCATATTCACATACACGTGTCACACATTTTGAGTGTCCTGACCAGATCATATACTCTGGATTGGCCACGAGGGGAAACTTTACACTGGTCATCAGTCCAGAGACTGTCCCGCAGTACAAATACTTGTTAGAGGCACACATTGATATGGATGTGAAAGGAACACCCGGAGAGTCCACTTGTATTCTAACCTACTGAATCAGTCTACATATAACTGAGGAGTTGGAAATCTCTCTAATCTTTTTGTCAGATCCAACAGCACAGGTGTACTTTCCATCTTTTGATATTGTGAGGTCTGAGTAGTTGCACTGTTTGAGGACATTCTCATTAACCCTTGTCCCTTAAAGTCATTATTTTATGAAAACCCGAAATGATGTCCCACTCGTAAACAGCTCCATCTGAGCCACATGAAAACAACTTGAGGTCAGAAGGTCCCCACTCTATTGATGATATCCGTGAATTATGTCCTTTAAGGTTAATAATATTCTCATAAGTAATGGTTGAGTATATTTGTATCAAATTTGAGTTTGTTGCCCCAAACATGTGTCCTCCATTACTGAAGCGACACTGTTTGGGTTAGTACACTCATTAACCTCTTTGCACAGTTTGACTTGAAATTCTTTGATGGTCTTTATATCGTCAATAAGCAGACTCATCAGTCTTAGTTTGTCAGTAAATCCAGCCAGAATGTACAATCCTGACGGATGGAGTGATATTGAATGTATTTCCTGATTGAATTCCTTCACCAATTCAAGATTACTAATTCATTAGTCATCATACTATGTCTCGTAGTTTCTCACAGCCACAGTCCGGTCATTTCCAGTCGTTACTACCAGAGACTTTTGGAAGCACACATCCATCCCTTTAACTCCTTCATAGTGGTTGAATTGTCCAATATTCTCAAAATGGTTCCCGTCTTTCTACTGTGCTGCTTACAATTTACCTTATCGATGGCTGTACACCCCAGTGCAAACATATATATTTGTCCCATGTTTGTAGAACACACCAGAGTTTCCTCTGATGAGTTTACCGCCAGCGAGTGGATTATCTGTTGAGTGAGGTGACTTTCAACGTTAAATTCGTCAATTTCAATCAAACCATAAATATAACTACAAACCTCTATTTTTGTGTTGAATGTGTACTCCCTGTCCTTTGTCTTCTCATAATGGAGTACCATCGAGCTTCCATATCCAAACAGAATTCCCTTAGAATATCCACAAATGGCTGTCACTGCACAGTCCCCTCTATAATTATTCCCTCACTAACGAGTTGGAATCGAAAGGATTCAATTCAGAGTTAATTTCACCACCTTCTATGAAAATTAGTTTCCCTTCTGATGTCCCCACCACAATTTTGTCCTCACCAATCCATGCATGACAAGTGCAGTTTAAAGAGTCCAGTTTTTGGGGACTAAACAGTTGTAGTATCCCCTCAGTATATCGGTAAAATTTAAGTGTGTTCATTCCTACTATACAGATTTGTGAATTATCCTCAGGATTGAATGATATCTTATATTTTACAACCTTTCAACCTCGCACACTTCTGCACTGCTTTTTGACATTACAGGCTTTATAGAAGAGAGTACTTTGGCCTTCTCCCACAGCCAGTAAACCACCGTCCAGTCAGGTCCCCCACCCTGAACAGCCAAGTACTTTGAATCAGACGAGAATGCCATGGAAACTGCAGGAGTGTTTATCATTTCAACCGTAGGTAACATTTTCTTTCGTCGTAGTAATACCAAGTCGTAAACACAAATCGTAGTCTTCTCTAATGTCTCAGCCACAGCAACATAACTATTTTAGTTTTATTTTATTTACCGCCTATTTGGACTGTAAGCCACTGCGGTCATTCCTGTAGAATGCTCAGAACATTGAATTATGTTCTGACTTTTGGTGTCTTTGTTTTGGATTACAATGTTATTTCCTCCTGGGAATGCAATCTTTTGTTCGTCGGAAAAGAATATATTATTTCGAATTGAAAAATTTATTCCGTAAATATGATGAGGCTTTAAAGACATTTTGCTTAGTTATAAATATTTTTTAAATTTATTTATTAAAATTAATTTTAAAAACTAAAACAAATAAAACTTAAATTTAATCACAAATAACTATAACATTAACACAACAGTTAAAAAAAGATAACAATATATGTGTTTTTATTGTAGTCCTCCACGTAGAATTCATATGGATACTCCAAGTTATTCTCTATAATTTGACCTATTATTGACGACGCTTGTTCTCTACCATCATAACGTACCCTTACTTGTAAAACCTCTTCTCACATTGTATCATTAACTTCCATTCTATACTGGCACTACTATATTTAGAAATCACCCCCATTTGTTTTTTTTCTTTAAATATTTTTAAAAATAATATGTATCCGTTTATTTTTTTATTTAGTGAGACTCTGTTAATTTAATGAGTAGTAAACCTGCTTGTAGTTATCGTTAGATATTCTGTAGAAGTAGGGGTACCTTCATTAGCTTGAATTTGTGTGATATTTGTATGTTTTTGTTTGAAGAATTCTCCAAAAGTAGTATTTAAATCATTAGAGTGTGAAATATTAGTGTCTAATGAAGTTGGATAGGTTAATGAGAACATTTCTGAATTACCATTCAAATCAGTGGAGTGTGACGAAAAAATATTACTGTCCATTGAATTTGAATTCTGAAGAGAAAATGAAGAGGTATTCAAATCAGTGTAGTGTGACGAAAAGAGAGTACTGTCCATTGAATTAGAATTTTGATGAGAAAATGAGGGGGTATTCATATCAATGGAGTGTGACGAGAAGAAACTGTCCAATGAAGTGGAATTATGAGGAGATAATGAAGAGGTATTCAAATCAGTGTAGTGTGACGAAAAGAGAGTACTGTCGATTGAATTAGAATTTTGGTGAGAAAATGAAGGGATATTCATATTAGTGGAGTGTGACGAGAACAGACTGTCCAATGAAGTGTAATTGTGAAGAGATAATGAATTTTCATTCAAGTCAGTGGAGAATGAGTAAGGGTTTAGATGGACTAAATAATTCATGTAAATTTGATTGTAAGGTGAGAATGAATCAGTAGTAGAATCTGTGAGGTATGGAGGAATGTAATAACTTTCTGTTGTTGGTTGAAAGGAGGAGACCGTTGAATGATTGTTTTCATTGTAAGTGTGATTATTCTTTAATTAATGAATTAACCAACCAAAGATGATTCGAATATTGGGAGTTTGCACCTTCTTAGTAAACCTAAATGATTTATAATGTTACTTTGACATTTTGAGAGAGGCAGTTTGTTTAGACAATCTATTTTGAGTTTCTTCTTGGCTATTATTATGCACTGTTCTAGGTAGACTGCGTATTGAGTCATTTGACTGAGAATTTGAATCTGCAAATAATATTTATGTGTGTACAGGGTCATTCGGGTATTCCGCTTCAGGGTAGAGCAACCAATTCCATACGTTTGACAACGAACTAAAATCTGTCATTTCATTTAAAACATTTGAATATTTATTTTGTTTCTGGTTATCCAATTCACATATAAAATTATTATTCTTTTAAAATATAAAATAAATAAATTAAAAAATTATTAATACAAGAGAAAAACACACTACACACGGAAATCGTTAGTAAAAGGCGAAAGATTTAAACGTTATGTGTAGAAAACAGAATTTATTCTCCCAATTAGAGACCATTTCAAGATGCTCAGTCTACAATTCCTAAAAAAGTGTAAAACGCTAGGACACCCAGCTCACTGGCTTTGGGTCTTCACAAACAAAAGGAGAATTATTCTTAATATTGGTAATCAAATTCGGTTTCTACAAACCATCCCATTTCAGTCAGAAAACAATCCATGACTGGAAATCCAATAAAGCCATCAGAATCCTTGTTATAAACAAACTTATTGAGCATATTCCACCTATTGTTGACGGAAGCGAAGCTTCTCTGTCTCGGGAAGTTCACGTCCACTTGTTGCCATACGTTGTGGTCATCACTTGAATTTACATTCATATCAGTAGAGGATTGGACAATCGTCCTCTCCACTATACCCATCGTGCTTTCTTGAATACAAGAAGACGGATCACCTTTTCTTTTGTCCGGGTCCATTTACTAGTTCTCTATAGAACCAAATATACACATGTCAGATCTCTGAGAGCGTCTTCTCTTGCTTTTGTTAGCCACTGGTTTTTTTCACTTGAAGGGACCAGGGGTAAATAACTAAAAACACGCGGCTGGAAATGCTAGGTGTACATATGTACCTTTTCCTTCTGAAGAATATCATGATAACATCTCAACTGTACCAGTACTTCGTGGTACACCTTGTTTCTTGAGGATAAATTAGATCGAATCGATGAATTCACTTTTCCGTCTGCTACCCAAAGTCAAGTTCGACAATCAAGGCTGGCAATCCTACATGTCTGCTTCGGAAGTCTTGGGATTTTTCCCCGATAGATATAGCATTCTATCCTCTCTACACCCAGTCAACTGATGGTCAAAATGATTCTTCATCCTACAGAATCATCGACCAATGAAAAAGAGTATGCAGAAACTTGGCCGCCAAAAAAGTTGCAATAATCATAAACCTCGATTAAACAGAAAGACTATCTTTGATACGAACTTCACGTCCTCTCCTGAAGAAGTGCAGAAAAATTCGCTGCACACTTTTTTGAATGAAATTATGAAAGATCCATACTGGAGCCCACTCGCCTGGACAAGGGAGACGAAAATGATAGGACAGAGTAACGATCTTGACGTTCAAAGAGAGGAAACCGTTATTGTGGGATGCAACATGTGTCGACTCTCAACCACTAGTATTTTCAGGAGCACGGTAAAGGCACTGTCAATCGCAGAGAAAGCAAAGAGAGATAATGGAAAAAAGTATAGAGGACTCTCGATCGATATACCTTCTGCGCAATTGCTGTCGAGACAACCGGAAAGATAAGCAGCAAGTCCCAGATCTTCCTCAAAAAATTTGGATATTAACCCCAGGCTTACAATCTTTGATGCCTGGCACCTTTAGAAAAGAGGTGGAGAAAATTGTTCCTCTCTACTGTTTCGGATTCAATACTACTCCTCGGCGAAAGTTATTTTGTAAAATTAAGGTGTATAAAAAACTCAATATGACCTTTAGTAGTGAGGAAAAAACAGAAATATTAATTATAAAATTGTAACTATAATAACCTCCATTTATATAATATATATCATTGGTCATTCTCTCCTTCAAGGAACTTATTCCATTCACTAAGCCTCCTCTCTTCTTCCTCCTTTGTCTCCGCCACATAAAACTTATCCCGACCATTCCAAAGTGACACATTCACAGTCCTTCCCTCAAATACATTATTATTCATCATTTTCACTGACAAATCAGCACCACTCACATCTATAAAGCTCACTGTCCCAATGCCACGGGGGTTCCTCTACTGTTTAATACAAATACACTCACATCATAAACCACGACCTTCCTAACATCCCCAAATTTACAAAATATATTCATCAACCTTTCTTTAATCTCCAAAATCAATTCGGGGATTTCTTTAATCTTAATAAATACTAAAACATTAAAATCCTCAATATCAAAGGCATTGGAGACAACCACTGTCTTCTCGTGTTTAGGGCGAGTGAATTTGTCCTTATCTGGTCTCCAATCTAATAATCTCCCATTTACTACAATAATACTTTTCTTGCTTTATTCTCATGCTTTTTTTCTCCTTCTTGCTTATCTTACGAGGTCTCTTTGAGATATCGAATCCTTCCTTCCTTTCAAATCGAGCCTTCTCAACTTTGATAATATTTCCATCAACATTACTCCCATCCAATATATTTAAAGCCAAATTTTAACTGACTCCATCTATAATATTAACATTATTCTAGTGTGGTTAACCAATACATATAATATAATGGCGGGCAAAATTGTTATTATGTACCTTTATATAAGTGCAAAGACCATCTCCCTTAATATTACCATCCTGATCAGTGTATAATTTCAGTTTAAGCTTGTATGTTAACATATCCTTCTCAATGATACCGAATTTCTTCATCAATTCCTCATATTCTGGCATTGTTATATTTTTAGGGAGATTACTCACATAAACACTTTTGTTATGTTTGTCATCCAATTCAAACCAATCTGTAGTTAATAATTTATAAAACCATCTGACTTTTTCTTAGCATTCCCCTCAAATTTTGTTATTTCTTTAGTGTCATCCACGTGTGCTGGTGTGATAGGCTGCTTGTTCCCTTCAATAGGTTGGGAGTTAGTGATTGGAGGCTCCTGGTAGTTACCATAATTCATTTGATAAACAGCAATAAAATCTTCATCAATCTGATTGTGAGGTAATAACTACCTTAGGGAACCACCCTCCTCTGTTATCATCCCATTCATATCCATCAATTGAATCGGCTACTACCTTTGTTGGTGGTTGTTGTACTTCTTCGTCAGTCTCATGTTCACTGTCTGTGTGGTGTCGCATTGAATCACAAATTTAATTATTTATATTAATCAATTTAAATTTATAATTTAATATTACATATTTATAAAACATATATTGAACTAACATTTACTACATCAACAACACTATAAACATATTAAATTGAAACAGATAATTATTATTTATTGTCCTGTTATGTGGTTCCCAAGAAAATCCGAAAATGACCCCTCTTCCTACAGACCAATCTCGATCCTATGTTCACTTTCCCAAATACTCGAAAGATTAGGTCTTGAAAATATCTAAGACTACATCCAGCTCTCTCCTTTCCAACATGAATTCCGGGCTAAACACTCCACAGCAACATACCTAACGTCCCTGTGCCAGTTCATTGCGGAGGGATTCAATTCTACTAAACCACACCAACGAACAGTCTTGGTCTCTGTTGATATAACAAAGGCTTTTGACACAGTCTCAAGAAAACTCCTTACTGAGAAAAATTACGATACATGCATCCACCCAAACATAAAACTATGGATTGCCAACTTCTTAAGTGGGAGACGTGGACAAGTGATTTGCAATAACATAAAGTCAAAATCCCGTCTCATACCAAATGGAATCCCTCAAGGATCCCCACTATCGCCAGCCTTTTTCAATCTCTACATAAACGATATTCTACAAATTTGTAATGAAAACTGCCTACTCCTCTATGCCGACGATATCATTATTTCCTCTAAGGACAGAAGCATTCAATCAGCGACCCAGTCCGCTCAACAAATGCTTGACAAGCTGGAACTATGGCTCTCGAAGCGGAGACTTGACACATCATCAACAAAGTCCTCTGTCACGCTGTTTACCACCTACAAAAGACAGCTCTGTGTCGAACCAAAAATCTTATTAAGAACGAGGCTATTCCTATTAGCAAAACACCGAAGATTCTGGGAGTCACCTTTGATCAGGGACTCACCTTCATCCTACATGTTGATAGTAACTTCTGTTCTGAGGAAAATGAGAATTTTAAAAGTGCTCTCAAAAACACTTAGAGACCAAACTGGTGGCCTTGCCACGATTTATGAACAATTTATCCGACCTGAACCATTGAAATATCTACAATCATACAGAAATTTTGAGCCGATGTCATGTCCGATGAGAAGAGCTGTTCAGGATTCTTGCCCCCACCGGACTTGTCCTCTTCCTTGTCGGTCTGGGATCACTTAGTTAGATGAGAACTTTTTATTTCTTTCACTTTGACCCAGTGATCCTGGAGGTAATAATAATAATTTACCTCCGAGAATACTGTTTCCCCGGCAGCACGCGCTTTCAGCTTCATCCACCTGGAAAAAACCTCTAGTCCACTGCAAGAAACGGACCACGGTTCTAGAACTAAATGTCAATAAAATAAAGGGCAAAATATTGGAACTGTGCTCTCTCTTGACGGAGCTGAGGATCGATGTGGCTTTTATTCAAGAGACAAAACTGCCTATAAACAGTCCTACCCCGATGTTCCCTGGATGCAAGTCAATACGGACTTACCGGGAGAGGAAGCTGGGTGGCTTACTCATTTTACATCGGAAAGACCTTAAATCTGTGGACATCACTTCAGTAGCGAAGAATATCTTGGGAGATGACAATGTTACTGAAGTTAATGCAGTCTCATTTGGAACAACAAATGGAAAAATTTCCTTTGTGAACGTCTATGTTCCCCCACCTGGTTCTTGCCCAAAGTATTACGCTATGCCCAATTTAGCCACTTTGGTTTCCTTGAACGACGTGATCATTGGTGGAGATATCAACGCAGAACACCCTCTATGGCTGACAAGTCAACCGTCCGATTCAAAAATAAAAGTATTACTATCGCAGACAGGACCTACCACGATTATAAATGACCCGTCAAAACATACGAGAACCCCTTTCAGGAAGTCAGATTAATTAACTTCTCCAGACATCACGATTTGGTCTCACGGCCTGGAGGCATTATCGACTTGGTCACTTACAATTCAAGAAGCGACCACAATGACATTCTTTTGAAGATAAACTTTAACTAGGAGGAGGTCCCCAGAACAATTCAACTACAAACGCGCAGACTGGAGACTTTACCGCACAATTACTGACAACCTACTGCAGTACCTGGATGGCACTACTTCCATGGACAAAGTAGTCGTTTATGTAAACTGCACTATCTTGGATGCGAGATCACTATCTATACTTAAACACCACCATAACTACACCAGGGGATATGGCAGGTCGGCATTAATCAAGGAGATCACTTGTTAACGAATTTCCAAGAGAATTTCAATTACATAATAACCACGAGTTATGTTGTAAAATATGCTTAACGACAGTGAAGTGCTCTAAAAAGCACTTTGTCAACCTTCACAGGTCGTCCAAGAAACATAAAATTTCTGTTGGTAAAGATTTTTCGTTTGACAACATTTAGTCAACAAAAATTAAATGAATCTGAAGTTGGAAACTGGGATTTTAAGGTGACTAAGGCTCTTTTGAAATGTGACATTCCGCTTAATAAATTATAAATGCCTTTGTTCATTGATCTTTTATTTCTTATGCTGCAAGGTTTATGACAGTCGGTATTATTTTAATTCATCTATGATCTAGCTGGGAAAATTTTTTAAAATTTATATCCTAATCTTTTCAATTTCGTTGCCCATGTAGGTCAGAAAATCTTGTCCAGAAGTAGATGTTGTGATATTATTATTATTATTACCCCCCAGGATCACTGGGTCAAAGAGAAAGAAATAAAAGTTCTCATCTAACTAAGTGATCCCAGACCGACAAAGATGAGAACGAGTCCGGCGGGGTCGAGAATCCTGAACAGCTCTTCTCATTGGACATGGCATCGGCTCAAAATTTCTGTATGATTGTAGATAATTCGATAGTATTTGAATAGAAGGGGCAGCTCGGTGAATAAGGCGTACAAGCTTATATTAGGAAGAACCAAAGCGGAAATTGTTGTTTCTGAAGTTGGAATTCCTCCCAAAGTCGTATTGACGAGATTGGGCAACTGGTTGAAGGCTGCATCTTTTTATTCAAAAAATTTAATCCGTGATTAACATTTTTGAGTTAATTGAGGACTTTTACGAAGAATGCATTAAAAAGTGAAAAAAATAGTACAGAACTTATGCGCTATTTCGCCTAACTATTCTCATACTCCAGGTTGTTCTTATCTTACGCATATTCGACGTTTAGTGCAATAGATTTTGGGAAAGATGAAACAGGGGTCAAACAATATTTGGAGAAGAGAATTTTGGAAAGCGACCTAACTAAAATTATTAATATGGAATGTAAAAATGTCTCTCCTGAGTTTTTTGAGGACAAACAGAAACTTTTGTACACGAAATCTGGAAAATTACGTAGTGTCCATTTTCAATAAATAGTCTTTTAAAATCATTTGTCTTTTATTGTTCTATCGTATCTATATTTTACAAGTTTAAATTGAGAGTAAAGTTAAATTTTTTAATTTTAAATTTAAAAAATGTTTGCCCTAGTTATAACATTCGAATGCACTGAATAACTGATTTCACAATTTATTTAATACCAGAAAGAAAAGGGATCAACGAGAAGGGTTATGGCTAAGACAAAAGATTGGAATAGCTATACTCCGAGGGAACTCGTTCGCAATCCACGCAGCAGGCTTCCTCAACTGACATTTGTTTAATTGTTAAAAAAAATTTTTGTATAAAAAAAAATTTATTTAATATTATTTTCTCTTTACTTTAATCAATAATTATTTGTTTAAAAATGTTTTCTGTAATTCAATGGAGATCATAAAGTTTATGTATATTTGTTCTGAGTGCTGTAATAGGGACATGATAATTTAAGGAATGGCTTTATTATATAACTTTCTTATTTGTGAAGTGGCCCGAAATCTACTTGGCTTGGAGATCTTAATTCTAAACATGTGCTTTTGGGTGTGATTCAACAAATAAAGATGGACGAAGCTTGAGGCATTGATCTAACTCTCTTGGCTTCGAGGTTTTGACATCCAAAAAACCAAATCATTATTTATACACTGGTTGTGATAAACTCCTTTTCTGGTCTCTTCACCTCCTATTGCGCATGTGGATGAAATATCGGAGGCGACCATTCTTCAAGTCTTGTATGTTAATTTAAAGTCGGCCTTGTATTGCGGGGGTTTTATGAAATTTGATTATGTCAATTGGAGTCATTACAGGACTTTCATGACGGATATGTTTTTCATCGACGTTATGTTGGAAGGTGATGTGGACTAAGCGCAAATATTGTGATTGCAATGGTGGAGTATCTAAATATTTTTGCTAAATTTGTTTTCTCTGTCCCTACCATATCAAACTGGAAATTTCAGAACGAAATCGCATTCAGGCAAAACTAAGAAGGTGTCTGGATTGTGTGGATCGAGGATTTCTAAACAGAAGAATACGAGTTACTCAGAGGATTATAGATTTCTTATTTAAAAAAGTCAATAAAAATGGAGGACTGAGACAGGAAGGTTGGGTAACAATAGCCCAACATTCTGGAAGTCTTGTCGGAGGCTTGTAGTTCCTGGATTTAAATCAGACGTTGTTACTTTGAAAAGGTCCAATTGTAGTGTTATCACTAAAGCCGATGTTCCTAATTATTTTTCCATTTATGTTCTTTTCGGGAGCAGTTCGAGAGAATTCAAGGGATTGATCCTAAGGATCTGGTGCCCGAAAAATCTCTTTAGAGTATGAAAATCCTGGACGAGCACGTTGGGACATGGTTATTATTACTAAGGAAGAGGTGAAACAAACCATTATTAAGTGCAGAAATAAGCTCTTGGAATGGATATAGTTAAAACTATAGGTGGGCCCAGATTGTCTATTTGGAGAAAGTCTCAAAGTAGGAGTGAGTGGTATCAGCAATGTTGGGTTATTTGAGTGTCTGTTTTAAGGGGATTATGTTGAAGGTGCCAAAATGGGAAAAAAAGGCTTACCAATCACTTCTGTGTCTATGGAAACTCGATTTGAAGGAGACGTTTATCTTTATTTTTGAAGGAATTATTCTCACCTCTCTCATCTACAGATCTGGAGGATGATATTTTTCGCCCAAGAAAGAGACAATAATCGATCTTCTGGATAAGACGTGGAGGATGGGAATCAAGCTGGCCCTTCGTAAAAGAGGTGAAGAAGCACTAGAAGAAGAGTAGGAAGCGCTGATTAATTCAGTAATGAGTGTTGTAGTGGAACGGATCGAGAGTTTTATCTGAGGACCAAAATGGATGATACATACGTTCAGATGAGACTTTGAAGCTAGAGGGGATAAAACTGCAAAAGAATCAAGAATTTTAATAATCCCCAAACTATTGAATAAAAATGTTATGTTTTGTGGGGTGTATATATAAATAATGGACACGTCTATAGGATGTGACAATTAAATTACCTAAAAGACAATCACCGTTACAAAACATATAAATCATGTACATATTACAAATAAAATCGTTTTCTATGTGCAGTCTCCATTTCATGTCTTTTATATATCCAAATATATTCCTTAGGGTCACCAAACACACCCTTCTGTAATGAACATAGTTTTAAGGTAAACTGAGGTCCCACTTCCTGTAAGGCCACTCTGTCTTTACTAACAAACATATATCTACAATCACAACACACAACCACCTGTGCTGTCTAAAGAATATAAAATCCCTCTGATTCCTCCAAGTCACCACTCTACGCTTACGGAAATCAGGAGATTGGTTAAACACAGCACCCAACACACGTGCTATACTAGTCCCCAATCGTGTTGTAAAGTTAGATAACAGTATCTCTGGATATCCACTACTCATCTTTGCTCTATTCTTTATACCACTCCTCAGTTTAACCCCCGACAGTCTGAACTTGGCTGTGGGACCCTCTGGTAGATGGGATATTATCATTCCGTCTAATAATTAAAATACACACTAACTGGGCACTTTTCTGTCTTGATTAACCACTATTATTGCTGTAAATCATTGGCTATGGCCTGCTCTGTCAGATTACCAATATCCATCCGTCTCCTCACCAATACAAGCGAGTTGGGGATTAGTCGACCCAATTCCTCACAGAAGGGGGACACTCTCTCCACTTTTTTACGTTGGGTTGTTATTATCACTTTGGGAGTTACTGACCCCTCAAAGTAAGACGACAGTTCGTCACAGTCTAAGTCAGCTCTTGTCTATCTAATTTATAGGACACAACCTCAGTATCCTGTGAGATGACTGTAGTTGGATCTGATGGACGACTGTTTTCTATTGTGATTGGCGTCTTCTTCGATGATTTGTTCTTTGAGTGTCGACTTTTAAGTTTGTTGGTTCGCTTTATTTGCTGTATTTGTTTGAATAATTCTCTTTTTCGTGTTTTATTTCGAGTGTTGTCATACTGAGTCTTCAAAATGTTTATATTATCTTTTATTTCATCTTTGCTAATAATTATAAAGTAACCACCACAATCATCGTGCTCCATGAAATATTTAAATTAATTATTATATAAAATTCATTTCTTATATTAATTTGTAACTTTTATTATAAATTTTTCTCATAATTTTAATGGAAATACTTTTTGATGAGGTATAATAGAATTGTCTACTATTTCCATTACCTTCTGTCACGCTGTTTACCATATACAAAAGACAGCTATGTGTCGAACCAAAATTCCTTATAAAGAACAATGAGAAGAGCTGTACAGGATTCTCGACCCCGCCGGACTCGTCTTCTTCCTTGTCGGAGGGGGTGGGGTCACTGTTATTTGAGAACTTTTATTTCTTTTTCTTTGACCGAGTGATCCCGGGGGTAATAATAAAGGAAATACTAGACATTTCTATTATACCTTTACCACAAATTCTAGAAAAACTCATTCTCGGTCAGATTAAACCTTACCTTTCGGACGTATCCTGCCAACATGGTTTTAAGAAGGGTCACTCAGCAACTAATCAACTTACATGCGTAACGAAATTCATCAAGGAGGGCCTACAATGCAAACCTCTGTATGAAAAGACCCTTATGTGTTCCATTAACGTACAGAAGACTTTTGACACGATTCCGAGGAAATTACTAACTAGGAAGATTTATGGCTCTAACATTTCAAACAATTTGAAAATTTGGCTTTCAAACTTCCTCAATGGACGATAAGGAAGAGTGATTTCACATTCCACATTTTCTGTCTCTAAATTCTTAACATTTGGGTCCAACAGGGATCCCCACTGTCACCATTTTCTTCAACCTCTTTATGAGCGGTATGCCTTCCTATAGAAACAACATCACTTTGATCCTCGCTTATTAAATCTTGGAAACAAGAGATTAATGTATTTACACGGAAACCGCTTACAAGATTGATTGGACAACCTGAGCTGTTGGCTTATGAGGAACCTGTTACACACAATTCCTGAAAAGTCTACCACAACGGTTTTTACTTCAAATGGAAGACTAACAAATTTGGCACCTTTTTTACCCTTAATTGAATGTCAATTCCCTCCACGAACTCTGTCAAAATACTGGGATCACATACGACCCCTTATGAAATTTAGAAAGCATATCAGCAACATCATTTCTTCGACTGCATAAGGATGCGGGATCACCTGACAGCCACTTATTCCCGTTTATTTGTAGGTGATTTTTAATTTCAAATAAATATAATTATGTCATAACTAAATTTTCTTTGACTACAAAATAAACAAAATGGAGTCGCATAATTAAATGCCTAATCACAAGAGTCAACTCCTGGAAGATTCTTAAACGGATCAGACACTTCTTGAAGATGAGGATGGTGCAACTTCTCCAATACAGAATAGATAAACTTGCTAACAGATAAATTAATGTAAGTTACAAAATCACCCAAAGTATTCAGAATCGACACTTGCTTATTCTGACCGAACCTTAACACGCTATTTTTCTTTGCTGAACAATTGTGGAAGATCATCAGCTCCATATGGAACTCCCGTACTTGTGGTTCCGATGGATTGTCTTCAAGTCATCTGAAACGCTGACACACATATACAACTACTCGGTGAATATACAAACCCTCCCTAACATTTATGAGAATTCAGTTATTATCCCTTCTCTAAAACTCAGAAAATCCAAGAATGACCCCTTCTCATAATGTCTGATTACACTCAAATTAATTCTTGGTGTTTTTGATCAATAATCGGTTTCTATGACGATTATCCCTAACTTGGGCGATCTTTCCAACATAGTGATCTAATGTGAAGATCTACCACTAAGCACTTGTAAACTTTATCTTAATTTAATATTGACTGTTTAAGGTCACATATGCGTACTGGGATAGTTTAGATCCATGTTCGTCTGTCTCGATGACTAATACAAAAGATTTATGAATAGAAAATTTCCTGTCTGGACGTCGTCAGAGAATATTCTTTGGAAATAACAGATCGTAATTACTACCAATGGAGTCTCATAAGGCTCCCCGATTTCTTTGATGTTGTTTAATTTATTACTTTAGGAAATCTTCAGATATACAATCCCAACACACTAATCCTGTCATATGCAGAATATTCTATCATCGCCTTTGGGAACACATCCTAATGGTAGCCGCCGAGTTCAGGCATACCTAGATCGTATAAACACGTAGGAGCAGGGCATTGAAATCTCGGCATAGAATAATATGTTCAATTGAAAAGGTACTTACTAAGCATAGAGAAGTCGATGGAATATACAAATATGATGGAAGTACTACAGGAAGAAAAATCATCAGATGTAATAGATTCGGAACAAATATAATTATCCCCGTCCATAATACTAAATATTTTTTAATTAAGTGTATAATTAATTATTATTAATTTAAACTTAAAATATTAGCTTTACGTTATCATTTATTAATTATTTCCCGGCTATTATTAATGCCTTACTATGCTGTACGAACTGGACGTAAACCAGGAATATATTCCACGTGGGCTATTTGTCAAGCTAATGTTAAGAACTACTCAAATGCGTCCTTCAAAAGATTTAAGGATCTAGAATCTGCAAAAAGATTCATGCATAATGATACAGCTAATACCACGTGCAAACCTGGAATAACTGATGAACAGTTCACCAAACAAACCAGGGACCAATTCCCTAACAGAATTCATATTTACGTCGACGGATCTTCCCTCAATAATGGTGCTGTTAAGAGTGACTCTGGGATTGGGGTTTATTTCCCACACGATGACTCACTCAGCTTCAGTGGTCCCTCCAATTTTAACACAAACAACCAGGCGGAAATAGAAGCTGCTTGTTTGGCCGTAGAAATTGCAAGAAGAAAACTACTGGGACCGATTCTGTTAATAACTGATAGTAAATATGTCATCTCTTCCGTTACTAATTGGATTCACACGTGGAAGACTAATGGATGGATCAATTCTGCTGGATCTGATGTCCGTAACAAGGACCTCATCACATTCCTCAGTCAAGTTATAAAGACAGTGGACATTAAATGGAAGCACGTGGTTGCCCACAATGGCATAAAAGGAAACGAGACTGCAGACCTGTACGCCCGACGTGGTGCCTTAACAGCAAAAGGTAAATTATTATATTAACGTAAGAATACAACCCATGTGGGATAACAGACAAGGATAAGTGGTACCAGTCACTCATTGAAAGAAACATTATTTGTTAATTTGTTATTATTTATCAGTAATCTTAGACAGTAGTGCGTCACATGTTGCCTTTGCGTCTCCCAATAGCATAGAGGTGTTATCATTAAAGAAGACTGGGTTGTCTACTGCAGCATACCCAACCCCCAGCGATCGTTTAAGTATTACTACGTGGTTGGCCTTCCATACTCTGATTACACTCATTCCCGCTATCACAGACTCGGGATCATCTTCCGCAGCGGAATTCACCGTGTCGTTAGCCCCAATCACCACTGCCAGATCAAACTCTGATATTTTTGGGTTAACCTCGTCCATCTCCAACACAATGTCGTAGGGAACACCTGCCTCAGCTAAAAGAACGTTTAGTTGTCCAGGCATACGACCTAGCATGTTGGTTATAAAGTTACCAGCAACAGGATGAATGCCAAAGCAGACATTCTTGTTGTATTTATCTCTGAGAATTTTAGTCATCTCAGCAATGGGGTACTGAGCCTTAGCAGCACATAGTCCATAGCCGGGGACAATTATGATGTTATTACATTGTCCTGTTATTAGATCAGCCATTGATGAAATATCAATTTCCTTATGAGTGCCCGTTATGATGTGTTAGATGTCTTACTGGTGACCCCATATCCTCCAAGTACCACATTTGGAAGGGACCGGTTCATTGCCTGCTGAGTCGTACAATTCTACCTTACACATGATGTAGGATAAAATAGCTCCTGATGAACCAATCAACGACCCCACAACAGTCATTAATGGGTTGTTGAGCATGAATCCCTCAGCACAGAGGGCCCACCCAGAGTAACTGTTAAGGACAGTTATCACAACAGGCATGTCAGCTCCTCCAATGGCGGATGTCAGTGTTACCCCTAATATGCCAGTCAGTAGTCCTCCCAGTCCAATCATGGATAGTCCAATCTCCAATGAATCAGTAGCCATGAATCCCCCATATGTGGCCAAAGCAGACAGCAGTAGTGTCATATTAATAGTATTTCTGTATGGCAACAAAAATGGGGCACCAGAAATGAATCCTAACATCACAACAACAGATAACCTTGCAGTTTGCCAAAGGCAATCAAAGAACCAGTGAATGTGATAGATCCAATACACGTGCCCAAATGTTGGAATGTCTTGACTAAAAGATCACCATCATGAGTGTCCATAAAACTAGCAGCACATGTGAGCACAGCAGCAGCCCCAACCAAACTAGAATGAATAGGAGTCTCACCTATGGAAGAGTGCAACTGTTTGTGGTAATTGGGTCACTTCCAGTCTTTTTGCTATTCTCATTCCGACAGCAGTCCCTATAATAATCCACGTGGTCTACCCAATGCAGTAGTCGTAAGTATTTGTGATAGTAATGGAAGATGAGGTTGAATGACCCCCAAAGTAATCCCCAGACTTGTAGTAACCCCAACAATTCCCAGTGAATTACCAATTTGTGCTGTTTTCTGTGAGGCCAATCCACTGACAGCACCAATACAACAAAGTGAGGCACAGAGGTAGCCAACACTATCCAAGTATGGGACATCCAACAACAGCTTGGAGGCAGAGTATCCCCCAAGAAGAGTCAAAAGAGGCAGACCAGTCATATAACTGTAGTTGTCACGTCCTTTGAACATTTCAAGCATTCTCTTGGTGACAACAAATCCTCCTCCAATGTTGATTGCTGATATAAACACAGCAGCTGTTCCCAACGACTGTGGTAACGTACATGGGAGATATCCCCCACCCATCAACAGCATTCCACCTACAGCAGTCACTCCTGACACTGCATTAGTCACGGATATTAGGGGAGAATGTAGAGATGGACTAACTCCCCAGACTGTGTAGTATCCAACTACTCCTCCCAATGAGAATGTCGACAACATCTGTGCAAATGAGGCTGAGGGAGCAACAACCCCCAAACCTAAGCATTTATTTTATATTTTAACCAATTAGACTACTCAGAACAGCTGACTGGGCAGAGTAATTTACTAACGCCTTCCGCAAGTAGTTTGGTTCCTCTACAATCTGCTCTTTCACATTCTTTGGCGATGGTTTTACCACTTTTGGGGGAACTGGTGGTAGTATTTTGCCCTATAGTGATGAATTAGTCATACAGATTGCACAACTGTTGCTCCACGTGTCACTTCATTGGTCAAATCAACCTCAAAGTCCCCATTTTGGTCTACAAATAATGACTTGTGAATACTTCGTAGAGAAAGAAAGAATTTGGAGATGTTATTACTATAAAGAGATGATGACTGTCGTGGGAGACGACTAGGCATATCAGTATATCCAATATGAACCACATTATTGAACACGTAGCACTCACCGGGCAATGTTGTCTCAATATTACCACCATTCTCAGCTGCCAGGTCCACCACGACAGACCCAGCCTTCATAGACTTAATCATAGCACGTGTTATCAGTTTTGGTGCTGGTTTACCTGGAATTAGAGCTGTGGTTATCAATATATCCACATTCTTGCACTGCTTGGCAAACAATTCCATCTCAGCCTTAATAAACTCAGGGGACATTTCCCTAGCATATCCCCCACTTCCCTCTCCCTCCTCCTATTATAATAACTCTCTCATTAACCCCCAATTTAACTTCTAAGAACTGAGCCCCCAAACTCTCAACTTGTTCTCTCACAGCCGAACGAGTGTCAAATGCCTTCACCACAGCACCCATTCGTTTAGCTGCTCCAATGGCCGACAGTCCAGCCACTCCCCCACCAATCACTAACACGTGGGCTGGGGATATGTTCCCTGCTGCTGTCATTTGTCCCGGCATAAATCTCCCGAATTTGTTGGCTGCCTCCAAAACAGCCTTATATCCAGCAATGTTGGCCATTGAACTCAGTGCGTCGAATGCCTGGGTCAATCAAGTTCACAACCTGAGCCCGACTGATTCGAGGGATCATATCCATCGACATAACAGTCACGTGTTTATTCATCATTGCATTTATTGTTGATTTGTGTACTGATGGACTCAAAAATGAGACTGATAGTCCTCCTGTCTTATACAACTCCACTTCTGAAAGAGTGGGAGGTCTCACCTAATAATTACTTATAAATGATCTCACTTTGAGTACCACATCTGACTGGAATGCATCACGTGGGCTGGTAACAATCAATGCCCCAGAACTGGAGTAGTCTTCGTCAGTGTAATTGGCCCCTAAGCCAGCACCCTTCTGTATTTGCAATTTAAATCCGGCTTTTATTAAATCAGAGACGCCTTGTGGACTGAGTGCTACTCGACTATAATGATAATACTGCAATACAGTTCATTTAATTCAGTCTCAGCTGGTACCCCAACTGTAATATCTTGGGGGCGTAAAGATGTACTGCGATATCGAAAGTGAAGACGGGATATTCTTGAAAGGGCGGTTTTCATTATCAAAGACATTTTTAGTTTAAATTTAAATTTTATTTATAACAATTATTATATGAAATTAAAATATTATTAAAAATTTAATAATAAACGAGTTTTCCATGAATATTTGATGCTATTTGAACTATTAACAAATTTGTTTGTGGTTACTATTAATTCTCCAAGGAGACTCATTTTATTTTTTATTTATGTTGAAGTGATGTTAAAGTCAGAACAAGTGAAAATTAATATACACGGACGATATTGATTTTGCTTGCGACGAGATAATCCCAATTTGCATCTCTACCGCCTGGAGATAGTCAGAACTGAACTTGCCAAAATAGAGGTCCTCCATCCAGTGCAAGTGTGAATCGTAATTAGGAAGCATTATCCAATAAGGATCTTATTTCCAAATGTTGACCTCCCCGGAAGATACATAAAAACGCTAAAGAGATGGTTGTGAAGAGGATTAGTCATATCTGTGACAGGTGGGTGGAGTATTATGATTATTAATTATAGAAGGTTGACTAATAATATTATTAATTGTACCTGTGTCATTATTAGTCAAATAACATTAAATTTTGTTTTTGAAAGTGGAATATATGCTTTTTATTTATTAAAAATCTACAGTAAGCGGGGTATTAAAAGCTTGGAAATGCGACTATCTCTCCAGGATCATGGGAAGGTCAAAATTGTCCCTCCAAGTAGTACTTACATGTGATGGCTATGCAACATCACATTCGTTGGGATCATTCATTTACTGGTAATCAGGAAAACTTTAGAGAACATGATTGTCTCATAAAGGAATCAAGACGATGTTTTGAATTAAAAAACTGGGCTCAAATTAATAAGAATAGAGGTCCATCAGATTGTAAGTTAAATACAATTAGGTGGTGGACTATAATGAGTTATTAATTTCAACAAAATGATTAAAAAGTAAAACCAGTAAAATATCTAATTAATCGGATTTTAATCCAGATTGGTAGTAATCCTTCTCTCTTAGAAGAAGAATGTGCCATCAACTATCCATTATTCCCCATCTCCACATCAGAGTAAGTCAAAATATCTCTATTAGAGTCCAGTGGAATGTCCTCACGACATGCCAATTCCACAAGTTAAGAGGTAGCAAAGGTGTACTCTTCATCAGAAACCTTTCATCCTGTGTTCCATCAGCATACTCAGCATAATTAACAATCATTAAGAAACATTTTTTATTAACATTTAATTATAACACAAAACAACTTAGGATATTTCAGTACAAATCACCCTTCTTATTATGACCTAGATGTATGCTCGAACAGCGAGGACTTTACTCATGGGGTCTGTGCCATGGAATTCTTTGAGAGTATAGGACTAGATTTTAATTATTCAGTTTGTGACTAACACAAAAATGTAGCGAGTTAGTTAGAGTCCTAGAGGATATCTAGGTGTTACCGAAACTTTAAACCATAATGCCTGAGACAAAGCGACTGAAGGCATTCGTAAAAGAGCAGCGTTATTATGTAAGATGTCTCTAAATGCAAGGAATTTGTTCCTAGCATTAAATGAGTATGCTGTCTCGCTGCTAAACTACTACATAGATGTTGTGGAGTTTGAGTTCAGAGTATGATGAGATGGATGTTATGATCCGTGGAGTACTCAGAGAGAACCATGTCCATGCTGGCAGCCAATAAGGAGAGACTATATTTACCCGTGATAAATTCGGCCGTGGACTTTGGAGTAATCCAACTAAGTGAGCGTATCCTAATGTGAATGCACGACACCCTGATAGCTGGGTCAAGTGTGTCTCTAGGAAGCAGCCATAATAACGACCGAGAAAACACGGGCAGCCCACCTAGGCACTATCAGACCTTTTTTGTCTGCTAAGTATGGTGTTGATGATGGTGGGCTAGTAAATGTGAAGGCGTTGATCGAATTACAATATAATAATTTATGGAAAAGATCAACTTAAAAAGCCTTCATAAGGTCCTCTTCAGAGCATTGGACAACCCACATGTCGACCTTAAAACGTCGACAATATGGCTAAATACGGTGACAACTCACCTCGATTGTAGGCGCTATAACGTATATGCAAAACAACAATATTTTTGTGGTCGATCAACAAATACATGTCCCCACTGTAAGTCAAGGAGCATGTCAGTTGATCATTTAGCCACTCTGTGCGGATCCATGCTTGCCACGACTATGTGTGGAGACATAACGAGGTAGTAAGGAGTCTTCATCTTCTATGCAATAAGTATGGTATTCGCCACACCAGAAAGTTGCGGACTCATAAGGTGCAATCTGTAGTAGAAAACACCAGGGTCCAAATTAAGGTAGACAGTGTTATCCGTACTAGGTGCTAGTCAAGCACAATAAATCGGACATTGTGGTACACGATAAGGAGCCTGGCCAAGTCCTTATCATAGAGGTTGGCATACGTCTCAAGACCGTTTGCATACTGTGGAAATGGAGAAAAAAAGAAGTATGACTTGCTTACAAACCAGATGGGGCAGATTCTTGGTTGCAAGGTCCTCGTTATTCCAATAGTAATGACGTAGGAAGGAATTGCAACAAGGTACCACAAGGGTTATCTGAAGCAGTTAGGGTTAGATAGGAAGCTCCAGGCCTATCTACAGTCCACTGTTTTATAGCGGATCCTAGAGAGCCTGACACTCGGGTATAGGAGGCAGAGCCCGGAGATGACATATGGACAAAGGGTTCAATTGGACAAGGCGCTCTCGGAGTTGTTTCAGCAACCAGAATCGAACCTGCCTGAGGAGGCTGACGAACAGGCAGGCGAGGAAGGTTGATTATTAAATATTAACTTTATATTGTTGGTTAAATAAAGTAAAAATTTAAATAATAAATGTTATTGAAGTGTGAACAATTAACAAAATATATAAAGCGATCATTGGTTAGTGATGTCTGTAAGAATAACAAATGTATAGTGGGTATTGATGAGGCTGGTAGAGGTCCTGTTTTGGGTAATAATATATATAATTTTAGGTAATTTAGTGTTTGGTGCATTTGTAGTACCATTGCACATGATGGACACTCTCAATGAGATTGGTGCTACTGGTATTATTATAATATTATACAGATTCTAAGACCATTACTCCCATCAAACGTGAACAAATCATTGACAAACTTAAGAATGGGATTCACAGTGGGTCATTCATGTGGATTGTTAAGTATATCTCACCTCTTTTGATATCAAATAAAATGTTAGAGACTCCCAAATATAGTCTTAACCAAATATCAATGGACTGTGTGGTCTCTCTTGTACAAACTTTGATTGATGATGGAGTGGACATTCACACTGTTGTCTCTAATAATCACTTTAGGTGTATGTGGACACTATTGGTAAACCATCAATCTGTCACACCAAATTATCAATGTCCTTTAAGGAGAAAGTCAACTTTGAGGTGAGGTCAAAGGCTGATTTGTTATTTCCTGTTGTGGGGGCTGCAAGTATTTGTGCAAAAGTGGCAAGGGATGAGTCTCTCCGTGATTGGTCATTTCCTGAGGGATTTGACTATGAGGATTATGGAAGTGGTTATCCTAATGGTATTACTGATGGATTATCATAGACCCAATTACTAAGAAATTTATGTTAAACAGTGTTGATCACATATTTGGATATCCCTCAATAGTAAGATCTAGTTGGGGGACTGCTGAGAAGATATTGATGAGGCAATGTGTGACTGTTGACTGGTTATGTCTTTACTTATTTATAGGGGAAATTACATTCAATTTAATTTCTTTAAATCTGGACATTTTAATACTTTTTAAAGTCTTTTGTAATTAATTCTTTACCCACGTGTTATTATTCATATACTATTCGTCCTGAGGTTGGACCCGATATCCCTTCGAATATCGCAATGGAAGATTACTACTCCTCCAATGTAAAACACTTTCGTGGAAGACCGAGAATAACCCTCCCGGTCGTTTTACAAAACGATCTGAAAGCCGTGAAGAAAACATTGGCATCTGGTCCCAATGTGGACACACTGAAGGACCTAGCAAAGAACAGAAAAGCCTGGAAGAAGCTAACTCTTTCTCTTATATTTTTTGCTGCACATGCGGGCTCTCGTGAAAGTGCTAATAATAATATTCAATGTATTCTTGTATTTCCCCTTTGAATGTCAGGACAACCAAGGTGGTTGGGCCTATTTTATCATATGTGCTAAAATAGGCTGTAAAATATTCACCCAATAGGGTATATAGTGACGACCCTTGTCTTGTTTCCGAGTTCAGAAACAATTTCAGCTCCTAAAGGTATGATGTTGTGTGGAAGGAATTTCTTCCACGTACATGGTCTGTCGACCAAGGTACTCATCATACTGCCATAACTTGTAGGTTATATCCTTTTGGAACATCTTCCAATCGTTGTTCACCGAATGAAGCATGTGATTCGATTGAGTCAGGGTATCTCCACAACTAGGTATTTCCGGGATGTTGGATATATCAAAAAGGAGTATTCTCTAAAAAGAATCAAATTTCTGATTCATCCAACGTGTGTACGCCTCAAACCGTGTGGCCGATTGGCTACCCACTGAGATTGAATGGGTGAATTCACCCGACGTTCATAGTGAAATATGCTGTTCAGTAAAGAGCACACCATGCCCTATGGTTCGGCAGATTCCGCCGAAACACCTGGCCACACAATATAAACGCTGATAGGTTTCATGTGAAATCACACGAGTCTTTTCAGTTGTCTTTTTAATTTTCTTTAATAATACAGAATCTTCATTACCCACATAAGGAATTTGACTTTAAGAAATAAGATGCGAAATCACCTGAAAAGCATTGAGAGATTTCTCCTTTACAAAATTTTGTATCTCTTCAGTGTGATAGAGACTTTAGAATAGATTGGAAATTTCTAATTTCCCGTTCTAGAAGTAGAAAAGGAAGCCTCAGATATGAGGACAACTCCAAAATCTTTCCACTGTGAGACAAGTAACCCCAGATTTGAAGTTCCAACAAGGATATCTTCCGGATTATATACTTGATCTCATGTTCCATTGATGACCCTACTAAAAATAGAGTTTATCAGTTAGCCATAGTGAACCATGAAACGATTGATAAAATCCTTAATTCTAAAAAATGTTTCAAAGATCTTCGAAAACAAATCACCGTGGTAATATTTTTGGACAAACCAATATGGTCAAGAGATTGTACAAACCTGTACTTTGTTTTGTCCTCCAACTCAAATCCTGGGACCATAAGTATTTCCCTATACTTTTCTGATATATAATTATTTATATTAATGTAACCATAGTTTAATTTATAATTAATAATTTAAAATCACGTTAATTAAATGGTAATTGTAGTGTAATAAACATAGATCCCAATAATATTGAGTGGACATACAAAGGCAATAGTTAAGATTTTGTACAACAGGGAAGGGGATTTTCTGTTCTCTGGTGGAAAGGACATGTCTATTATTGTATGGTTCATCAACAAATGCAGTAAAATGGGGACAATCCCCCACACTGGGGCTGTTGTTGACTTTGATGTTGATTGTTGTTTTTATAATAATACAAAGACATGACTCAGTTTCTGTTATCAGTTGCTGGTGACGGTACTCTGAGACTGGTGGATATTCAGACAGGGAAGACTGTGGAACTGATAGAAGAGGAGAACATAACTCTGAGATGTTCATCATGCAAGCTATCGTGGAATGGTAAGATTGTGTTGGCCTCCCGTTGGAGTCCACGTGTGGAGCTGTACGACATTGGGAAAAGTAATAATGATGACTAAATCAGTGAGGAAACCAATAAGAGTAATAGAGAGCACTAAACGAGTCACGTGTTCTGTGTTTGGTTTGTGTGATGAATCAGTAATATTGGGGGATGAGTGTGGAGTTGTTAGCTTGTACGACATTAGAGTGAGTGGTAGTGATTATGGTAGAATGAGAAGATAATGAAGAGACTGAGTACTCATGAGAAGATGATAACTGATATGAAAGTACACCCACGTGTTCCATTAGTGTTAAGTGGTAGTAAGGATCAAACAGCGAAGGTATTGATTTTGTGAATGTTAGTTATTTGACTTTGATTTGTTAGAATTGATGACTTATTCGTCTGATAGACCTGTCAATTCTGTGGGAATATCCTCACTCATGCCTCATGTTGGTAGTCTAATTACATGTAGGTTATCCTGGCTGGGGGACAGGAGGCTAAGGATGTGACAACAACAGTTAATGGGGAGTTTTTGTCAAGATTCTATCATATAGGGACAGAGGAGGAATTGTGTAACTTTGGTGGTCACTTTGGACCAATCAATGGAGTGGGATTTCACCCAAATGGGAGATCGTATTGTAGTGCAGGACAGGATGGAAGTGTTCATGTTCATTACTTTGATGATTACTACTATAATACTAAATATGATGATGATTCTATTTTTATTACTCCTTAATTATCACTTTTTTACTTCTTTTACAAGTCATTCATTCTCCGATTACGAACAATATCCTTTTCAATTCTCAATCAGGAATCTGTTATTTATCCATTCTTGAAAATACTAAGGAAATTATTAAATCCCTTATTTTGCTGCATAAATTTCATGATTTCTAATTTTTCAATATTTTACGTCTCATCACTAACAACAACGACACGTTTATAAATATAAAATTAATAAATGACACGTTTTAAAAATTCTCGAATCCTCGAATTTTTAACGGAAACTCTACTTTTCAAGGAAATAGTGGGAAATCGACAGGATTTATTAATTTAAGGAAATAGTGTCGAATACACTTCTACAACATAATTGTGAATATCCTTCACTACATAATTTTATTTGGCATAAAGTCAAACGAGAACAAAATAGGTCAGAACCAACTGGTAAAAGGCAGTGGCCATTCCCTCCAACAAATCACATTAAGACACTCCCAACTATAAAGGACCACTTTTGTTGACACAACAGCCATGTGAGTAACTATAATTGTGACATATAATAAATGAGGTGTATTGGCCGTTCTACTTTTTGGATTGAACATGACAATGGAAAACGATCCGAAACCAACACCGAAACCCAAAAGCATATTTCTCGCACGTCTATCCCCTGCATTATCTGTGGAGAGGCAAACAAGAGGAAATATAGTATCCAATGTTCCCGTTGCCCAAATTTTGGACACCTTGGGTGCAACAAGCTGACAAGACGGACTGCTCAGTGTCTCCCAAGTTGGTCATGCCCCACATCTCTTGGGAACCCCACAAGGCAAAAGGAACCGCTCTCTGGTTCAGTCCTGGACCTATCTAACACGGACGAATGTTTACGCGCCTGAACCGGCTTGTATCAGAGAGGGTTATCCCACTCAGAATCCCAAAGTCGCCTAGCAGCTACCACGTGTCTCTCAAAACTAATCACCAAAGCAGTCAGTGACAACACCCAAGAAGCTTGGATGCGCCTTCTCTGCTTTGCACCTCTTGTCCTCGGATCACATCCGACCGAACTGAAGGACGGAATGTCAAGTCAATCATCAAAAAAAACGTTTCTAAATACGAAAGTATCAACCTGGCGGATACACTGGAAAGCATTTCGACTGCTGTTGACTCACCCTCTTCATCCAGAACCAAGAAAAGGGATTTTCGCAGAGAAATAAACAAGAAGATCATGGTCGGGGACATTCGGGGAGTCCTACGTACACTCTTCAGCAGCGACAAGGTTCTTTCACCAAGAAAAGAAATTTTAGACCAGTTAGTCCAGAAATTTCCGCCCGCACCAGCTGATCTACGTGACACGAAATTCAAAAGGATGTCCCACAACTAAATGGCACCTCTGATGATATTAAATGGGCTATTCGTGCATTCCCTGGAAGCAGCGGCGCCGGTCTGGACGGGCTACGCCCCAAGCCACATAAAAGACCTCACCTCTGTAACAACCGTCGACACAGGGGACTCCCTCATCGTCTCATTGAATGCTCTTACGAACCACGTTCTTCGGGCAGATATCTCGGAGTATGCTTGAGAACTCCTCTTCGCTTCGAGGTTGGTAGCCTTCAAGAATCCTTGCGGCGGGATAAGACCCATCGCCATTGGTAACGTCCTTAGGCGCCTATCGTCGAAGATCGCTGCCAGAGCAGCCAGCAAGACTTTGAGTGCCGAACTTAGTCCTGTCCAACTCGGAGTTGGAGTACCTAATGGATGTGATGCAGTAATACATTCAATCCGGAATTTTGTTGCCAGCCCTCCTGACGCGCAGGATTCAATTATAGTCAAACTGGACATACGTAATGCATTCAATAGCATCCGAAGATAGAATCATAGAAGATAGTGTCTCAGGATTTATGAGATCAGCAGGATGGTCAGACTCTCATATGGTTCCCCGTGTACGCTGATCTTCGGACAACACGCCATCAAGTCCAAGACTGGAGTCCAACAAGGAGACCCACTTGGCCCTTTACTCTTTGCTTTGGGTATCAACTGTGTATCATCTGCGATCAAAACTTCCTTGAACTTATGGTACCTTGATGACGCGACCATTGGAGGGAGTTTGGGAAATTGTCGTGGAAGAGGTTAAACGCGTCATCCCTGCCCTCGCGGCACTCGACTGGAGCCGTATCCATCGATGTGCAAAGTTATTAACGTGACCTGTGGAGAGGACACCTTAGAACGCGCAATAACGACCATTTCTACTTGCCTCCAGGACATCAAAGTCACCCGACTAGAAAAGGCAATTTTCCTCGGATCTCCTCTGTATGACATGTCAACTGTCCTGGAGGAGAAGAGTGAATCCGTACAGCTGCTCACGCACAATCTAAAAGCTTTGGACTCCCACATTTCTCTCTTCATCCTCAAGAATTTTCACCTTACACCACATTTCTCTCTTCATCCTCAAGAATTTTCACCACGACTTCTTTTTTTTCTACGGACATCCCCATGTTTCACAGACATGGATTTCTTGAGAGTTATCGATGAGAAGCTGAGGACCTCTGTTGAAGAAACACTTAACATCTCTCTGGATAAAACAGGGTGGACCCAATGCAAGTTACCACTTCGTTATGGAGGAATTGAGATACGCTCGCCACTTGAACTCGCCCTTCCAGCCTTTCTGTCTTCGACATATGCTTCCCGTGGTCTAGTTCACCAGATCCTACGCTACATTAACGGATCGGACACTGAACCAATGACTCTGTTCCCGTGGGATGCTGGGAAGTACCTGGCCTGGGATGCCCACCTGCGTAGATAGCTTCTCCCCTTCCAATATTACAATGAGTGCGACAAATCCAGGCTCAGCTGCAGAGAAAGCAGAAATACTTAAAGCAAAGAAGTACACATGCCTCGGCGAACAGTACACATTTGAACCAGTCGCAGTCGAAACTTCGGGAGTCATAGGAAGCAGGTCGTTAGCCCTGCTCAACAAAATTGGATCGTTAGTCGCTAAAAGGAGGAGGGATGTCAGAGAGAAGGGCTGGCTCATTGAGCGCATCTCCTTACAGATCGTAAGGGGAAATGCGCTCTCAATCCTGAGAGCAGCCAGTAGCCTTTAACTATTTAGTTTTATTCTTCAATAAATTGTTATTGTTTAAAAAAATAAATGAGGTTGGTTTATGAGTCAATATTTTGCTTATTAAACATAAACCGACATTTCTGAATAAAAGATGACTGATAAAATACACAATTTTACTAATTCTTACGAAAAAGTTATTTTTTACAATTTTTAGAAAACTTTCCAATGAGGTAGAGGAGAGCAAATGATACTTGTAATGCAATCCTAGCACTGGGAGGTCTAAGACAGGTAAATAACATTACACCACTCCATTAGTTAGTTAAGTAACTCACTAAACTTGTAGGAGGCCAAAAGCTATTTAATAAGACGCATCAAATGCAGGTCACTCCCATAGATTGATTAGTCCTTGTATTGTTGAGGAATATTATGTTAATTCATGACATTAAAATAGGTGATTTGTTGTCAACTTGTAGAGGTTGCACATTTGTGAGGATATTAATTGTTGTAACCATCAGTGATATATTAGGCTATGTGTTGTTGAATATTTCCGTCCATGTTTGAGAATCTGGGAAGGGAAGATGCTCTGATATTAGCTTTAATACGTTCAACAATTTTCGATACTACAGGTAGTAGTGAAATCGGTCTGAAAGATCCTGGATCCGAAGGATCTTTCTTGGGCATCAGAATTGGGATTGTTTGGATTTTTTCATAGTGCAGGAATTCGGCAGTTGTTGTATTTGTAATTGATTTAAGTCACTGGATTCCCAGGAGCTGTATATGCGATTTTATCAAACTTTTTGGCAGGAGAGTTTTTGGCGTTTTTTACAGGTTTCCAAGATCAGTCTGATTACAATCGGTTTTCTTGAGGCATTTGTACGCTTCTAAATTTGCATGGACGGAAGCATTCGTTCATGTTGATGGACTCACTTTTGCGCAATGGTCCATTATTATATCTGCATGATGTGCGAAATCACGTGGTGTTTGATTCTTGTCAATACCGGTGGCGTGGGTTGTGTCCATTCTATTTTGTCTCGAATTCCACGTAAAGTCCCCCATAAATCCTTTAGTTTTATTCGGTAGTTAATTTTGGTTATAAAGTTAACTCTCTAATTTCATTACTAAGGTTGGACAGTTTGGCCGTAGAAAATATTGATTTTTAAGTCGGCGTCTTTATGAATCTTTTTGATAATTTCCTAGAAAATTTGTGATTATAGTCTGCAATGAGTCCTTTTGGAATGTGTTTCTTGTCGGCACATTAAAAAATTTCACTGCGGTGTCAAGCGATTTGAAATACTCAATGAAATAGTCGGATAGCAATTTTTCAGTTTCTTCGTGGAATGAATCCCATTTTGCACGTTTGTAATTAATTATGGTTTTTCGGTGACTAACAATAGTTCGATTGACAGAAGAATTCGATTATGGTCATATCGTCGAAGATAGCGATGGAAAACATAGAGTGAGGTATGGAGTGTCCAACTCTGGAAGTTGTTTAAGTGAGTGATTTTTTTCATTGAGGATAACTAGTTTTCAAATTGAGATAAGATCTCCCCTCTCATTGCCATTTTAACCAATTAGCCAAAGTGGATCTTTGGTGCTTAGGTAACTGCAAAATATGATATCGTTTGTAATCCAGCCAATTTGAAGAGAATATTGTTATATACTGGATGAAGTGGTGGATGTAAATATTTACGAATGTGTACGGTGTGTGGTTTATTTTGACAAGGATGGAAGTTCAATGTTATAGTTCAATCGGAGCTTGTGTCCGAGTAGAAGTATCACAAAAATAGACTAGTGTATAAGGATGATTACACCGCCTCCCATGTTTGAATTAGGTCGGTCACAGAGGATATTTTGAAGTAAGGAAGAATTGATATTCTGAATAGTTTCGTTTCTAAGAGAGAAATATTGATTTTGTGGATGAGAGAAATGCAAAAGTTCAGTGGATTCGTGTGTAAAGCCGTTTATGTTAAATTGCATGACATTGAGGAATTTACCATTCTTATGGTGCCCGGTATTCTGTTCGATGTCCCCAGCGAGGATTAGGATTAGCCAATCCGATCTTTGAGGACGAAAGCTAGGCGCCCGCTCAATAGCCGCTATCATCCAGTCTGACTTCCAGAAGATGTTGAACAGGTTGACACGGGAGTAATTTTAGTTCTTTAGTTGCCAGATTGAAACTGGTATCCCATTTTCTCCGTGAAGGTGAACAACATCGAAAATTCCTTATTATTATCATTTAAGCCAAAGAAACACCGTCTTAGCCACTAACTAATTTTCAGGTGATCCCGGCATCTCTCAATAATTGGGCCATCTTTTCTCGATGCTTTGACCGTGACCCCACACATTTTCTATACGGACGGGGGTTTTTTTCTCTCCTCTTCTGAAATTGCCTCCAGTTGCCTCTATGATAGACTCAAGTGTTCAAGGAAAGAAGAGAAACAGAGATTTTTTTAATAAATTTTTATTCAATTAATATAATTTTAAATTAAATAAATATTTAAATAGCCACGTGTTGTTAGTGTGAATGGTTCAGCGAGTTCAATTAACCCGTAAAAAGCCATACAACACAAATCAAACAGAAAGAAGATGTATTAATTATAAAAATAATTATAGAATACGTACTCCTGGTGGTCGCCTTACTGTACAGTACTTAAAGAAGAGAAAGTCAGTAGTAAAGTGTGCTATTTGCAAAGAGAAATGAAAGGAATAACTCCTGCACGCCCAGCCATGAAGTCCCGTCTCCCAATGAAGGCCAAGACAGTCACTCGCATATATGGTGGGAATAGATGCCACAAGTGTGTCAAGAATACCATAAAACGGGCATTCTTCATTGAAGAACACAAAATTGTTAAGAAACTTGTTCTTCCATTAAAAAGCCTAAGGAAGTGGCTGCTAATTAACTTTAATATTGGTGTTTCATTGTATTATTTCTTAATAGTTAAAATATTACAAATCATTACTCTATTACTTCTGTTGGGTCTTCCACAATTTAAAGGGGTCAAGTTCTCAGTTGCTACTAACTTGGATTGAATAGAAAATTTTTAATCTAAAATTTAAAAATAAAGACAATACTCAAGCTTCGTTGATGTTTAAATGAAAGTGATGGATATTGACTGTAAATTTCTTTTATGGATTAATTTTTTTATTGCATAGAGAACAATCAATCATTCTATATATTTTTTGTTACACAATAAAACTCCGGGTTAGGGCACCTGAAACCTGAGGCAAGATGGAATTTCAGTTTCCGGAATTAAAACATTGCCATCGTGGCTCTGATAGACTGCATGGATGAATAGTGATCTTTCAGAAATTGGTTAAAAAGAATTAATAATGAAATGTTCTTACAGAATCGACAAATCTTAATTTTTGATAATTCTGTTTGTCACATTTGTCAAAATTATTTAAATCTTACTTTCCTCAAACTTCCAAAAAAATACAACAGCTATTCTTAAACCCCTTGATATGGGGATTATCAATTATTCTAAATCTTAATATTCAAATATCCTTATGAAGCAATTTGCATCGACGATATTTATCAAGTGAGGAGAACTGGAGCCCCATTGAAACCTCAAAATTACCGAAAAGTGATTCATCTATACAGAAAGTGTGTCGGCTCTCGGAGGAACACCTAGAAAGGATGAGGCGGCTGCTTAAGGAGACCGGGATCACCTGACGGCCCTCACTCTGTTTTTTTTGTCGGTAATTCTTGGTTTTAAAATAAATAGCATTATGGCATTTAAACAGCCCCACAAATCAGTATGTCCCAGCAACTAACATAAAATTATTCCTTAAACCCCCCCAGGAAGTTGCTATTATTTTCTATGATAAATTAAAAAGTAAAATTAACTGAACCCACGTGTCTTTATTTAATGTCATAATCTATCATTTTATAGTTAAGTAGTGGCCAATAGCCGACAACACCCATATCAATGAATCTCTCCTTACTATTATCCCACGTGGACTTGAATGTCCTCAGTTTGTTGTTGTATGACCCTTCCCATACAAGAGTAAAGAGTCCCATGTTAATAAAAAGAAGGGAATCAGTGGCAATGAGGTGGTTTATGTGGTTGAGTGCATCCTTACATTGGTCATTTTGTTGTGATGAAGGAATAGAGTTTATTAGGTTTGTTTGTTGTACCACATTATCAATAAAGGAGGATGAGTCTGGTCGTGATGATATTAGTTTAGTTAAAATAATAAGTCCTCCTAATATTGTCAGTGAATAAATTGGTCTCCTTTTAATATCCTCACTTGTCTCTAATAGTGAATTTTTATAATCTTTTAGTATGTTGGAAGTCCACAACCCTACTTTTAATATATAAGGTTACCCACTCTAGTAATTACTTTCATTATTATTTAAATTATTTATTATTATGTCTTTTTTTTATTTTATATTTTAATCGAAGAGAATTTAGTGAACGGAGATTCTCATTACCTTGGAATCGCAACCGTCCACAAGATATTAGCGTGGAGTCATGTGGTTCACCGGATGCAACAATTCTGGAGGCGGTCAAAATGCTCCTAAAACATTTCCAAAAAAGCCATCAGCTCTCTTCCACCGGGGTACATGTCGCTCCCGGTCGACGGATTACTGGTCTGGCTACAGCTTCTCGGATTCGCAACCTACACAAGTCAAAAGACCGGATCTCCGTTATACAACTGAATGTGAACGGAATAAAAGGCAAAATTATTGAACTTAGAACTCTGATTGTTAAACTTAAAGCTGACATTGTGCTCATCCAAGAATCGGAGTTATCAGCAAAAGATACTACGCCCCTCTTTCCCGGATATAACATAATACGTGCCGATCGCATTAAGAAACGTGGAGGAGGACTACTTACATTCATCAGAAAAGGCATAAAGTGTGAGGACTAGACACTCGAAGCGAAGAAACTTTTGGGAAGTGATGAAACCACGGAGACAATCGGAATATCTGTTGGCACAACAAAAAGAAGACTATATTTTGTAAACATGTATATTCCGCCTCCAGGCTCATGTCCGAAACATTACACTATGCCGGACTTATCAGCACTGGAGATTTGGAACGAAGTTGTGATATGCGGCGATTTGAATGCCAAACACCCTCTCTGGCTGTTAAATCAGTCTGCAGATACAAGAGGAAATTTGCTGTTGTCGCAGTCTGACAATGACCCATCAAAAAACACCTCAAAGGAACTCTGACAATCCAACCTCCCCAGATATCACACTCTGTTCACCACAGCTTTCAACAACGATTAATTGGTCTATCATCTACGACACCCAAAGTGACCATAACCCTATTCTGCTAAAAATCAAAAGCGAAATTACCAGTGGAAAGAAGAAACCTGCATATACAATCTTGCAAATTGGCAATTATTCCGATCAGTTACCAACATTTGGCTAACATACAGCTGGAAAACTTTACTTCCCTTAATATAGTGGTTGCCTACGTCAACAAAGTCATCCTGGAAGCAAAAACAATGGCTGTCCCTAAAAGATATGTCGTTTACACGAGAGACTACGGAAAGAAGGCTCTGGTCAAGGAACGAAACCGTCTCAAAAAAGCAGATCCGTTCCTCCGAAGCAAGGATCCGTCTAAAAGTGCTGAACAAGAAATAAAAGCCAATGAATTCAAAATACAGAGAGCTAAATGGAAGATGGTCCTTACGTCATTAAATCGTAACCGGTCAACATCCGTAGTCTGGAAGACGATTCGAAATATCTCAAAGGTGGATGAGAGGACACCCGGAAATGACGAATTCAGCCAAAAGGACCTAAACGCCCTAATAAAATACTATGCGAAAATCTCTCACAAAAACCACATTAGACTGACCCACCCAAACCGCCGCTAAGAAAACCGAAAAGGGATCAATTAACTTATTTCACGGAAAAGGAGGTAATGGCATCCCTAAGCCAAACAAAAGTAACACATTCTCATGGTCCAGACGGAATTCCCATAATCCTCCTGAAAAACCTAGGCAATGAGGAAATCGGTACTCTGACCAAAATCTACAACTGGTCGATTTATTATAACTCAATCCCAACGATATGGAAACTTGCAAACATTCGCCCTGTATTGAAGCCAGGAAAACCGAAAGAAGACCCAGCTTCCTTCAGGCCTATTTCTCTCTTATGCTCCATGTCAAAAATTCTGGAAAAGCTTATCCTCACAAAAGTCACTGAAAGGACTTCCGATAAACCGTTCCAGCATGGTTTCAAAAAGGATCGGTCCACATCAAGCTTACTCACATCCCTGACTAACTTTATTCGCTCTGGATTTCTGTACAAGCCAAGACACCAGAAAACTGTGTTATGCTCACTAGATGTCCACAAAGCTTTCGGCTCTGTGCAAAGGAAGAATCTAACATGGAAAATCTACAAATCAGATATCCCCGACAACCTCAAACGCTGACTGACTAACTTCCTTAGTGGACGGAGAGGTAGAGTGTGCATTGGAAACATTAATTCTGTCTCCCGTTTATTCCCAAATGGAGTACCTCATGGCTCGCCGTTATCACCATTCCTATTCAACTTATTTACAGCTGACATTCCGACGCTGAATGGAGAAGTCGACCTGCTTCTGGCTTATGCAGACGATATCGTCTTAGCCTCACGGGATCAGAACACCCAAACAGCGACGGAAAGAATACAACACCACATAAGTCGACTACTCGAGTGGTTTAATGAAAATCGGATGTCAATCAATACCGAAAAATCTGTTACAACTCTCTATACCTCAAACAAAAGATTGACGAACAGACAATAGAAGTTACTGCGGAGGGAAGAGCATTGCCGTTCAGCAAATGGCAAAAAATATTGGATTCGACTTTGATACGCACATGTACTTACGAGACACGTCACTAACGTGCTGAACAAATGTGAGAAGAAAATCAACCTTCTGAAGTGCCTAACAGGTCTATGGAAACTTGGACATCACCCTATGCTTAAAACGCTCTACTCACAGTACATCGAACCATGCATTTCATATGCGTGTACTTCATGGGGACCACTGGCATTTTATACGAAGATCCAGAAAATCTCCGCAACCCAAAAAAGGGCCTTCAAACTAACCGAGAGATGGTATACAGGGAAAAACATCAAAGCACCGACGCCCATGGAGAAACTAATCTTAAAAAACAAAAATGGACACCAATGCCAAAAAAGTGCTCGCCCGCAACGAACTTGTGTAGGCTCAAGGGATCAACACCGAGCAAAGATGAGAGCCTTGATCCAATTCGTCGGTATCAGTTAGTTTAGTTTTTCGGTTTAACAGTGGTCTTTGGAATTAATATTAATTTAGCAGTCCCTTGGCAGTCGGTTTATATAGAGTTTACAAATCTGGTTAAGTGACCTTTAGTATTAAAAGCCAATATAATCAATAAGTTAATTATTAGGGGGTAAAAGTACTTAAATGTTAGTTATCGTTAAATATAATTATTTATTATCCCCAACTCTATAATATTGATGTCCCCCACGTTCATCATTTGATGTTAAGTTTATGTAAGCACAGGCTTTGCATGACTCTATTTTCCGAGGGAAATACTCAGATCTGTACATTGTAGTACCATCAAATGGAGAGGACGTTGTGTGGACTTGTGTCTTTGGTTTATTTATATCTATTGGCTTCATTTTGTGTTGTCGGTAGTTTTCCTGATAGTTAGATACACCGACAAATGGTGGAGAAGGCAAAGATGTGTCATTATTAGAAATAACCGGTTCCTTAACTAGAGACCATCTACGATAGTTTTGAGTGTAGTTTGATAGTCCTTCAAATGGTGGTAACTCTTTGCGAGTTGTCTCATTTTTAATAGCCTTAAGAGGAGGGGCATTTAGTCCTCTACAATGTGTGATGTAAATATACCTGTAATCATTATTATAGACTGTATTGAAGTTCATAAGAGTTGTGGGAGGTTGGTATTCGTGTGTCTCCCTTACTACTTGTATGTTCAAAGGCCACTTTCTGTAATCGTTAGTGAAGGTGGTTGTCCCTGCGAATGGTTCTGATGACGTGAATGCCTGAATAGTGTTCAGTAATATACTTTGTTGTCTGGTTTACAACTTTGTGCAGGTTTTGAGTTTTTATTAATAAAATCCAATCCAGTTGTAGTAAATCCTTCAAATGGTGTAGGATTGGGGACATATTCATGAGATTGTCTTATAAATTTGGGAGCAATTTGATGTTTTGTGTAGTTGGACCTCAATAATGTGTAGTGAATACCTGTAATCAGTATTACTGCTGAGTGGATCAGTGGATGTGGAGGCATGTGCAGATGGTTTGTAATTATCTCTAATAGAAATGGGTTTGGAGACATAATCCAATTGATGAGTAGTATATTTTTCAAATGGTTGGTGATGGTTGTTCCACGAATAAGCATCTTCTATTGGTTTCCTCTTTTCTATATTCCACTGCACATAATCATCTAATATGACATATTCATATTACTTTTATAATTTGAGGTTCCCTTAAACTCACCACCACTTTTGTAAATATTCAACGGTTTCATTGACTTTGTCTTTTCTCCACGGAATCCTACAATTAATCACATATCATACGTCTATAGTCCTGTTGGTAACCCGTCATCTTTTCGAATGGTTGCCTTGGGATCTCATATTCACCCTCTTTCTTAGGAATCACGTGTCTACTACTCATTGCATGTTTTATATAGTCAGTTCTATGGTTTTTAGTTATACATACTTGTGAGTAGTCATTGATTCCAAAGGTTCTGAGGATACGTTTACTGTTGGTGGTGGCTTGCAGCAGGTTGTCTTTTGTAGTTGGGGGTTTTATATGTTTCTGTATACATTGAATGACCAATATCTCCCTTTGGAGTTCTATGTTCATGCTTACATGCATGGCGACTACAAGTAATTGTATATTATTAACCCACAAGTACAAATTTCACAAATACATTGAGACATTACTATTCCTTGGTTACTAATTTTTATTAAATAATTATTATAATCATTTAATATAAACAATTTTCTTACAAAAACGTTTTCAATTTTGTGAGCACTTTAATCACCGATAAATTATTAAGTCCATCCATATGTCATGAAGTGGATAAAACAATACTACACAAAAATAGATTAATCAAAGAGAATTATGCTAAGGATTTTCATGACTTATTCAAAATTTCACCTTGGATCGTCTTCTCACTTTCGAATTCCAATTTCCAACTATGAAAACGGTACGAAATCCAAGGTAGTTGACAACTCTGTCTAAAATAGAGACCTCTTCATGGTATTTTGAGGTTACAGATTGCTCCCATCATTCGATTAAAATTTCATTATGCAGATCTTATCATTGATCCTCCAGTATTTTTTTTTGTGAACAGTCATAATTTCGTTTTTAGGAAAAAATTTGTATTGAATCATAAGAGAAAATTCTTATTTTCTTAGTTCACCGCCTCAACAAAAATATTGGGTTTTATACTTTTATTACTATAAAATTTAGACTACGGTATTTTCTCCTTTTGGAATTTTCAACAGTATTCGCTGCGGAACCCACGAACGACGATGACTCCAACAGATTCGTGTTTGAGAAATTATCCATGCACGTTGAATCCCAAACAAGAAACCTCACTTGGCTCCATATTCGTGGTCGTTACGTCATCTCGCTTCTTATCATCACCTCTACAAATGAGGCGGATTCCAAAAGCAAGTAAACTTGGGGTCTTGGATAGCCTTCATGACAGTCGTGAGGAGGGAAAATATTCAAATTATTGTAACTAACAATGTGATGTGGAGTTTATACAATTATTTATCGAATTACATCCAAATATATAAACCAACATTTTATCGAATTAAATCCAAATATATAAACCAACATTTTATTTATGTTATCCAAATATTATTTATCGAATTAAATCCAAATATATAAACCAACATTTTTATTTATGTTTCAAAGATGTCCAAATTGTACAATATTTCTTACTCATCTACTGACTCATGGATAACGTATTAAGGTCTTTGTCATTCTGTAGCATAAACTGAATAATAAAGATTTTATAAAGTGTACTGGACTCCCTAATACTGTCGACATTGAGAATCTATTCCAAAAAATTAATCAATCATAACTGAAGCAGTCTGTTTTAATTGATGAAATCAATATTCGGAGACAAAAGCATATGAGAATTTATGACTAAAGTATTCCTGTCACCTTTTGTAATGGTTAAGTTGGATAAAATAAAACTTTTTATAGGGAAAACTTAAAACAGATATAAAACATGAAAATGTACAATTTTGTATTTAATATTTAAATAACTTTTATTAGGAATTGTCTACCATGAACTGTTCAACGTTGTTTGCCTTCTTGGACAACCTCTTTTCTAATCAACTCAATGAAGATTACCAAATGAATACTATTCAACATAAGAATGAAGTGATTTCTGCGACGGTAGGACGTGTGATGAAAATGGAAGAGAGCGGACATACTTGTCCACTATCGTGTAAACCTGTAATGGACTATTGGAGGATGAATTTGGTAGGTACAACCAGACAGTCTTCCATGGGTTCCTTCCTTTGATTAATTAGTTGTGACTATTTGTGTTAAACTTACAAATATTGTAAGGATTATTAAAATTAATTTTGATATCGTTCTCCCCAATGTCAGTATGGAAAAGTTAACGAATTCTTATGTCCGAATGCTAAAGAAGTTATTTAAAACAGATGAAATAAAGAGTTCATTTCTTTCTACGGGAATTGTATAAATTACCAGTAGCATTGACGATCAGGCCTTCTATCAGGAAATATGACATCCTCAGATCACTCTGAGCAAGTACCTCTTAGGGAAAAATCACTCACATCCATAGCGAAAGAAAACATGTTTTCCTCTGAAACTTTAATGGTTGACCCCAAAACACACATATAAAACTGAAAAGCAAACATCTACACGCAATAATTAAGAGGTTAGATACGTCCCACTGTCTGAAGGGGGAATCCGTATTGTCATTCTTACAAATCAAAACTGTATATTGAAGGCATCTGAAATGTCACAACCCTCATTGTGCAACATTCAATTCTTCCAAACCAGCGGACAACCATTTCCCGAAACTAATCAACAATATGTTTTCCGGAAATTAATTATCATGTTACCTTCCAAACTAATAGCATTCAATAGTAATACTGCACTTTACTCATATTAGCTACAGCTCCATTCAAGCATTAAACACACTTTAAGCAAAGAACAGCTATCATAACTAATCGTAGAGGGAGAACCAAGGAGTGCTCTCTACTTCTTTTGTTGTTGTTGTCTGTGAGTCCTTTATAGACGATCCGGTTTCGCGTTGAAATTTTCACTGATGACAACGTCACTTGTCAAGCCAAAGAATCGTAGATACGTGAAGCCTTAACCTGAATGTACTGCATCGGCCATCAGAACTTTTTCCATGGACAACAGTGAGTCCCGTCAATTCAATAAAAAGGAATATAATGTGAATTAAGCCAATTAAATAACAAAATGAGAATTAATAGCTAAGATTATTAATATTAATTTTATCCACCATAACAAATTCTGGGACTCTAGTAACCTCTAACACAGCTTTCCTTAGTGCCTGCAATAATGTAAAAGATTACATCATAGTTGGTGTCATATTCCGTGAAAGACTGTTTTCTTGTAGCATCAGGGACCTAAATAGAAGATGTAATAGATACAGTAATGTTTTGTTTGTCAGTAAGCATATCCCTGAAAGACCTTCTCATTGATGAATTAAATTTGAGTGCAGTTTTGTCAGGGAGTGCAACACTGAGTCTGAAGAACATGTGACATTCAATGGCCCTGTCCCAAAGTCTCTTAGCCTCATTCCTATCCTTCATTCTGTAAATCTGTGAGGAATAGCCAGAATTGTTATTTCCTCTGAATTTAATGGTAAAATGATATCCTCTGTAGGATAGTTTAATAATTTTGAGCCACGTGAATCGATATATACGGACCTGTGCCAAATAGAGACAAAGGCCAGTACAACCAACTCCAATGGTAACCTCCGATCCTTGTTTAGTCTGTGATTATATTAAATGTTACTTCTCCAATGAAAAAGTCAAAACTATATCGAGGGAGTTTCCTAGAAGTGTCCAAAAACATTAAATCTGCCTCAGAATTAGATAATTCTCTGAAATGTTAGTTAATATTACTTTAGTGTTTTGTGTATTTCGCCTATTCTTCCCAAATACTCAAGAGAAGGTGACTCTGTGAGAGAGTTTGCAGTAAGACAGTCCCTGTATTCAACACTATCTGGATTCCTGTAGTCTCCATACTCACTCTGTACAGCATATGCAGCCAATTGTACAGTGACATTGAGACAAGCCAATATTCAGTAGTGATATATAAAGAATACCTTGCAGAAAGGAAATCTTTGCGTATTTGGAGACATAGAATATATCTAGTAAAGTCATCAGTGACCTTAGTTGGGTCAGGTGGGTAGAATTTAACCCCAAAAAATAGTTTATCATCTATAATAATAATAATAATAATATATACGTTTGTTTTGTTTATATACACTTTTACTATCATCAATCCATACTCTCTCTGATAATTTGACCATTCTATAGAAAGAAAAGAATTCAATATCATTAATACGATTATCACTACAAAACATCTCCAATAACATTCTTCCTGTTACATTTTTCTATATTTTTTATCATTATTACATCAATCTCCATTATTATTTCCTCTCCTGTATATGCACCACACTACACGACACCATCATTCCTGACATTTTCACTTCTGTCTTTACTCTATCCATTGGTATCATTCTTAATGTGTTATTTGTTGATATCATTGATCTATAATTACTCTTGCCTAACATGGAATAAATTGTTGCAATTATTTATATTTTATTATTATTTTATTTATTTATTATAATAAATAACTTATTAAATTACATATTGATTTAATCAATCATGCTTTAATCAATTCCCCCCTACTGATTGAAAATTTGTTTCCTCCTTATAAACTAGGAACTTTGTGTATGCCATAATAATCCAACATTTATTACGATAAGAACGCAATTTAGTAGTGATAAGAAATCATTATCTTGATATCCCGTAATTGATGCATAAATGGCAAATATATTAAAGTTATTATGACAAGGTCTTCATTATGGCATGCAGGCATTGAGCAAACAATGGGAGTTACCTCATGATCACGAGTCCAATGTTCTGAAAGAACCATAGTTGGGACAACGTGCATGAAAACTTTCAATAATGCGAATCTGCTCATGTCATCGTTGCGTGGGAGTTCCGCAGCGAACACTCCTGAATATTTGAAAAGGAGGAAGCAACGCTGCATTGTGGACCGGTTCACTTTCCAGACGATCTCCATTGAGACGTCTGTCGTTATTGGCCCTGAAACGTATGAGTTTATCAGGTTAATCGGGCGGCTTGCAGGGCTGCGAAAGTGTGAGCCTAGAATGACGCGATGGCTCTTCTAGAACATTGGACTTGTGATCGATCATGAGAGGTAACTCCCATTGATGTATAATACTTAATTTAGTGTCAATCATTCTTGTAAGCATCATTAATAATGTGAAAAAAATTTATTAATAATTAATAAAAAATATTTAGATAATTAATCCTATACAGACAGGATTGCATGTGCGTATCCACGTAATACGGCAATCCAGATTCGTTGTCTTAGCCAGAACAATTCGCGGGTACTTTTTTTTCGGCTTGCTAGTTCCCTTCCTATTTCATTCAAAAAGGCCGCAGTGAAGGTTCTATAGCCACTGTGTGAATCGTTATCGGTCTCCAATGGCCAAGTACTTCTGGATTTTGGCCAATCTGCTGTGTTGGCCGCAGATCCAGGTTTCTGAGCAGATCTCAGAAGGAGCGAAGTGGAGAAAGTATCCACACAGGTTACATACCAGACCAATGACTAAAAGTATGAATATGGGAAAAGCGTCATACCGTCTGGCTTTTTGCCATCTGCACGATCCAGTCCGAAAGGCTCCAGTTGAGCTTAAAATCCTTATTAAAAACTACAAATTTTATTGGTCACTGCGTTTTTACGATTGTGGTTACAACAGAGATACAGTTATTCTTGATTATCGTCGTTTTTTTTGCGACAACCAAGTTGATCGATTTTATCAGTCAGCCGTAGAACCTCTCTTTCTCACATTACAACATAAAATCCTCACCTCTATAATGTAGAGAGTACAGGAAGATTATGTGAAATAACAAATACCTTGATCAAAACATTACTAGTCTACAGAATTGTGTTTCCCCTGTTTAAGACTAAAGTTAGTGGGTACAACCATTAATTATAGCACGAATCATACAGATTTAGGTGATTTTGAACATTAAGCTATTTAAATGCTTTTATCTTTGCATGATTGATAAGATCATCAGTAAAGAAGCAATATTTCATGAGTTTTGACATGCCACTTAAGATTAAAAAATAAGGGAGAGAATTAACCTCCAAGGAACTCCACGGAGTGGTAGGGAGAACAAGATTTGAAAAAATATTCAAAAAAACTTTATATTAAAGTACTTTCAAACATTAGTCCTGCCTCATGCAGTTGGTAGTATGAGTTAAGGATTTCTGATCTCATCCAGAAGCATTGATCCTCCACCATATTATATTTCTACCTTATATTAAATAAGGAGTAACCTCCACTAATCAATAAGTTCTTTATAAAATACTAATTAATTAAAAAAGGCCATCATCCCGGCTTCTCTCAGTAACACTCTTATCGTTTCCCGGTGTTGCTCTCGGAAACCTAAATGTTTTCGATAAGACCGTTCTTCTGGCGGTTTTCCATTTTAAGTAAATATTCCGGCCGACTTACTCAAAAGGACCTCAAAGAGTTAGTCATTGATTTGAGTTGTTCTGGCAAGTTTTGTTCCCAAGCTGCACATCCATAACTTATAGTTGACTCGATGAATTGAGTGTAAAACGTGGATAGTGACTGGTTTAAGGATCCTTTAAAATTTGAGATGAGCACCTTCACGAAGTTAAGCTTTCGTCCCCAAGAACTGATTACGTTTGACACACATGTGTGTTGGTAGTCATAAGGGTGTCAAATGTTACTCGCAGAATCTAGGCTTGTGTGGGATTAGTTAACCATTAAAAATTAGTTCGACGGAATAACTTAGTCTTCTATTCGACGTAAACAGACAAGTAAAGTAATTTTCCGTGGACGTTGACATTGAATTTGTGTTCAACATTCATGAAAACCTATGGTTTTCCAGGATTCTGTAATGGGTGGATGTGGGGCAACTTGTAATTGTGTTGTTATTTATGGATATGTTGTATATGTGTTAGTGCTGGGAGTGTCCTGAGTCCAGTTTTTTATAACAATCATAGGAATTTTATCTGTCCACTTGACTAGTAGTTTTTGGAATTTAATGGCATTTTTGACCTCAACTGGTGAGAATGATCATACCACATCTTGGTTTTATCAATGACAAAGGAGGACCCTCGTACTTTTATGAGGTTCTACGCGTACAACTTATAATTCTATCGACTTGCTGAAATCAGGACTGTTTCTCTTTTCATAAATTAATAATTCTATCCTTTTTGATGTATTCAGGAATGTTGTAGTGGGAGACCTCCTGAGACCAGTGCAGTTATATGTTGGATAGGAAAAACAAGTGCATAATGTCCTTAATCAATAATCGATTATATAAATCCAAATCTATATAATACGTATAAAAGTGTTAAGTAATGAATAGTGGACAAGACCTTATAATATCAGTTAATGTTGGGAAAGGTTAGTTTGTTATGATAAAATAGATGGGAGTGACCCAACAATAATATACTCACTCAATCCTAATTTATATCCACTTTGTTGGAAATTATGGAGAATTTGCGAACATTTGAATTATCTAACAGATTTTGAATTAAATTACTTAAACAACTCCCTTTTAATAATCGGAGGACGGACAAAATCTGGGAGATCAACGTCAAGCATAGTATATTTAAGAATAGTAAATCCCTGTAATAATCTATGGAGGACAGATATATCAGTGTGTCCTGGTAGATATGGATGTGCTGTTGCAATTGATGATACTAAATTTGTGATGACTGGTGGATGTCAAACTATTAGTGATGATTTTGATAGTATTACAGAACTATTACTTTGTGGGGAGATTGAGGAGAGAGAAAAAAAGACAAGAGTGTTGGATTGTGCTAATATTATGATTAATGGACATACAAAATGGTCATTATTAGAGCCTCTTCCATGTAATTTAATGAATCATGGAATGGCATTTCACTTTGGTGGTATCTACATATCAGGGGGTCAAGAATATGAGAATGGTCCGCCATTGGAGATGACAATAGAATATGACATAATATCAGAGGAATGGATAAGGAAATGTGATATGTTGGTGGGTCGAATAGGACACGTACTAATATCGTATGAGAATATGTTGTTGGCTGTTGGGGGAGAATGTTTGGTGGAGAATGAATGGATGGGTGTTTATATAATAGAAAAGTATGACGTAGTAAAGAATGTTTGGTCAATCCTGACATGTACTCCAAATAGACGTAGTTATGTTGGTAGTGCATTATACTTTGGACGACTATTTGTAGTGGGAGGATATAGTAAGGATAAAGAATTAAGAGAAACAGATATATTTGATTTGGTGAATGAGAAATGGGAGAAAGGTCCCGAATACCCAAGTAATCATAAAGCAAAATGTGTAGTGATAAGAGATATTGATTAAATGAATAATAGGAGAGTAAACTAATGATAATGCATGTTTTCCCAAAATAAAGTCAAGATGTGCAAAGTGATTGAGGGTGATTGAATGTAAAAGATTAGGAAATGTAAATTGTTTGAGATTCTATAATAATATAAATAGTACATAAGCAGGACATAACCAATCATGCTGACTGGCTATAAATATTAGTGGATTATAAATATTGGTGATATTGTAGATTGGTGGTGTTGTTTGATTGTATAATTGTAGGTTGTTATGCTTGTAATCATAATATTGTAGTTTATTACTGACAATCATCTAATAATAGTAAATATATAAACTTGGGCAAAGTGAATCATATTCTTGACGGAGGTTGAGGATGGCTGATATTGCAAATACAATGGGAGACGAGTCTAATGTAAATATAATATTACTAAATCAATATTATTTGTATTAAATCCATTAAATAATCCAATAATAAATAAACAAATATTATATAATAGACTATCACAAATAGTCCTTCCTATTAATCCAATTATTCTATGAGGTTTCAGAAACCACTTATTTCCCAATATATTAAAATATTTATAATATGGAGACAAATAAACCAATACACACTTGTATCCTTAAATGATACTGCTGGTGCTAATCCTACAAATAGTAATATCTACATATATTCATATCATACTTTATCACTAAATTCTACATCACGTGACAATTGTATTAAACTAATCAGAGCACCCTGAGAATGGCCAATCATTATTACTTTTCTTTTACCAGTTTTTTCTGTAATATAATTTACCATTCCTGTTATATCATATTTTGCATGTTCTTCAATTCTAACTATTTTTATCAATAATACGAATAATTCCAATATTCCTCATCATCTGGTGACAGTGTTGTGTGATTTACTGAATATATATTTCCACGAAGATTACCAAGCCAAACGTCATATCCTTCATTTACCAACAAATATGCTATTTATACAACACACATTATTACCAAAACCACCAACAATCCAATCAACACTACTAGTCAGTAATCCATGTTGTAGTAATATTGGATATTCCTTTCTGCTTACATTACCTCCAATCCTTTGTAATCTTAATATATATCCATCTTCTGTTATTACTGAATACTCTTTCCACGAATAACCTTTCTCAATCACAATATCCCCCTATTTTCATTTATTCATTCTACCAATTCTTTAATCTCTCTTTTATATTCATTTATTATTATTATACATATACTTGTTAACAACAATCTTGACACACTAAACATTATTTTATAATTAATTTTTTAAAATAATTTCACTTATTAAACCTGATAAATAATTTTTGGATATATCCCTAGAGTGGAGTGAAACACATCCTGTCCAATCATTAATATTTGCCCTTGTGAGAGCTCCACTACTGAGTAGGGAAGAGATAATTGGATCGAATGACGTTTTTTAGGATTTGAAGAAGGTTCAACGCAGCGATATAAGGTATCACTCATTCTGGAAAGGAACGATAAAAGCCATCAACTTCTCCCCACCTCTTGGGGGCTCCCGTAACTTATGTCCCTCCGACTCCGATTTGTGTCATCATTGTTCTGGACTTTTGATCCTGCTATGTGACGACATTGAAACAAACCCTGGTCCAACGGAGATTTAATAATTCTACAACTAAATACAAATGGAATTTAAAAGAAGATTCTGGAACTTCGAGTTCTCTTCTCCTCAACTCGAGCTGACCTTGCTATCATTCAGGAATTCAAGCTCTCATCCGCCCACGCCTCTCTTTCCCGGGATACACAGTAATCCGTAAGGACCGTCTGGGAAGACCAGGTGGATGAATACTCACAATTATTAAGAACGGTATAGGTTTGACGAGTGACGCCGTCATCAGTGGATACTCACTGCGGAACTGGATTGTCTAGAAAGGACCCACACACAAGAAAAAAAAGTGAAGATCATTCCTTGGTTCTACGATTAATTGATATTAATTGTTCTTTACTTAAACAAAGTGTGTGTCCTGCCTATGCGGAGCTATAAATATTATGGCTCTCGTGAAAAGGCTATTATTATATTATTATACCTTTTTTTGACGCGAGTCGACGGATCTCAGAACTTTTGGACTCAGACGATACCATGGAGAAGATCACCATCAAAATGCTGTACTCGTTTTTTTGGATCAACTTGATTAACCTATATATTCCACCACAAGGATCCTGCCCAAAATCTCACTCCCCAAGTATACCTTGCCTCTCAATACTAAAGAACGTTATAATATGCGGTGACCTAAATGCCCGACACCACGTTTGGATAGCTTCACATTTCTCTGACACCCTAGGGGAGTTCATCGCAAATGGTCATATTGATATGTTTATCCTGAATGATCCTAAATTACACACAAGAATCCCTTTAAGGAGCAGTGATAGATGCACCTCTCCTGATTTATCCCTATGTTCACCCTCTTTAGCAGCGAACTCACAGCTCATCATGAATCGAGGCACTATGCTACCTGACGATGTAATCAAATAAGCACGAAAACTCTTCATTTGATTATTTAAGCATCGTCGGATATCTCTCAATTATCTAAATCTGTGGCGTTACGTAGACTATGATGGAAAACCTTTATTGGATAGATTTTCACTTCAACTACAAACATGAAGACTTTACTGTACAATTACTGACAACCTGCAGAATCAATCCTTACCTAGATAATTCTGACCATAACACACTTGTTTTGTAAACTGACTAGAACTCATAAGCCTCCTCCAAATAAAACAAATCAAAGACAATACATTTCCACATCTCTACAAGCAATCCGAAGACTGGTTTGGAACGATCTACTAGATGGCCCTCCACATTGGTGGATGCCTCGAGAAACTACCCTCAACAGAGAAACGAATAGGACCCAAACACAACGATGTTCTGGGAACTTCCTCCTTTGAGACAAATCGAGCTCTTGGCTTCCATCACCGGACCGATTATCATAATTCTACAAGAAGCTTTCTCCTGCAGTACCTCCAGTGAACATCGAATACCTGTGGAAGCGTCCAGTACTAGCTGCTGGATACCTGAGAACGGCCGGCCTCCTAAAAGGTAGAGAGGTTAATAACTAACTAACTTAATTCAACCACTGGGAATTGAATAATCTGACACAAAAATATCCCACAAAATTATAGGTTGTATGCTCTATTATCTCTTATTAAACAGAAAAGGGAACAAGAATTAACCTACTTTGATGAAAACACGAAAGCAAGGTAATCTTGATAAGACTACAATGATCCTTCCAATGAATCTTTGTAGCAACTCTTTTGTAATTTCTGAGAATGTGGTTATGTTTAGTCTCAGGATGTAATTAGGTAGAAATGGTGTTTCTTAATAATTAAAAAGTATTATGAAAAGTAATTAATTATTTTGAGCAGCCTTTAAGAGATCAATTTTTTCAACCAAAAGAAGATTAGAATGAAAGAGAGCATGAATGTCATTGTCGAGTTTATAATTATTTTTCTAAATAACTAGAAAGTGAACCTTAAGTTCGTCAGCCTCCTTTTTGAGTGCCTTTCGTTTGTTTTTAATGTCGTAAAGTTTATGAGTGAGTAATTTGATTTCATTTTGTTGTTCTAAAGTAATAAAAAAGAGAACGATATAATTTAGAGTGAAAAGTAAGAATAAAGGACTGTATATCAAGAGGACCATTACACTCAGGACACATATTCAATAGTGCCTGTGCTAGATTGTGAGGATCAACTTGTTGACATAGATTATTAACAGTATCCTTAGCCTTTTGAATAGTTAGATAACCTAAAAATATAAAATATTAAAACTGGATAGATTTCTCATGTGGTACTGTCCAATCAAATGTTCATGAAGATTATGTGAAGTGGAGAATGTCTCAGAGCATATATCACAATGGTATGTCTCTCCACCTGTTGATATGTTTTGTGCATTTAATTTCATAATCTCCTTGTAAGAATCAGAGTTTTTGTATTCAGTCATTTCCTTAGCATATCTGAATCTGTCCTTGTCCGCTAATCTGTAAAACTCTGACTTTTGACAATCATCCATATCATTCCATTCCTTCCCTGAACGAACTGATATCTCTCGTTTAGTCAGTCCTTTCAATGACTTTTTCTGTTTTCGGTAAAACATTGTGTATCTACAATCACATATCACATACGCATTCGCTGGACGTTTCGGAGGCAGACTACTAATCAACGAGTTATTCAACATAGGACGACGACGAGATCCTGGCAGTGGCATTGACATAAACTTTATATTTACTACCAAATACTGCTTCCATTACTGCCTCCTCAGATATTGCTGGTTTACTCACTATTAAGTCACGAATGTTTGCTATTGATAAAATTACTGGCCCTGTTGATTCTCCACCCTCCTCAAATTCTATTGCTACCAAACTATATTCATTACATCATCATACTCGGGATCCTCAGTACGAAATGTTAATAAATCTTCCAAACTTATAAAAAGTTGCTGAACACTACCATCCTCCAATCTTGTCTCAAATGTTACTCCTCTAACATTAGTTTAATCTCACCCATCCTTTATGTCATTTCTATTTAAATATATTATTTCCTTATTCATCACACCTACAACACACTTTTACTTTTTTAATATTTATTTTATTTATTATTACTTTATTATTATATACTATGGTTAACCTATATTTCTATATTTTATTTTTCTTGTATGGTGGTTTGCTTTATATTTATCTTTCTGTCTTTATTGTTTACCCTTACTCCCTTCATGTAAATAAACCATTTCCTAACAGAAAAATAAAACCAAACGCGGACGATCCCATAGATTCGTCAGGTATATCTACTGTGGCGCTCAATTCAAAGGATGGTTCGGACAAGAACAGAGATGGTTAATATCTGGTGTGGCTATTGTCCGATTCTGTTCAAATAGGCTTGTAAATCGTTCTGATAAATTTCCTATAGATAGTTGTTAAGTTTTTAGTGATTTGGTGACGTATCCATAATGTCCCGGAGTAAGGTGAGCTTCTTTTGATACTTTTGGCATATGTATAGGACATGTTCTTATATCTGGTTTATTCGAGTAATCAATGAAACACAAAACATCAAATCTCGAGTCTTTATCACACAGAACTCACAAGTTCGCAACATGGAACGTAAAAGGCTTAAGCGAAGGGAAACTAGAAGTAAAAAGAGAAAGGAGAAGGCTTGATATTGACCTGCTTGGAGTAAGCGAAACTGGATCGACAGTGGTTTTTTTTGTTTGGATGATTTCGTCATATATTATTCTGGTTAATGCGAAAAGAAACGGAGTGGTCTTCATTGCTTCAAAGAAAATTACACGTGCTATTGAAAGTCATAGAATATTTAATGATCGGATAATACTAATCCACGTCCGTGGACGACCATTGAATATTACGGTCATGCAAGTGTATGCCCCAACATCTATTGCCAAGGATGACGAAATTGAAAAAACTAATACCCAAAAAGGACATAACCTACATAATGGGGATTTCAACTCAAAAGTTGGGTGTATATTGTGGGAAGTTCTGGTTTGGGGAAAAATGATGCTGGGGATCGACTGGTCCAATTCTGTCAGGAAAATGGATTTCAGATAACTAACACAGGTTCAAACAGCACAAACGACGATTAACACTTGGACGTCGCCAAATGGAATGTCTAGGAACCAGATTGATTATATTTTGTGCGCCAAACGCTGGAAAAGCTCTATAACAGCCGTCAAAACATATCCAGGGGCAGACTATGGAACAGACCATCAGCTACTTGTTGCAAAAATTAGAACGAAATTCAGTAACACCTGGAATACCCCCGAGTAAAGAAATTCGATGTCTCAAACATACCACCAGAATACGCAATGGAAGTTAAGCACAATATTGGATTACTGAATTTGAACGAAAGGATGATTGATGAATTATGGAATGATTTGCAGTTGGTTATCAGGAGCGCTGAAATAAAACATGTCAAATACAAAACGCCGGCCAAGTGCGCTGAGTGCCACTCTGTCAACACCCCAAACATTGCTGAGGCTCGTAAAGCTGCTAAAGTCTCTGGAATATAGACGAGACAAGAAAACTTAACTCTGAATTCAAAAAGGTAGCCAGGAAGGATAAAGAAGACTACTGGAGGTTACGCTGCAAAAAATGGAAGATGGCTATAAGAGAGGTCACACTAGGAATGCGTATTTACAACTAAAAAAATGGACGAACCCCCTTTACGAAAATGATGGGCAAAATCAAGGACAAGGATGGAGTAGAATTGCTAAACCAACAGAACATCCGTAATCGTTGGAGAGAATATACGGAACGACTATATTCAGAGACTGTGTGCCCACCCATATATGTTGATGAAGCAACGTTGGGTGAGGGCATAAAATACTTGAAGAGGAATGCGTGTGGGCTACATGGCAATTAACGGGAACAAGGCACCGGGGATTGACAACATCTCGAGCGAATTGCTGAAGTCTATACCGGTGACAGCTATTACCAGTCTATGTCAAAAAATTTGGGAAACATGTATTTGGCTACGCGAGTGGAAAAGATCTATATTTATTCCAATACCGAAAAAAGGGGATAGCAAGGACAGTTCAAACTATCGTACAATAGCCTTAATTCCTCACGTCAGCAAAATACTTCTAAAGATAATACAACATTGTCTAATGCCGAACTGATTCTACCGGATGTCCAAGCAGGATTCAGGAAGGGACGAGGCACACGTGACCATATAGCAAATATCCGGTGGATTATGGAGAAAGCCCATGAATCCCAAAAGAGTGTATACATGTGCTTTATTGACTATCGGAAAGCTTTTGATTCCGTTATACATGACAAGCTGTGGTCCGCTTTAAAAGAATTCGGATTCGATGCCCATCTGATATTGCTTATCAAATCTCTTTATAAGGATCAAGAAGTTACTGTTGGATACTGTATCAAATAACGGGATTAAAATTGGAAGGCAGGAAAATCAATGATTTCCGCAATGCTGACGATCCAACCTTACTGACTGAAACAGAAGATGGCCTAATAATGGTATAATGGAACTAATAATTGAGAATGATAAAATAGAGTTGCAATAATGTTGTCTTTCTGGGATGTCTAATTAATCGGAGTAGTGACGGAGGCTTGGAAATCAAGAGGCGAATTGCCATGGGACGGGGACGCCTTCCAGAGAATGAATAGAATTTGGAAAAGCAAAGATATTTGCTTAAGGACCAAATGCAGACTGGTTAATGCAATCGTGTTCCCGGTTTTTCTATACGGCGCAAAATCATGGATACTGAAAAAAGCGGATAGACGAAAAATTAAATGTTTTCGAACTTTAGGCTGGAGGAGTTTACTAAGAATCCCTTAAACCTCCAGAATAACAATCACCGATGTACTCAAACGGGTAGAAACGGACATTTCGTTAGAAGGAAGAATCAGAAAACACAGATTGGCGTTCTTTGGGCATGTTGTCGGCTCTGATTTCCTGGAAAGAACCATTATGCTGAACAATCTTACTGGGAAGAGAAGAACTGGTCGACCGAGGACTCGATGGCTATCCACGGTGAAAGACGTCATGGAAATGCCTATATCAAGACTGCTCTAAAATGCGACGGATCGGGGAGAGTGAAGAAAATTGGCTCATGAGATCTCCAAGGGTCGGACACGACTTAATTTGGATAATATAACATCCAGCGATACAAATAAAAAACGAAACAGCCAATTTCTCAATTTTTTTCTAAATAAAGATTTTTTTTTAATAAAAAATTAAATTTTAAATTATAAGCTTAACTTTTGCCTTTTACAAAAATTCAAGCGTCAAAGATTTTGGCAAGTATTTAAACCCAATTTTTTTCAAACAAAATACAAAAAGAACAAAAACAGTTCAAAATTTAGTATGACCCCCTTGAGCACTTATTGCTTCTAAAATTCTACTCCGCATTGATCCAACAAGCGATTTCGCATATTCTATCGTGAGATCGTTCCAAATCTTTTTCAATTCTCAGAATATGTCACTTTTTTTAAATTCGGTTCCCCTTATTTTTTGTTTTATGAAGGCCCACACGTGCTCGATTGGATTCAAATCGGGACTTTGAGGGGCCCATTGTAATAACTCAATTCCGTGTTGATTGAAAAAATCTTTAGCCACCTATCAGGTATGCTTTGGATTATCTTGCTGAAAAATTGTAGACCGGATTCCTGTTTTCTCCAAAAAAGGCAACAAATTATCCGCTAAGATGCTTACATATAGTTCCCATTCATAATTCCTATTATCCACACAAGTTCCGAAAAACATTCCGATGTGAATGCGCCCCAAACCATTGCGTTCCCTTTTCCGAACTTTACTGTTGTGGTAACATTTTTGTTTAAAAGCCTTTCTCCCATCTTTTTCCAGATAAATTTTCGTCCATCGGGATTAAATAGATTCATCACTAAAGATAACTCGATTCCAGAACACATTTGGTAACATGTTCCACTTTGTGCACTGAGAAAGTCTCGTTGTTTTGTGTTTTTTCGATAGATATAGCCTTTTGTAGGCTGAAACGTCGATATATTCAGTCTTTTCAGGTAGTTCCTCACTGTCTGTGATCTGACAACAGTTCCCGTTTCATAACGTAATTTCCGAACATTTTACAGAATTGAAATTAACATCACTTTTTTCGTTCACCTTCAATTATTTCGAGATTATCAGAGTTAAGGAAATTCACCTTGAGCCTTTTTTTTCTCTCTCTCCCCCGAAGGAATCATTCATGGTGAAGTTTTTAATGACTCTCGAGAAAGCACTGAGGGATCTTTCGGTAAGATTTCGAATTTGTCGATATGACTTTCCAACTTTATAATAAGCAATAATTTCTCTTTTTTCTTGGTATGTAAGCTGTAGAACCATGTAACAAGAAACAACACGTGTAATAAAATAAAAATGGTTCAAAAAACTTTGGAAAAAATAGAGAATTTTTTTTGTTCGGAAAAAACTGGATCTAATTACGTACCAAAATATAGGGCGTTTTAATTTTTTTAAAAGACTAAAGTTAAATTTGTATTTTTAAAATTCTATTTTTGTTAAAAAAATTAATCATTCAATAGAAAAAAAGAAAAAAGAGAAAATGAGTTTTCCGTTTTTTATTTGTATCTCTGTATATCACTACTCTCTAAAAACCTACGTATATAAACTGGATGATAAAAAAATTTCTTGTGTTTCTTTTGCAACTTCACTGAGTTGACAGAAAATCACTTTGTATGTTTTGAAATTATAAGCTGTCCGTCTATCACACCAAATCGACATTTGGTGTGTCTTACATAATAACGTTGTCTCCTACAAGTTAAAGAAGCCGGGGTTAATTATCTAACTAGATCAAACATCTACATGTGAGAGCGTTGCGTGGCTTAGGGCTCTTCCATGTGCATCGCTTTGAATATTTTTAGAGACAACTCGATTGGAAATCTGTCTCTACTTGAGTTCAATGTATTTATGAACTACTAGTGCAGATGAGGAAAGATGGTAGACATTAAAGGACTTAACGCAAGAAGTACTGGAAGACGATGAATGAAGTAATTTTGGGAGGGTTTAAGATTTATGTCGACAGGAGTCTAGAGGAGGTTTAGTTCTAGATTAAACTGAGTGAAAGTGGTTATAGCTGACTTGATAGAGAAGTGTGAAGTGATTAAGTCAATCCATTAGGAAATAGTATCAAAATGTTCTAGGAAATTCAATGTCATAGTAAATCGGGTTTTTTTGAAGTCATAGGTTTGTGAATAATTGAATATTCGATTGGTTAAAGCAAAATCATTCAAGCTACGTTAATAATAAAACCACATGAGGTTTTGTAATGCTTAATTTGCACGTGTCTTTCTTCCATCAATATCTTCGTGGCATATGTTAAGTGGTGAAAATGAGGAAGCGTGGAGGACTCAATTGGATAGAAAACGTGTCCTCAATCTCAGATTTGCAAATCATTGACCACACCTTCCGCATATAAAAGTAGAGAAGCATAGTTTTACGATGAGATGGATGTCTGTTCCGAATATTTTCTGTCAGAGTTTTCCAAGGAAGATGCGTTGGTGATGTCCATTTGCACAAGGACAGGTCTCTTGTGACGTGAGTCGAATATTTTGAGGTCAACGAATTTTTCAACCTTCCTGTAACTATTGCAAAGAAATCTTAAACTACAGGGACAAGTATCTGTCTTAAGTGGTTCTGATTATTGTTTCCACCAATTATGAACACTTTCGGGACACTTATAAAACAGGTGGTCAATTACCAAATCTGATTATAATTAAAGCAGCATTTATGTAGTCTCCCTAAAGCCAGGTTGTGTTAACAATGATTTATGAGCCAAAAGTGTTATCAATATAATAAGCCATATTAACATCAGCTTGTGTAATATCCTTAACAGTGTGAGTATATAATGTAATCTTAACCTATTTTAATATATTATGTATTACTCTGTCATATGTTGTTGTAATACGAGGGTGGTGGTCTACTCTTTCACTTTCATTTGCTAAACTATTCAAGAACTCCCAAGTCTAATAAATAATAAGTAATACTTTAGTAAATGTACTAAACTGTAATCTTTTCTCTATTGCTTTATATGTCCTTGTCTCTACTTGTCTCCATCCTCTCTCATTTAGTTTCTTTACTACTGCCTCTCTATTATTTAAAGTAATACAATTATAACTACAACACTAACATTATATCATCATTTTACATTTCTCACTACAAACAAACTCCTCATTCAAATTATTAATATTTTATTAATATTTTATTAATATTTTATAAGTATAATAATTAGGACACAACCACAATAACACCTCATCATATCAAAGGCAATTATAAAGAAATGCCCCTTTTTTCCTGTGGACTGCAGATGTATAGCCAGATCATTATTCCAACAATTGAAAATGCCTGTCCTCCATGGAAATTTGCGATATCCTCTTCCAAACTCAGTAAATTAAATTCAATCAGACTACACGTTGACATCCTACGCTATTACAACCCCCTTTCTCACTTTTTTCAGAAAAGTCTCAAGGAACCATGGCAGCGGATTCCCGTGTTTATGCAAAGAACCAAGAAACCCATTGGGAGATTCGATTGTTCATACAGAAAAACATCAATCGGTCCTAAAGAAGGGCATCTTGATCGATTTCCTTTGTAGGCATTCGCGGAGGCTATACCGTTCTACAGTTGGGACATTGTAAAACCACGCAAGGAGGATCCGGGAATTAATAGAGGCTGGGATCACTTGCGTGCTATACGAAGATAACAAGATACTTGAGCGCAGACCTCCTGAGAACTGTTATTTCCAAAGTCCATCAGAGTGAACTTTTTCGTTTACAATATGGACATTATCCGTCTCAGGCTGAGAGAGTAGTTCAGGATCTCTTTGCTTGTCCTAGACCACCAGGATTCGACATGAAAGTAATGAATCTCTCTATTTTTTGGCGAGTTTTTAGACGGTTGCCAGTTTCTTGGATGTTATTCTGGTTAATAATCGAATGAGACAACCACAACAAGCGTATAAAGTGTAGCACAGAGTATATAAAAATGTTGTTTACTAATGAAAAGTAAAGAATAATAAATATAATGGTATTATTTGTTCAAAGAGTGAAGATAAATGTAATAACACAAATAGTGAGTAATAATACAGTGGACTGGGAATCACAAATCATAATATTATGGTGGATTTATGATTACTCAAATATATGGAGGAATTATGGCTGAAAAAATGGTCCTAAAATAGTATTGGGGATCTGTGTAGTAATATCATCAATATTTTGGTTTCTCCATTTGCATTGGAAAAGTCCCCAATTAAGTGTGGTTAAATATTAATGCTGCAAATGTTGTAAATATTATTAAAATAGGGACCCTATTTTCCAGCTGTGAATGTAATAATTTCAAAATGGCATCCTCCGTAGATCACGAGCAGTGGGATTTATAATACCAGGTTTGTATATATTGATGAAGGAATGCAGTTTGGTTCTATAATAGGATTCTCTATTACATCAGCATTAGCTGTTAATTTTATTATAGTCTCAAGGAATGGGAAATTGTATTTGCAATCATTATTACTACACAAACTATTATATTTTTAATATTTGCACGTTTTCTACACAAAATTAAACACTATAATACATTTAATAAACGGTTTCTGAGTTTTTATGATCACACCGTAAGCATGCCAACCCACTCTAACAGCCCTTTGGAATAACTATTCTGATTCATTAGTCTCTGTATTTTGGCGTTTTCAGTCCAGGATAGGTTTTCTGGTCGAGTGAAGATTTTATAAAGTGTTCTATGGATGTCAGTAAAGATCCTACTGATGAGACAGCGGTTAGTGGGTTTGAGCAGTAGAAAGGTTAATGGTTAGAGTCAAATTATTTCGAATTGATCCCCCAGTGTCAGAATCTTTGTTTCTCAGCGTAGGTAACCAACGGGAGTACGTTTGAGCTCCTTGTTATGGATCTCAAGCCTTGCACTCTTTGTATCATTTGTAGAAGAGTGAGTGATATCTATGGGACCCAGCTAGGGGGCATAATTAAGCTTCGTTATTGTGAATTATTTCTATATGAGGGTAAGACATTTTAGGTTGGCAATTTGAGTGAGCTGATACTCCACGATGAACATTTGTTTTTGTGTGATTTTACTTATGACGTGTTTGCTTAACCAGAAGCAAAGATGACTCTGAAAATTTACAAATGTTTGGAAGAACTGGTTGTGTAAATGAATTGTTTTTGATAAAGTTATTTAAGATATGGAAACATTATTTCATGGAAAAAACAAAATCATTCCGAGGAAGGCCTAGAACAACCTTACCTATCACGCTAAATGAAGACCTAAAAGCCATAGGCAGGGAGTTGAAAACAATGGATGACCTCGATGAACTAAGAGATCTTGCGAAACGGAGAGGCCTTTGGATCCGATTGGTGCAAAGGGTGGCCGGCGCGGCACAAGGGAACCTTAATTGACTTTTGTTTTTTTATGTGTTCTCGGCAGTGCTGATAATAATAATAATAAACATTAAGTTAAAGTCACTTAACATAATATTTAGGTGATTTTGAACATTATCTGATTGAATGCTTTTATATTCGGATAATATTATGAGATTTGGTGAGTTATGGGAATGTCAGTAGGGTGTTGAAAAGTGAAGGGGAGAAGTGATCCCTGTCCGTTGTAGAAGTAATAATCGGAAGTATAAGGAATATTAAAGAGGATGTAAGTGAATTAATAATGTTATAGTGATTGAATAAGTTTGCACAATGATGTTCCAAGATCATCAGCCATTCTTAATAGATTGTAGTCATATTGATTGTGATCATGTTGTGTTGTAAGTTGTGACTAATATTAGTGTTATTAATAAAACCTGAACAATTAGTGTTTTGAGTAATTTAATCTGTCTTTCAAGTTTATAATTTTGATTATTAAGTGTAGTTTGTTGTGATAGTTTAAGACAGGTGGATTGTCTTAATTTATAACTAAAATATAAAATATTAAAAACTTATTAAATTTAAGATCATTAAAAGTAGTCATAAAGAGTGCCTTGTTAGTTTTATCTTTGGAGAGAGCATTCTTGATAGTTTTGTAGTACTCCTTTAGTTTAATTTTATTAGATATCTATGAATGAATATAAAAGTGACATGTTTAGAATGTGGTGTAATTTGATGTGATAGAATGTGATTATCTGATGTTTTACCTCAAGACAGCATTGTTTACATAAATTGTAGTTTTTACAGTGAAGACATTTAAACATGAGTGCATAAATGGGATTACGACCACAAATAGTACAGGTGACATTATATGATATATTATGTGATAAGTGGCATAAACATTGTAACCAAGAGAGGATAGAATTATTCTTTTTAGCCCACATATAGTATTGATGATATGTCTTATTGTGTCCAAATTGATTATTATATTTATTGAAAGAATCAGTTTCCCCAATCATTTCAGCTATTTTATAAAGATATTTGGTTAATCTATCAAAGTCATTAACTCTCATTATATTACTTTGTGTAAATGCTTTAAATATACCTAAATATTATATATAATAATACTTTTATGCATTATATTTATATTTCTAACACAACAAATTATTATTAATAAATTTAAACATTCAACATTTACTTTTGATTTTTTATCTGATAGCAGTATCACACAATTTAATATTTTATCAACAAAATCACTATTTACAATCCCCAAATGCTCATATATTCGAGTTAATACTTCCACCACTTCATTTATTTCCATTTCACAACAATTACAATCAAACAAATCTATAAATTCCGAGTACTTTAACGATGAAACTTACAATAATATTATTCTTACTTGATAACTCTTTTGATATAAAATTTACTTTCTCTCCAATTCTCCAACTAGAATACACCACATTATTGAATTTCTCTTAATATTATTCATATTTATACTGCTTAATGCTATTATTTCCATTAAACGAGGGTTCATCCACTGACACTCACCTGTCTTTAACATTACATAATAGGGAATTCCATCATCTGTTGCTTTTCTTTCCCAATCTTTGTCCATCTACTATTCTTACTAATACACCTTTAATCATCGTCACTTTATTATTAAATTATTACGACAAATAATCAATATGTCATGGTTACCTCAACCAACAATCATTCACACATTTCATCAAATTAACACCTCTGGCATATCTGCCTACAAACTATACTACAATGTACTTATGTTGCTTAAAGTACAATTATATGACATAAGTCAGAGGTCAATTAATTACCGCATATTTTTACAGATCTTTATAACATATTCGACGGAACACCTCACATAAGCTTTTTAATACAGGGAATTAGTAGGAATCCTGGTGTGAGTAAGCTCAGTCTCTGGAATAGTTTGAAGAATACAAACTTTGTCACAAGAGAAGGCATAATCTTTTTATTTGTTCCAAATGCCTTGAATTGAATGGTCCTGTATTATCCATTCGTTATATACTAAACACCATGATGTGGTCACTGAATGGGATAATTTTTAATTCACAGCGTAGTTGGTCAATTGGTATTTATAGACATCTAGTAATTGTTTTTAAAAAGAGTTTTTAGTCTTATTACTTAGGGGTTCATTTTTGATAAACAGGAATTCTTGTGGTCAAGAAAACCACAGTTCTTCATTCTGATAAATTCCCCCTAGATGATAGTCAAGCTATCTTTGCATTTTTTAGTTGGTTACGTGGTTCTAAGATAAAAAGTCTCACGTGATTTGAGTGAACTCTTAACACTAAGTGTCATTCAATGTTCGAAACCTTAATGATAAATAAAAAAGAATAACTTGAAAACATTTTTATGTTGTGACTGAACGCGAAAGTCGGTTATTGTCTATTGAGAGAAGCCTATCCTGAAAGGCCTGCAAGAGGAGTAAAAATATATATTCAGGGTTTTCTAGACTAAGTGAGAAGCGCGTCACATCATTTCTCGGAATGATCACGACCCTCCAGCTTTTGAATACTCTAGAAATGTATTTATACAGATTTGGTAACATCGAATATGGAAGTCATAAAAATTTCTAAGCTGTTGTACTCGTTCGACTTGACGAGGTCTATAGATTTAGCCACAGGGTTCCGGGATCTTCCGCATCAAATTCAGAAAGGAGGAGGACAAAAGGAACTTTTGTGAACATGTGAATGCTACTTCACATTTGGTCTTGGAAACCACCGCTTCAGTGAAATCCGAGTAAGATCGTCCGAAATTGTGGTGAGAAATCTGCCATTTTGGGTTGATGATAACGACCTTCATGAATATCAAGTAATTAGCTTCCTCTACCATGAGCATATGTCGATTCTACAAGGGAGATAGGAGACTCCCTCTTGCAAAAGTTCTAGATCAAGGGTGGAGGCTACATCGCTTGTCCGTCTTGTTTTCAACATAGCCCACGTGTTAATTACATGTAAATGGTACAGAAGAAGCCCACAGAAATGTTTCAACTGCCATGGACACATATCCTCCTTCTGTAAGAAGACAAGATTTCTCAGTTGCGCAGGGGAACACGACCTGACTCCATGTGGAGAGACTTCTAGGAACACAATGAATTTCATAAATAGTGGTTCGCCCTCACATTGACCAGATAGGTGGATTTCCAGTTGCCAGAAAGTCTGATCAGAGGAGAGCAACGAAAAACGATGGACAGGCAATATTAAGAGGACATGGATAGCAAGGAAAGTTACGTCAAAGAAGGCACCTAAAATTTTGTCGAAAATTGAATAAAGTCCCACCCAATCTATTAGAGAAGGTAAATATGAAAATATTGAATATTATATCACGGCTAAACCATATCTGCTCGATTGAACAGGGTTTGAAGAAGTAAGGTCACCAAAATGTTTGAAGCAAAGACTAAAAATAGTGCTAGTGAATGGCAGATTCTTAAGGAAAAGGCATAATGAACTAACACTACTTGTGAGGGCCTCCAAGATCGACACCTTGAAATTAAGAAAAGCAAAGAGTAATATAATGACTGGATACAATTCCGTGAACGTTTTATAGAAGGCTGAAGCAGTTGCTGGTACGAGAACGTTTATTTTCGACTGCCTCCGAATTCGTAATCCAAAAATCGTTTGTGATGTATTGTGTAAATTTGCAAGCATAGACGTTTGTTGCGACGGAATATGGATTAGTGTTTGAGGTCTATACTCCAAGAATCTTAAGACTTGTTCTACAGATATCTCTGAGTTCTACAACAAGAATCCCTATACTATCTTAATTGGCGATCTTAATTCTAAGAATAGTATTTATGGTTGTTGCAGGATGAACGGCGTTTAGAATTATTTTCTAATTAATCTGGATTTGTGATCCTTACGTCGGATGACCCAAACCATTTTTCTTATTATTGGGAGGACAGACATATGGAGAAGAATGAATTTCTGATTCCGGAACAGTGGGGTTTTCGTCCCGGAAGAGGCTGTGCAGACTGTTTCTTTCTACTAAATTCTGAAATCATGAAAGCAAGGGATTCCAAAAGGCAAATAAACTTAATATGTCTTGATATCTCAAAATTATTCGATAGTGTATGTCGTGAAGCGTTGCTAAAACAGCTTGTATCAGTATGTGTTCCACGATACTTATTTATTTGGTTAAGAAATTATCTTTAGGAAAGACAATCTTTTGTGAAGGTGTGTGGATATATATCTGATGCAATATCATTCAAGAGAGGAGTACCACAAGGTTCAGTATTGAGCTCTATTTTGTTTAATATATTCATGGCGAGTATTCCACGTCCGAGGATATTAATACTAGTCTTCTTATTTATGCGGATGACGTAATTGTGATGGCCACATCTCTAAAATCTTCTATATCTGAAGGAAGAATCCTGGAGTATGTGCAGCAGATTGAGCACCGATGCAACATGAGAGGGTTAAAGCTCTCTGCTGTAAAATCATGCGCCCTCCGAATAAGCAAACTATCAGACTCTGAATAAGACTCTGTGATGCTACTGCCAAAATAATAATGGAACAATAATTCAACAATGAGAACAGACCTCCGTTAGTGAAAGGGACAGTCACTATTTTTGTGGACCTCAACAACGATCTTAACAGGGTTGGAAAAAATTGGAATATACAGAAGACGATCTAATAAAACATGTTTGAGACATAGCTAGAGAGGCACGTCATCACCTCAACCAAAATAATGCAGACTCTGAGAACATAATGAGATATAAATTATGTTTGTAAAGCAAATCAGATGTAAAATTTGGATCTTAAAAACAAAAAATCCGTAATATCGTGCATGATTTGCAATCCACGGTGATTAGGATTGTTAGAGAACTACCAGGTATAAGATGGTGGACGTAGAAATTTCCGCATAATAATATGTTTAACAGAAGAGGAAGTAAATTCTGCATGTAACCAATAATACAAAAAGTTGGAGGGATTAACAAGATAGGTATTCTTGATATTGACATTTTCCTGGAATTAACAATTTCAATTTTTTATTTAACGTAAAAAATAACAGTTAACAACAGCTGGCTGCTCTCATAATTGAGAACCCATTTCCCCTGACAATTTGCAAGGAAATGCGCACAATGAGCCAGCTCCTTTTCTCCCATCATTTTTACCTGGCGATGAGCAACTGATTCTGTTTAGCAGGACCAGTGAGATGTTTCCTACGATTCCTGACGTTCCCACATCGACTAGTTCAAAAATGAAAAGTCCACCAAGACATGCGTATTTTTTTAACTTTAGGGTCTCAGCCTTCTCCGAAGCAGAGCCTGGGTTAGTTGCTGTCGTTGCAAGGTTAGAAGGAGAGAAGCTATCTACACAGGTGGCACCCCAAACAAAATATTTACACTTTCCCGTGAGAAAAGAATGGTTCCATCCGGTCTTCGGTTGGCTTGAGCAAGTCCAAGCGACTCCAATAAGATAGGAAATCAAACGGCCTCAAATCCCCAACCAATAACTCCGTTGATTGTGTAGTGTCTTGGACTCCTTCAGCACTCCTCCGACAGGAAAGAGCATGAAGACCTTTCGCGTCGACCATTCCTCCACATCGACAGTGATGGATTGTGCAAACATCTATTCTGAAGCGGACGGATACCCCAATCATCGTCGCGTCGTCATCCAATCGTGTCCCAAGTGAGGTGTATGGTAATGCTCTGAGCCAGGCTCCAGTTTCGTTCGTCGATGCAGAAGCCAGAGAAGCCAGAGGATGCTGATCAAGCACAGGTTTTATTTCTTCAATGATCTTTGAGCATAAAAGCTTGTCCCATTCTCGTTGTTTATTAGCGTTCTTCGGGAATTCAACGTCCAGTCGCATCCAAACTTTCTGAGCCATGCGTACCTTCAGCGTCCGATCCGTTAATGTAGAGTAGGATTTGGCGTGTGAGACCATTGGAAGCATATGAGTTCTAGTGGTGAGCGCATTCGAAGATATAAGACCGGGAGGGCGAGTTCCAGTGGTGAGCGTATTCCGATTCCTCCGTAGCGAAGAGGTAGTTTTTATCGGATCCAGCAAGTTTTATTAAAATAAATTTTGAGAGTTTCTTCAACAGCTGTACTCAGCTTCTCGTTGATGGCTCTTAAGAAGTTCATTTCCGTTAAACATGGGGCTGTCCGTAGAATAAAAAAGAGTCGCCACGACTAAGGTGAAAATTCCTGAGGATAAACAAAGACGTGTGGGAGTCCAGGGTTTTTAAATTTGATGTGAATTGTTAAAGCTGCGCCCTATTTAATAGCTGCTGGCCTCCTACAAGTTAGCGAGGCTGGGGTTACTGACGAAAAATTTTCGTCCTCGTAATTTGTTAGGTTGTGGAGGAAAAGATTGAAAGGGGTCGAAAACAACGGAAAACCTTTTGGTACTCGGTTAGTCTGTAATCGTAATCTTGATCTGAGATGACGTGGAAAATCAACAAAAGTAAGATCATTTATATGGTTTGGGCATAGACTTTCTAGGAGAACACAACTGGTCACTGGGAAGGATGTAATAGCCGATCGTATGTCTTCAGTGGCGAGGACTAGTATATAATGTCTCTCTTTTTGTCGTGGTTAAGTTACATGAAACCGATAGGTGTTTAGTGCGATTTTTTGAGTTTATCTCCCGTACCATTACTAAAGAGTCTCCGTATCGAATATCCAAGACCCAAATTTTTTTTTACTTAGGTACGTAAATCATGTTTGTAATTCTTGACCTTAAGCAGAAGTTATCCTCAATTGATAGATCGTAGTCGATAGGTTGATGTTTTCGTATTTTGAGGCGTTCTTCTTTATGATTGAGATTTATTTCTTTCATTAGTATGCGAACAGAGGATGAGTAGCAACACAGAAAAGACATATCCAAGCATCTCGAGTGTTATCCTAGATTACTCTGATAATCAACTTGGAAAAACTATAGCCTACTCTTGGTGCTCTTGGGATCCAGAGGAGGCATTCCTCAACGTAAACTGTAGATGGTTCTGTGGATAAGAAAGGTTGTCTTTGGAGAGCTAATATTCCAAAGTACTGTAGCGTGTCCATAATATTAATAATTCCCAAAATATTGAATAAAGGTTAGTATGTCAAATGATGTTACATTTATTCTTTGGTTTTTGATGTTCCATAATAATTTTGTTAACAAAATTGACAACAACGTGGCTCATAGTCTCCCCAATATTTTTCTTAACATTAAATAATAATGAATACATTTTCTAAAGCAGAAGTTTCCATATATTTATCACATTTTAATTCTTTAGCCAATTTTTCTCCCATTTCATGAGTGACTACTGGTTTCTTTTCGTTAATAAAGTTATTCCTTAAATCCAATTGAGTTCCCACTAAAACCATGAAACAATTATTAATCAAATGAGGTCTTATTTCAGGCACCCACTAAGTAATACTAATTATTACCTTATCCCTGACATTATGGAAAGAATTTGGTTGAACTAAAGAGAAGGTAATTACAAAGACATTTGTTTTTTGATATGACAAACTACGTAATCTTTGATAGTCTTCCTGTCCTGCTGTGTCAAACAGACAACACGTTACAGATATAGTTTGTTCTCCTGAATTTATTCTCACTGTTGTTGTATAATTGTCAAACACCTTTTATCATTATTATTATTACTGTTGGCACATATTGTGTTGGGAAACTCTTATTAGCATATGTTGACAATAAACTTGTCTTTCCAACTCCTCCATCTCCAATAAATACACATTTCATTGTTAGATTATTATCTATCATAATCGGGTATAAGGAATTTAATATATTCAATATATTTGCATTTATTATTTTAATAATTTTATTATTAATAATATTTAATAATCATTAATAATTATACTTTTTAATATTAATCTCATTACCCACCATTCCCTCCACAAAAATCATTTACTTCTATGGGATGGATACGAATTTTGTCCTCCTCTCACCTGAACAGCTTGGTTCCTTTTCCAGACCAGGACCACAAATTACATTAAGGAACTAGCCCCGACACTCTAAGCTGGACGCTTTATGACAATCGGTCATGTTAATGAGGTTAGAGTAACTAAATTTTGTAAAGAATTTCAAATATTCTTTGTGATATTCATTCCAATAAGTAGATTTATATCCAAAATTACCAATCGTAAGTCTTGAAAGTCATTCTTCGATTAAATTTTTACCAAGTTTCCACCATCACCTATAGACTTTATGAGCTGTTGATGGAATCTCCTTAACATAATTCCATATTGTATATCCATCTCAGTAGAAAAGCTTAATATATTTAATCTCATTATAAACACCAATAATAATGACACAATGTGACCTTATTTAAATGGGTGATAGGGTAATCTTGTGATAGTTAATACTACTTACTAGTTTATACGGTTTCACTACTTATTATCCTTTCTAATAATTTATTCCATTCAACTTTCATTATTCCGCGCTTCCGGGTTTTATCAAGGTTGTCTCTGTTTTCGGTTGTCCCCTAAAAATATGCCAAAAAGTCGTATTTATATTCTTTGACTAATGAGAGTTGATTTGTGGGATATCCATCAAGTCTCTCAATATCTGTTTTCGACATTCTCCACATTCCTGAGTTATTCTATCACAATGCATTATATAACAATATTCAGAGATTCAAATTTACTTTCTAAACGTATTCTACACATCTTTTTTAATTGCACACATGACAACATTTTTGTAAAGCAATATCCTTAACACCTCAAACTTTTATAAACTCCAATGTTCAACAACAATATTCTTTGTATTTTTAATGAACATCTCTCCAAAATATTTATGCTTTTATCCACAACTGAAATAAATAACTTTGTCTGAAAATCAATGTCGTCCATATTCTATAAACGTTCGTTTATTTAATTCTGGTTGAGGTGGTGACGACACTATGTCTTATTCGTATTCCTTACCGACTTCTCCGTTCACTCTGGGATCTTTTAATTGCAGAGGACTTATACAACCTTACATGAAACACCAATCTAACCAAATATGACGTCTCTGTCTGCTGTCTACAAGAGACAAAAACGACCGTACAATGTACAGAACTGTTTGGAAAATTTCACCTTTTTATCCTCCCGTCAGCCTGCCGACATTATGGTCTCGGATTTGCAGTCCACCAGGACCTGATTCACTACGTTACAAGAGTGTGGACATCATCTTATTTTATAATAAAAATGGCGGACGGCCTGGACTCCTAAGAGAACTAGTGCGCAACAGAGATCATGGTCGAAGCTGACAAAGAGGATGATTCGGAATACGGCACAAGGGAAACTTAACTAATTTTATGTTTTCTCGAGAGTGCTTTTTAATAATTATGTAATTTTGAACATCAAAACAGTTTCCAAATAAATTGAAGAGTACTGTTGCAAGTGATTCACACTCAAAAGCACTATTACTGGTCGTGAATATTTACTTTTACCGCCATCACATTCTGACAAGTATATGCCAACAAAAAGTATAATTCTTGGTAGTATTAATATGTCCTTGAACAGTAGTTTATTTAGAAAAATCAATTCCCATAATGTACATCATTTTTCCAGAATAAGGAGAGCCTAATGAAAACCTACAACTACTTTATCCGATGTTAAAAAAGTCGTATTTACTTGGAATTCTTACATATAACCAACCTCAACCCAATAAATGATTCAAAACTCCACCCTATAAACGATCACAATGTCTAAAAACTTTATCAAAAATCATTTCCTCAAATTTGACCTATAATTATTTTGTGAATGTATAACACATGACTATGTAGCCTACAGCAAGTGATATAAATATATATAAGAAAATTATATCAATCCTCGAAGATGAAATTCGTATTTTCTATTTTTTCTGAAAATATATTCCACTATGGGTTTCTACTAATGCCACACAAATCTTTGGTTTGCAAATCACTAACCAAAATCAGAGTACAGGCGAAATAACATATAGTACTGTCGATATTTGAATATGTATTTCATTAAAACAAATCAGTAATTCCTTCCCTAAGATTACTTCAGAGTATGGAAGTTACATTAAGATGTGGATTAATCTGCTGATAACAGTAGTCAAGACAGGATACAATTTACAGTTTTTCCTTATCTGAACTTCTTGTCTTTGTTAACAATAAAAAACTATTTTCAATAAATATAGATTATTTTTCAATAAGTGTTACAGCTTACCCTAGAAAAACATTGGAAACCGAAAGGTCATCTAAAAAACTACGCGCAATAATCCTACATACGATCATTCGAAAAATATCATTCAATATTATTCCCAATAAGACACAATTTGGAAGAATATCTTCCCTCAAACTGGAGTTGAACTGGACGGTCAACTGCAGACGTTGTCTAGGCGCACAAATGGTATGCTGCAATGTTCCGAAAATATAAAAAATAAATATTATGGAGATAGATCCTTCGAGGGTCTTCGACAGAGTAAACAGAAACAACCTGATGGAGGTTCTGATAAACACCCGCCTTGCAGTCAAACTGAAAAATGCAGACCCTCAATATTCATACGTATCGCATAGGGAGATTCACTAACTCCAGTCCTGTTCATAATATATCTAAAGACTGCCTTAAAAGTTATCAGTAGGAAGATTTTGTCAATAAAGTCAATAGTTATAATTTCAAAAAAGGTCAAAATTTTTATTGATTTTTATTTATTATTTTTTAGAGTTTTTGAATAAAATACTAACGTGTCTGGTATGTCGCATTCAAATCAGGAAGGTAATTGAAAAGCTTAAGACTGTTTATAGAAAACATTCTGGTGAATTTTCAATCAACTCACAAATTTTCTAACAACAGCTTTTTATTGAATTTTTTTGTCAAGGAAACATTTCAAACTAGCAGGTTTATCATTTTTATTAGTATTTCACAGGTGCTACTGTAAAAATATCTGATTTTCTCATTCCACCTACGGACTCTACGATCAATGAGGTCACTATGCTTATATAAGTTGAACAGTAAAGTGTACAAAACTTGTTTGAGGGTATAGGATATTGTTTTACTTCCTTCTATGCGAAAATGTAGAGAATTTATCCAAAGGTAACTTGACAAAAAGCTATTTTGAGTTTTTTAAATGCATTTATTACAGAGTAAAAAGATCTGGAATCTAGACTTTCTGTTAATAAGTTTTTTCTGTAAAAAATGGAAAAAAATATTTCTGAATGCATATACGGCTAATTGAAAAATATCCTTCCACATTATTATCTATTAAAGTTTTTGATTAGTTTTTGGCAATTTTTGATTAGAGACGTCTGGTGCGGCTGGAAGAAACTTGGGGACTATGGAATCGCTGCATTTTTTTTACCCCAAGATCACCGGATTAGAAAAAGTTAAAAGTTGACTACTAACTAAGTGATCCCGGTTTTCCGGGTTATGGCTCTCGTTCGGGTCCTCGAAGATCCAACAGAATTGGTAGAAACGGGGACGGTCTCATTCTCCATAGATTTCCCGCATTTTCTAGATAGTCAGATATAGAGAGTGAAAGCGGACCGCCGGTTTTTATTGCCCACTGTAGAAATAACTTCACTCTCCACCTTAGGTGTTCTTTAACATTCAATATGTTATCCACAGTTTTCTTATTTATTATTTTCAAGGCAGCAAGTTGTACGGCTTCTAATTTTTGAGACGACGATTCAGAAATCATCGAGCTCCAGGAGGGACATGCATATTCGATTACTGGCTGTATGTATTGTCTGTAAATTTTCTGTAGTAAGAAGGTGTTGTGCCCGATTGGTGATCGGGACAAAATTTTCAATATGTTGGTCCTCCTCCTGACTCTGGTAATAACGTCATTGACATGTTGGCCGAATGTCAGGAGAGTATCCAACTTTAATCCTAGTATTGTTGGAGACTTATTCATAGGAATTTCATATCCAAACAATTTGATTTTGGGAGAGTATAATGATCTTCTATATGTAGAGCGCATTAACGAGGATATTCAACCACTATTAACAAAAATTCTATTCCAGCTTTATGGAAGCTTACCCACCTACGTCCAATTTTAAAACCCGGAAAAGTGAAGAAGGACCCAGCTTCATACAGACCGATCGCGTTATTGTGTTCTGTGTCGAAAATTCTGGAAAGGCTGATTCTTGCGTAAATCAAAAATTTCCTCCCGGATTTGTCATTTCAACATGGTTTTAGAAAGGAGAGGTCTACCCACTTTTCTGCATTGACTAACTTTATACGATATGGTTTCTCTCACAGGCCGGGACACATGAAAACTGTACTTTGCTCTGTAGCCGTCCACAAGGCTTTCGACTCTGTTTCAAGAAAGATTCTTGCTTGGAAAATTTACCAAACAAAATTCCCGGAAAGCTCAAATTCTGGCTAGCTAACTTCCTTAGTGGTCGGAGGGGACGCGTTTGCATTGGCCAATCAAGGTCTATTTCACGGCCTTTCCTTAATGGGGTTTCCCAAGAATCCCCTTTGTCTCCAGTTTTATACAATTTATTCATGGCGGACCTCCCCAGTCCAGACGCCAAAAATGATATTATTTTAACTTATGCCGACGACATCGTCATTGTGTCACGCGATTAGGACATCCAGATTGCCACTTCGAGATTCCAAGAAAATCTGGACCGTCTTGACAAATGACTGTCGAAGAATCGCCTAACTTCCAGCAGTGAAAATTTCGTCACAACCCTATTTACTTCAGACAAGAGATTGAGAAGACGAACGGTCGAAATAAAGGCATACAATGAAGTTATTTCTTTCAGAAAATTTTAAAGAATCCTTAGGGGGTTACTTTTGACATACATATGGCATTCTCGCCCCATGTTGAAAACGTAATTACGAAATGCGAAAAAAAACTAATGTTCTAAAATGCCTCACAGACTTATGGAAGATCGAAAAGCATTATGTTTTGAGCTGTATATATAAACAATTCAATGAACCATACATCTCTTATGCATGTGGTATATAGGGCCCATTCATCTCTTGGACGAATGTCTTGAAGATCGAGGCTAGCCGAAAAAGAGCATCCAAAATCACGGAACGCTGCATTTCTGGAGAGTTCCAGCCACCAAAGCCAGAGCAAAAAGGTAAGACAGCCCCGAAACATATAGTAAAGGTTTTTTGTCTTTAATTATACAAAAGGTAATTACAAATTTGATTTTCCTCGAGTAAACTTGAATTCTCCTTATTATAAAAGGATGAATAAAAAGATGGGAGTGCATCGATCGAAATATGAATTTAAGATTGGAGATAGTGTATTCAATTTATAATTATTTAAAAGGTTCGTATTCAGAAGGACTATTTGCAAAATTGTCTAACAATTTTGTCAACGTTAAAGATAGTGAGAAAATTGTGAAGAAGGTACATTTTGATAATGATTGACATTGATTTCAGCTATCATGGTAACGTCTGTGGCTCGGTAATTGCTGTGGCTCGCGACATAATATATGGTTGCATGGATTTATGTGTTACGACAGTTACGAACAAATTGTAGACTACTCTGGAAAGACTCCATGAATGGTTGAAAAGAAATTCAATTTAAACGTCCACAGAAAAGTCCTTTACCTCTCTTTTTACGTCGAATAAAGGCTATCAAGCTACTCCACTGAAATATTTTTGAATGGTGAACTAATCCCAAATAAGAATCCAATATGACAAAAACAATCTCTCGAATCACAGGAGTACCAATAAGGACAACCCCATTTGAGGATGAAAATCTGCTTTTACCGACCAAATCCATCTCAGATAGTCCATTACAAATTTCCTCCTCCAAAGAGAGGTGGAGAAGTAGACCCCCTTACATTGTCATCACACATCCTACAGTCGCAGACATCACTTCATTCTTCGGAGAATAGTTTTCACATTGTAATCTTCACTAGTGGTGGCTGTGTATTGTTGAGAGTTGCACTGCTTGCACAGGGTAGCAAATCCTTTTCTATTTTGTCGGATAGGTCTTCAAGTGATGAGGGTATTAGTTTTTCTAGTTTCCCGAGATTATTAATAGTAGTGGCTGTTAAGGCCTGAATGTCCCGGATTCTTTGTTTGTTCAGATTGATTCCCCATGACGTACAGGCATAGCTGACAGAAGGCTCAATGAATTGTTTGTACAACAATTTCAAAGCTGGGAAAAAGGTTTTAATGCCACCGAAAATAGTTTTGATTAGCTTTCTTGAGCAGCTTCCAGAGACAGCGTCGACGTGAGGTGAAAAGACATGTGTGTGTCGAAGGTGATCCCCAAGATTTTCAGTTTCTTCGTGAAAGGTATTTTTGTCTGGTTGATAAATATATCCACTGTCATTTGTCCAAGTCGTTTGTCTGAGGTAAATAAAGACGAAGAAGATTTTTAAGTAGATATATCAAGCCGGTTATAATTTAGCCAATTTTGAATCTTGTGAAGGTATTTTTGTAGTCTTTCTGATGCCTTTGGGATATCTTGGTCGCGGGATCTGATTAATAAGTCATCAGCATATGATAGGATGAAATCGTCTTTATTATCGGGTTGCGGTAAATCGGACATGTATAAGTTAAATAAGGCGGGTGATAAATGGGAACCTTGTGGGACACCATTGGGTAGTAATCTTGAAATTGATTTGGTCCCATCCATGTATACACGGGCCCTTCTTCCATTTATTAAGTTAGCAAGCCAAAGTTTTATATTAGGGTTGACGGAGAGAACAAACAATTTCCGGGATAGGATTTTCCTTGACAGAGTCGAAGGCCTTTTGTAAATCGATCGAGACGACTGTTTTGAGGTGACGAGGATTTGTGTTAAAGCCTTCATGATAAATTGGTTGAGAGAAGTTAGGTGGGTGGGAGTTGAATGACCCCTTCTAAATCCATGTTGTGAGGACGAAAAAGGAGAGGGAACGGGGTTATAAGGTTAAGAATCAATTTTTCCAATAACTTTGATAAGGTGCATAGTAAAGAGATTGGTAGAAATGATGCAGGATTGTTTTTAGGCTTGCCAGGCTTAAGGATTGGGCGTATATAAGACAGTTTCCAGATAGTTGGAATTGTATTCACGTTTATTGAATAGTTGAAAATCACTGTGATTGCATCAATCGAAATAGGTCCAAGGTGTTTTAGTAAAATACCAGGGATAGAATCTGGCCCACATGAGAGGGAAGAATTCATCCTCTTCAAACCCTCACTGACATCTGAATGAGAGATAAAGTTAATCGGTTGTGTTCTCTTCGGTCTTATTGAGGATAAAAAGGCCCATCCATTTTCCTGAAAGGATTTTGGCTTATATTGGCGTAATATTTCATGAGCTTGTTAAGACTGTGCTGATCCGTCTGTTGTCTTTTAAAATTTCCTTTTGGACCAAGTTGTTTAATTTCTCTCCATATCTTCTGAGCAGATTTTTGAAATGGAAGGGAAGATACTAGTTTGTCCCATCTGTTTGCTTCTGTTTTTTAATCCTTTTAGATATTTCGTCATTGAGAGTTTTTATTTGATTTTTCTGTCCGGGAAAGGAAGGTACATGTCTTTTCAATTCCTTTCTTTAATTAATGACTTGGTGTTCTGATCAAGTTTTTCATCGTAGAATTTAAATGATCCACCCGGAATGAATGTTCTCCGCGCCATGAGAATAGTTTTGTTTAGAAAGTCAATAGCTTTATCTATTAAGGGGAATATCATATAGCAAAGTTTACTAGAGCTTGATCGATGTATTTTGAATAGTCATTCCAGTTTGCTTTTTTATAGTTGAAAAATGAAAGTCTCTTTTCTGTGGTAAAGAACTTTTTTGATTCGAATAATGATTGGATTGTGGTCGGAAGATAATCCATAATGCACCGTCCAAGATGTGTCCGGTACAAGGTTTGGGGAACAGAAGGTAATGTCTGGGGACGTTGAAGCTTCGTTTTCCTTGTAAGGAGTCCTAGTGTGCTTCCTGGAGTTATTGAGGATAGTCAGAGAGGTGAGTTGGTTTAATAAGGATAATCCTCTTGAGTCTGCTGGATGTGATTTTAACCAGGCTGGATGTTTAGCATTAAAATCTCCGCACAATATCAGGTTTTCGAGCATGTTTAACTTGGTTAGGTTTAGAGAGAATCCTTTAGGGCAAGAAGATGGGGGGACGTAGATGTTTGTAATGTTGAGAGTCCCGAATCCACTTGTAATTGATATCCCAGATATTTCCGTGGTCCCATCGTTTATTAGTGATTGTAGTTTCGCTGAGGTGTCCGTAAATCGAATGTTATCTCTTATAATGACGAGGAGACCCCCACCACGACGGTTTGAGCGGTCTAGGCGGATGCAGTGGTATCCTGGAAAATGCGGGGTAGGTGATGATGGAGTAAGTCTGCTTTCTTGAAGTAAAATCCAATGTTCTGTTCTTCAATGAAAGGAGGTAGTTAATAGTCCTTTTCCGCGGTGCATTAAGTGCACCCTGAGCGCCTCCAGAACTTTTATAACTTTCATAACTTGTAGACCACATGACTCCACGTTTTAATTTAAATTAATTGAGGATTACCAACAAATGAAGGGAGAGGGGGCTTTAAGAGAATTTTTTATTATTATATTAATAAATTTAAGAAATATAAATTAAATAAATTAAAATGAAAGAAAGTGTATACCATCATTTCTTATGTGGAATGGGTGGTTCAATAGTGTCAGTAATGTTGACATATCCAGTAGCAAAAATAGTATCTCGTCAACAAATGCATGGATATTCGCTAACTAGTGCATTATTACATATAAAAGAGGATGGATTATTACTACTATATAGAGGTATTATTAAATTGATATTAAAGGATTATTACCTCCTCTATTTCAAAAGACAATATGTCTTACAATAATGTTTGGGTGTTACAATGTTATATTAAACAAACTTGACAATATTAATAATCATCATATTATCAATCAGTCAATTGCTGCTACATCATCTGGATTGATTGAGTCTATTATGTGCCCATTTGAACGAATACAAGTTCTCCTACAGGATAAAACATATAATTCCCGTCTCAGAAACACGTTTACTACTGCACTCCTTCTTTGGTCAGTTATCTTTATTGCATAATAGTCGCACTCATGGCTTTTGTGAATTTTACAGAGGTTGGTCTCCTCTTGCCCTCCGAAATGCATTATGTAATGTATTTTTCTTTCTCCCAGAGAATTTGTCATTACATTATCTTCACACAAAGTTATGGCTAGTTTTATATATGGAGCATTATCAGGTCTTATTCTCAGTACTATATTCTTTCCTTTAAATGTCATCAGAGTTCACATGCAAAGACCTATTGGTGGAAAATTTATTAATATTATTAATGCTTATAATAATATTAAACATCATATTTTTATTGGATGGAATACTAATCTATTCAGGGCTACTCTTTCGTGGTCTTTAAGTAATGCGGTTTATCAATGGCTTTTATAATAAATTTACTTCTTAATTATTAACATATAAACACATCCACTCATTGGATAGGCTGTTTCAACTGCCCACTGCAGAACATGTATGAAAACAAAATTCTTTAGGAAAATTCCATTTAGCAAGCATTCACTGTGATCAGCATTCTACTTTAAAAATCTATATTTAGAAATTGCACAAAATTGCTTGTCATCAACGAACAGGGTCCGCAGAATAACATTATTCAATGCGGTGTGACGAAGTGAGCGAACTGCACTCCATTTGCAAGAAAATGGATGTAATCCTATGGTGTCAACTGTTTCTCCACGGCATCTGTGTTTCTGGTAGACGTCAAGTCCAATCGTTGTGCTATTACGATTCTCACTCAGTTGCCATCCATAAGAGTTTCAAAAGAAGCGCATGGAAATGCATGGGAGCCATACACCACTCCCATATTGTGCAGCATATAGCAAACAGGCAAGCTGGTGTTGATTCGACTCTTGCTTTAAGCGATCAACGTTAACATTGCAGGAAATTGCGTCCCATTTATTCTGATTCGAGGCATCTTATGGGATTGAAAATCCTGCTTCCTTCCACTGCAAGCAAGCTTCGTCAAATACTGTGTCCAAGGAAAGTCTAGTAGGGTGACGTAGGATTTCCCGGACTGGATGAATGCAGCTCGAATGCGACGATGGGTATGCCGGATGGGCGATCTCAAAAGCCGATCTTAGGCCAACTCCTCCAAGGCTTGAAAAAAGTCGCAAAAAATAATTGTGAATGTAAATCTTTTCCGTACACCTCTATTGTTAGCTGGGACTCCCAATGAGTCAAAGTTGTCTAATGGAATCGTTTTGTAGGACGACCAACATAGCTACCCTTGACCATTGTATACGAAAGCATGTTCTTTACAAACACAAGATTTTCCATGGCTTTGTTTTTTGCGGTGTCAATTCCAAGTTGTGTCCAAATAGTCTCCATGGAACTCCATTATTTCGAAGTTTATTGACTTACATTCGCAATTCTTTTAAATTGTTTAAATTAATCGATCTGTTATTTTTCAGATATCATATAATTGAATGGTCTCTCATGATCAAGTTATTTCTCAGTAATCTGACATATGAAGGCAGATTATGATTTTTACATGTAAGCCGCTATTTTCTCATCCAAAGTCACCCTCATTGGTCTCAGTTTCTCTTGGTCCTTCATTCAAATTTACGTTAGATCCTAATAATAATAAAGCCTATTCACGAGAGCCATAGTATTTATAGCTCCGCATAGGCATTACACACACTTTATTTAAGTAAAGAACAGTTAATTTGAACTAATCGTAGAACCAAGGAATGATCTTCACTTCTTTTTTTCTTTTTCTTGTGTGAGTGTCCTTTCTAGACAATCCAGTTCCGCAGTGAGTATCCACTGATGACGGCGTCACTCGTCAAACCCTTTCTGCATCGTAGATGCGTGGAACCTTCAACCAGTGGATTAGATCCTATAGATCCTATACGGAGAGAAATCTTAATAGTGAATCGCCTGGACTTTTTCATAATATATAGTGATGGCAGAATGATTCTCAAAAGGTCAAACACAGCTTTGTCAATATTTTCACTCTAGTCCCATTTGCGGCCAAATAATATAAGTAAACTTTTAATCGGTTGTAGTAATCCGAACAGAATTTGTGATAATACAAAATGGGTAGAGGGTCTTATGTGAAGTAAGAATAGAACAAAACTCTATGTGTTAATAAATGAATGTTATAGTTAGTAATAAGTTTCTCTCTCAGCAAATCCTCCTGGTGTTCTTCTAATAAAGAAACGTCTAGTTTCATCATATATCCAAATAAGTAGAGAGAAAGGAAGAGGAGATAACCACCAAGTAAACCTAATAATAAAAAATAAAAGAACATTAAAGGATAAAATTTAAGTGCAGTTTGAAAGAAAGGAGTATAGCAAAGTAAAGCACCAAGAGTAGTCTCAAAGAAGAGAGCAAAATTAAGTCTATTATTACTAAAAGTAATAAAAGTGATGAAACGTCATTTTCTGTTTGAATATAGTACTCCTACGAGTTTTGGAAATAATCAAATCAGCCCATTGTACAATAATAATACTAATAAAGTATCCTGAATATCCAGTATATTCAAGTGATTTTCTTTGTTGATATGACTTGATAAAATATAAAATAAACCCATTCTTGGCCATAAGAGTCAAGTAAAGCCATATTATTAGGATCATTCCACGGAGAACGTATTCCAATGAGCATAGATGGATGGAATCCATTTTCAGCTAAAATGATAATATACGTAAAGAATCCAGCAACAGCTTGTATCATGCCAATTTGACCATATGCAAGACCAATAAGTCTATTTGATAAAAAGAATAGACCTTTCATTGACAAGTTTATCAGTTTGTGAATTTCTTGGTGTTCGTTTCATAATATCACTTTCAGCCTTTTCATAAGCAAGTGAGATAGCAGGAACCTTAAAATGTAATAGAATGAATGACCATATCAGTGCCAAGATCAATACATAGAATGGTAATAGTACCAAGTGCAAGGGTTGTATCAAATAGAATAAAAACAAGAAATGGTGCAATTTCAGGAATATTACTGCTTAGAGTATATACAATAGATTTTTTAAGATTATCAAATATAATTCGTCCTATAATAAAAGTAAATATGACCTTCTTCAACACCAGTAACAATAGAGGCAAAATTGTCATCAAGGAGAATCATATCAGCAGCCTGTTTACTAACATCACTACCAGAAATACCCATAGCAATTCCTACCAATTATAATAATATATACCAATATCAGCCCTTTTTAATGCTGGTGAATCATTTACTCCATCACCAGTAACAGCAACAACTGCTCCTTGTCGTTGACATCCCTCTACAATTATTAGTTTTTGTTGTGGAGATGTTCTTGCAAATACTATTTCAGAGTGATTTGATAATATATCATCCAATTGTTTACTAGACATATTTTTAAGATCAGATCCATGAATTACACATGCCTTTGCATCCCTAATAAATATAAATAAATAATTACAATGGATTAACATCATTTATATCAATACCATGTAGTGCAGCAAGGTCATCAGTAGTTTTCCCTGTTATTATTCCTACACCTTGAGCTATTGCTTTTGCTGTTATTGGATGATCACCTGTCACCATTATTATCTCAAATAACAAATTTATTACTTTAATACCAGCATCACGACATTTTGATACTGCATCAGGCACTGCAGCACGTGGAGGATCAATCATGGATATTAATCCAACAAACGTTAAATCATTAAATTCTAATTCATTTTCATCATAATTTGTTAGTCTTTTCATACAAAATCCAAGAACTCGTTCACCAAGACTTCCCAATTCCAAATATGCAGCATCAAAGGCATTCCTCCATTTCATTATCAAATGGTTGTTCTTCACCCATTGATAGAATAGTCGTACAAACATCAGCAATCCTTTCAGGGGCACCCTTCATAACAAGTAAGTAATGATCATCTTGTTTATGAATTGATAATTGATATTTATTTGTTGAATTGAAAGGAACCTCAGCAAGTTTAGGATATTCTTTCCTGAATTTACTAACATTTTGATAAGTCATTTCACAATATTTAAGTATAGCCACTTCTGAGGCATCCCCATTACATTCCCTATATATTAATATTAATAATACCTTCTCAGAACATGCAAATTCTCTTGTCCTTCTTTAAATTCAGCCCTACTACAGAGCATACCAACAGTAATAAGACTATTCCATGTTTTTGACATTGAAGATGTACTCCCAACTATAGCATTCTCATTTGTGTCAGATGATGATATTGAATTGTCATACCACAAATGGGCAACTGTCATTCTGTTCTGTGTTAATGTCCCTGTTTTATCAGAACATATCACAGAAGTTGATCCTAATGTCTCAACTGCCTCCAAATTTTTAACTAAACAGTTTTTTGATGCCATTCTCTTAGCAGTAAGTGCAAGGGAGACCTATAATGAGACAAATATTACTGTGACTGTGGCTAACAATCCTTCAGGGACATTGGCTACTATTATTCCAATTAAAAATATTATTGCCTCCAACCATAAATATCCAAAGTTAGTGAAATTATAAAAAACAAGACTCCCAAAAATATAGCCACCGATGTTATTATTCTTATAAAATGACTTATTTCCTTTCTAATTGGTGTATCCCCTGACTTTATATTCGATGTTAAATTGGCTATTCTCCCTATTACTGTCTGTCCCCTGTTAGGATTACCACTCCTTTGCATGTTCCCTCCACCGCATTTGTTGAATAAAATGCTAAATTCTTTGTCTCCAATGGATTATCGTTAGTAAATTCACTTGTCCTCAATTGTGGCTCAGACTCACCTGTCAGTGATGAGTTGTCCACTTTGAATCCATTCCCACTTATTATACGAATATCTGCTGGCAATCTGTCTCCAAAATTCACTTCTATTATGTCTCCTGTCACCAATTCCTCTGCTTCTAATGATTGTGTCTTTCCATCTCTAATCACACGTGCAAACTAATACTTTAAATTTCATATTACCTGGGGTACCATCTTTTTGAATGAATCCATTATCTTTGAACTCTTTGATTCCTGCATATATGAAAACACTCCTGTTATAATCACCACTCCTGCCAGAGTCAATCCCAAATACAACTAACATTCAATTTTATTATTACATTGTCATTTGATCCTGATTTACTTGAATACTTCTCAAATAGGTACGCTATTATACACAATCCTGAACCAATCCACAACAACATTGCAAAACCACCAAACATTTGTTGCAGAAATTTTAACCATTCTGGTGTTGTTTTAGGTGGACTTAGTTTATTCTTGCCATCCCTCTCCATTATTTCTTTTGCATGTTCTTTCGTTAATCCCTAACATTACATCTTTTTATACTAATTTACTATCTGTCCCTAATTTCACTAATAGCTCTTCTAAAGGTATTTTATGTTCGTCCTATTCATAATTATTCACAATACCATCTCAAATTCACATTTAAGATCATCTAAATTCGCTTTTTTAACTCCTTTCTTTACTTTCATTGATTATCAATACCACATCATCATGAATAATATTAATAGGTTAACCAATCTAATCTATACTTTATATATAAATAATTATAAATTTTATAATCAAACATAAAATATAGGTTTTCTCGTTAAGTTTTATAAATTACATAAAAATATTAAAATATGTAACCCACAATTGTCAGTTGACATATTTAATATTTTGTTTTATCATCACACTTTTATTGAATCCAGTTCACTTAATTCTGCATTTTCAATATATTAGTCCTAATGGGGTTATTCATAATTTTAATTGTTGACAAGGAAATATTGACTTGTCGACAAGTATTTAATATCTCAAAGCGATTTCAATTGGAAAAGTACAAATCATTAAGTTATTGAAGAACTGAATATTGGAATCAATCTTGAGAGTAAATGAACATTAACATGGAAATTAACAGAAATTAGGACAATTAGGACATTAATAATCAATAAGTCTAATTAACTAATTATATTTTATTATTCACCAATCTCTTACGCTTTTCACTACACATTTTTCTCACTATCGTACAGATGATGTTCACTCAAACATTTTGGTTCTATGAGCCAGTCAAGATCTTACTTTGTTCGTTCAAAAGACTTTCGTTGGAGGTAGTAAATAACTTCACAAGCATCAATCTAAATTTCAGTCTTATGTTTCACTAACCTTCTTTCAAAAGTTCTTGTGACAGATTGAATATATGTCTTTGAGAGAATATACCCGAAACATCCATATATGTCTTATTAAATTTTGAATTCTGTCCCAACATGATCGGAATAATCAAAACTTTATATATTTGAGACAACTCTCCAGAACGGAGGTTATATTTGGAGGTTTTCCACCTTAACAATCTTCAACATCTGAAAAATGATTCCGATCTCTATTAGAGTTATTTCATTTTCCTTTTATCGATAACAAAAATTGTTTAACATCAATAAATAGTCTCAACTTGAATTTCCACATTACTAGTAACTATTTACTGGATAGTTTTTGTGAATGTTTAATCCCATCAACAAGAAATTAAATAAAGGGATCTAACCACCTCATTGTGACTTTGTACATAATCACTATTCAGCATTCTACTGCATCTTGTACAGATGGTCAACTGTTTTCTTTGCTGATTTACGTGTTTGCATCCCTTATTTTCAAAAAAAAGATTTAGATATTGTAGATTTCAAAATTGGAGACAATACATCGTCTCAGCCTTCTTTTACTTCATTTTGAAAGTCATCGAGGATGGCGCAATGTCAACAATTTTAGACATTTGAAGAATACTGAATGATTTGTTGTTAATCTTTTTTCGTACACTCAATTCAGAAAAATAACCCCACTTATAATTTTGTATTAGGAATCCTGCGATCGTGGCCATATGTGCATTCTTTAGATTGGCCGCAGAATACCCGCTTCCCTAACAAAAAACAAAAATCAAGGAAATCTTCCTTAAATTGAACAAATAGCCATTTCCTCCTGTGGAATAAGACCCATCTCAGTTATAACGAACGTTCGTGTCTAAAGAACATTGTTTTATGTCATCCTTGAGCATGTCTAACAAACGTTGCTTATGTCATCCTTGAGCAAACAGAACGTCTAAAAATGCAGAAAACGCTTCGTAACTTTATAGTCTTTAGAGAACGTCCTCTTATATAACCTGCAAAACAAAAACTAAGAAATAAAATGAAATACTTGGTGAGTTTAATTCCTCATAAGAAATTTAAAAGTCCAACCTTATCATCCATCAAATCCAAAAAAGACGCCACCACAATTATTCTCTTAGGATGTGAGAAGCGATTCAAGAACAAAAATCAACTATTGAAACAGATCGGATTAAATCCTAACCAAAGTACTGAACATGTATTTTAATGTTATCATGGGCAAAACTCAAATTTAAAATATTCAATCAACAAAACACATTTCCGTTATACGAAGCTATAAAACCCATTTTGAAACCCAAGCCAAAGGACTATCAGTGTTCAGACTGATGTATAATCGCAAAATTCTAAAAAATCATACTTGAACTGATTAAATTTTACCATCCTATTGTACAACTCACCTTATTACCTATCATCACGAAATGCTTACAATCAAAATTCTCTAGTATTTTCTTTGACTTGCATAAGGATTCTTAACCACATGATATAACTTAAAAGGATGATCTTTGTATCAGAAATCCAGAACAAATCAAAAATTTGGATTACAAACTTCTTTATTGGTAGGAGAGGGAAGGTAGATGCACGTTCTACAAAATCTGACTTTAATTTTCTTCAAAAAGAGTCCCGCAAGGATCCTCACCATCACATATTTGTTCGACCTCTTCCTGAACGATATTATTATTATTATTAAAGCACTTTCACGAAAGCCATAATGATTATAGCCCCGCATGTGCAACACTCAAAGAAACAATATTTATAGTTAGTCTTTTCCATCTTCCTCTGTCGAATGCGAGTGATCTCAATTCGTCCAGGTCGTCTCCCGTCTTTAAATTTTTTCTCACACGATTTAAGTCTTTGTTTAGGGCTGTCGGAAGTGTCGATCTAGGTCGTCCGCGGAAGGGTTTTTCGCATCTGTCAAAGTAATCTTCCATCGCTTTGTTAGCGGGTGCGTCCGGGTTCATTCTTAGTACATGCCCAAATAGCCTCCACCGGGCATCTATCACATCCTTGCTGATGTACACATACACTTTTGTAGATACCAGTGGTTGATATTCTACGTGGCCACTCCATTCCGAGTAAGCTTCTTAGTTGCCTTCTATGGAACGAATCCAGTTTCAATAGTTCGTTGAAGGAACTTCCCCATGTCCCAGCGTTATACAGTAGGATCGGTTTCACAAACGCGTTGTAAAGCCTGCATCTGATGTCAATTCCAAGTCCTTTGGCCCTTAGCCATCCTTTCTTCAGTTTAGCCATTGCCGCATTTGCCAGTGTTTTCCTCCTCAGTACATCTTCAGCGTCTCCTAGTAGAGAGCCGAGCTTATTAGTACGTCTCCATCTTTCTTGAGTAATATCGTCTTCTCTTTTGATTTCCGTAATTTCAGTTTTGTTAACATTTACGCTGAGAAACCATTTCTCAAGCTCCGCAGGTGCATTTTCTAGCAGGTGTTGGAGTGCGGTCACATCCCGTGATACAAAATCCACATCATCCGCATAAGATGTCTCTTCTATGTCTCCTATATAGCATTTACGGAGGTCGCGGAGTGCAGATTCAAGGTATATGGTGAATAGTAAAGGGGAGAGGGAATCACCCTGGGGTGTCCCAATCGTTGTTTTGAAACTGCGGGAAGTTGCTCCTTCTGTCCTCACAGATAGTCTTGTGTTCGCAAGTAGTAGTCTGATTATCCTAACCGACGATTCATCCAATATTTGCTCAAGCACATTCATCAGTTTCTGTCTGTTTATTGAGTCGAAAGCTCTGGAGAGATCTATTCCCAACACGGTTGTTGCGCTCTTGAATCTTTGGTGCGTTGCGCAGCGCCATCTGTGGCTCCATACAATGTCTGCCGTAGACCTCCCTTCTCGGAACCCACTTTGACTTGCTGGTAGGTATAGATTCGCCATACCCTTTATCCGGCTTAGTGCAATGTTTGCCAGCACCTTGCGTATCGAATTCAGAAGTATTATCGAGCGGAGATTTTCTACTGGTCCTTTTGATTTGTTCGGTTTTTGTATGGGTATTAATAATCCATTTCCAAGTCCTTAGATGAACGATATACCACCAATAATACATTGTTCTCGCATATACTGATTATGTAATCATCACATTAAGAGACCAGTCTGTCCACGATGCGACTGTCCGCTTACAAGAAAACTCAGAGGACCTTAGCCATTAATGGTTATGACCCCAACAAACTGTCAACTTATTAGATATTACGTAGTGCCCACTCATGACATTCAGTAAACAGGTTAACAAAGTCATCTTATGATCCCAATGAAAAATATGCATAGAGATAGCCTTATTGATGGACAAATGAATAAAATGTTAAGAAACTTTAATATATATCACAAACGTAAAGCGGTTAAAATCGTTAGTATGCATATAGTCCACTATACTATTTGGGGGGTAAAAACAAATACAGAGAAGATGTTGTACCAGGAAAAAAAGTATTTTCGAGGAATGATGTGTTTTCTAAAGTTTAAGATTGAATGGAGAATGGATTGAATATCTTGGATTGACTGATTGAATGGGACCCCATTGAGTAGCCTACGAAGGAAAGATATAATAAAATAATCTTAACCTTATATAATTTAAAGAAAATAAATTAAAAGAAACCAAAATTATAATCCATGAGTCTGAATATTATAAAATAATACTTGTATCTGTTGAGGATTAGCATACTTATGTTCAATAAGGAGTTTCTTGATTTGGTCTTTGTGATTACCAAGAAAATGCATGACGAGTCCATACTTTTCATGATTTAATATGCCAGCACCTGTTGCCAATTTCTACAATTTATTATATTTGACACTTTCTTTAGAAATTTTACAATCTCTTCATAATTATATTTTTTATCAAGTCCTTGTATGTATGTCGTAGTCTTCTTTCCACCTCTTTGAATCACTCGAATATGCACAGTTTGGGATAAATCAAATGACACACCAAAAATCTATCATCACCACAACAAACAACCATCAGGCATTAATAATTATTTTATATTTAAAAATTATATAAAACATAATGAAAATTATTAAGATTAATTTAAGTAAAATCAACTTATCATGAGATCATTCTCCTAGAGTACTAGGTATTTTGTTGAGGAGGTGAAACGCCTCTCACTTTTGATATCTACCAACCAGTTCACTCTTGGCACTCTAAATGCCAGAGGACTCAATCCTATGTATAAAAAAAACTTTAGTTCTGACAAGACCTGGAACGATACAAGCTATCCTTACTTTGCCTACAGGAGACAAAAATAGTTTTTTTTCGATTAGTGTCTCCATGGGCGTCGGTGCATTGATGTTTTCCCTTGTATACCATCTCTCAGTTAGTTTGAAAGCCCTTTTCTGAGTTGCGGAGATTTTCTGGATCTTCGTATAAGATGCCAGTGGTCTCCATGAAGTACACGCATATGATATGCATGGTTCGATGTACTGTGAGTAAAATTTTTTAAGTATAGGATGATGTCCAATTTTCTTTAGACCTGTTAGGCATTTCAGAAGGTTGATTTTTTTCTCACATTTGTTCAGCACGTTAGTGACGTGTCTCGTAAAGTACATGTGCGTATCGAAAGTCGAATCCAATATTTTTTGCCATTTGCTGAACGGCAATGCTCTTCTCTCCGCAGTAACTTCTATTGTCTTGTTCGTCAATCTTTTGTTTGAGGTATAGAGAGTTGTAACAGATTTTTCGGTATTGATTGACATCCGATTTTCATTAAACCACTCGAGTAGTCGATCTATGTGGTGTTGTATTCTTTCTGTCGCTGTTTGGGTGTTCTGATCCCGTGAGGCTAAGACGATATCGTCTGCATAAGCCAGAAGCAGGTCGACTTCTCCATTCAGCGTCGGAATGTCAGCCGTAAATAAGTTGGATAGGAATGGTGATAGCAGAGAACCTTAAGGTACTCCATTTGGGAATAAACGGGAGACAGAATGAATGTTTCCAATGCACACTCTACCTCTCCTTTCGCTAAAGAAGTTAGTCAGCCAGCGTTTCAGGTTTTAGGGGATATCTGATTGGTAGATTTTCCATGATAGATTTTTCCTCGTCACAGAGTCGAAAGTTTTTTGGACGTCTAATAAGCATAACACAGTTTTCTGGTGTCCATAATATCACTTTTCACTTTGGAGAAAATAATGAAAAGGCAAATAGTTGATCTCAAGACAAACGGTACAAAAATCCCCTTAAAAATACTCTGGGTAACCTTAGATATTATTCACATGTCATTCTAAAATTTCATGACAGTGGATCAATTGAAAGAATCAACTTCCTCTAAGAGCTTTAATCATTCTAAACTGAAGAGAGTACCTATTATTGAGTTTTTCGTCATTAAGCAGTGGTGTGAAAAGGAAAATTGAAGCAAAGTAAAAGCTAATGCTGTGATGTGTCGTAATTACCGTATTTGCAGGTGTATAAGTCGACTCGTTGTATAAGTCGTCCCCCTACTATTTACTTTGTAACCCTGCGATATTACGCGCCGAGAGAGACTAACAACAATGAACACTCATAGAAAGTGATTTATTTTTAGTTATGATCAATAAATTAGAATTAAAAGTGCTTACATAGAGTTCAAAATCCGTCTTCATCGTCACTAATTCATTAGTCATATTGTTCTTTTTTCTCATCTTGATTACGATGGATTAAGAGTTATCTTTTCCTCTAAATCTTCAGGCAGTTTCTGAGCAAGTTTAGTACTTTGTCGTAGCACAAGGTCATTTCTCTTTAAAATCGTGAACACCAACTTATAGTTTCTTTGAAATTGGTAATCTTGCTTTGTTTGGCACAAGCCAAAGCTTGCAGACGAATTTCGTGTGACGACGAACCAACACTTTCGTTGCTCCTCGACCCAGCATACAAGTTCTTGTTCAAGTGCTGGCCACTGGCAGCTTTTCCTTTTATTAGCACATTTGTTTTTTGGCATAGCTGTGTTGCATTGCGTTTCCAATCGCTTACTAGTTTCTCATTTACGCCAAACTTCTTGAGGCAGCACAGTTGTTAGTTTCTTCGGCAAAGTTTACAACTTGCAGTTTGAAGTATTTCATTCGTTTGGACATATGATGATTGAATGCTTACGTAGTTATCATTTTATACCATTCATTTCTATAATTAGATTGATTTTTGCAAGAATTTTTTGTGAAGAGTGTAGTAATTACCATCACATTTGAAGCGATGAATACGAAGTTGAATTTCATGACTCGGTGTATAATTCGCGGTCGATTTTTGATCGAAAAAGGTCGACTTATACACCTGCAAATACGGTAATTTATTTAGTAAGTTCAAAGCTCATCCGCGTTGCCCTGGGAGTCGCTTTAGCCATATTTTCGACAATCATCGCTGTCATCAGTTTCAAAAAACTTTTGTTACTTGCTCGCATTAGAATCTTCCGGCCCTTTCCTCGATATCCTACAAAATTAAGTAGAACTTTCTTTTTGTGATGTCTCAGTTAGAATATTCGTAGCCAGTAGGCGACCCATGACTGCAACCTTCTGTTTTCCATCCATTAAGCCAAAATATCGTTTCATATTCAACCGTTGACGACCAGTTTATGGATACTGTAAAGTCCCTCCGTAACTTCTCTAATCCAGTAGTAATCTCTTAGTGAATTTGTGCAAAGGATGTAGTCAAATTGTTATAGGTTCCCCATTAATTCCGTGTCCTAGCCCATCTAAGTCGTCTTGTGCTTAGCGAGATGCTCAGATACTTGTATTACACAGATATAGATAGGCCCATTGGGCTGCAGAAATCAACAATGAGTCTCCGAAAAGTCTCCGGAAATATGAAATCCAAAGCAATCCTCACCATTCATTCGTACCCCAGCCTTCGCATTTATTCATGTTAGAGTAAATCTGCGCAGGTCCGCATATACTCGATATAGATTCATGTAAAATTCATCCAGTTCTCCCATGTCTGCTGATATTCTGCCAGTGTGGGGGCATATACATTGATTCTTGTCATCAGTGAATTCTTCCTGGATGATAATATCCGGATTACAGCGATATGGATATTGATGCTCCATACTTTGTGTAGAGGGTCAACCAAAGGTAGACTGATTCCAAAACCAAGGCTATAGTATCAGTTTTCCAAGGGTAGCAAAATAAAACGATAGTTCCCGAAGGTACCGCCAAGGCACTTTGGTTTCGGAAAATCTTGATTTTGTATCTCTTTAAGTTTTTCCAAAATGTTCTCTTTTCGATTGACAAGATAGACCACCTAATATTAAACGATTCATAGGTGAAGTGAGTTATTTTAAGCATGATAGAAGCATTATTAAAAAATTACTGAGTAATTATTGAACAATTTTTGAACAAAGGCACCAGCTAAAATTATAATGAACTATTTTATTTTATTTATTTTTTATTTATTGAAATAAACTTTAAAATAATGTTTGTTTTGTGTGTTAAAAGAAATGAAATATTATTAATAGTGAGACGTTATTAGTAATATTAATGAATAATAGCTGATTCATAAGTAGGTATCATATACTTAATGTTAATGAAAGCATCCTCTCCTCCATGAAGTTCTAATAATTCCAAAGTGTCATTAATTAAATCACCAATATTCTCCTTTTTTTGTTGTGAATAATCAATAGCATCACCAATGTTCACTTAATTTATAATAAAACAAACAATTAAAGTTTTTAAATATATTGAGAATGGGGAGAATCTGTCTGTAGTAGGGAACGAGTGCTTGTCCAACCACATCATCAGAGAGAATCAAATGTTGTATTACTTTAAGAGTAGTACATATAACACGTGGTATTCTTGTCTCAAGAGCATCTATATTATTATATACATATAACTTTTAATAGGTAGAATAAGTTGAGGGACGATGTCTCTTATTTGTCCTGATCCATGTTCTAACATATCATGAACTCCTTGTCTTGCAAAGAATTCGTAAGGATGATCAGTTTCACTTAATCCATCGAAAAATAGTGGTAAATAGTGGCGATAGTTAAGCTTTTCAATTTCCACCTACTTTATATATTAAGATAACCTTCCATGCTATTTTATTCCCTTTAGCATCATGTTCTAATGCAATTGGAAAATCTCCTCTTTCATAATAATAACGAAATAGAGATGGTTTTGCTTTCCTCTTACGAAATGCTCCTGCTATTGGTGGAATTCTATTTTATTAACACATTTAACAATCTGACATAACATTGTTGTTTCTATAACAATAATTATTATTTTGAATTTAATATTATTAAAAGGGTTATTATGCATTTTGGAGTACTTCTACATTATGTGAAAGTCCCTATATCCAACAGAGTAAACTTACACTGAGAATTGTACGTCTTTATGTCTCCAGACGATTATATATCCTATTGGAAAAATACAATCACACTCCAAAACTTAAAAAACTCCTTAACAAAATAATTATCTGAGGTGACTTAAATGTTAAATGCCATAATACAATAATAATAAAAAAACCAGAGACCACGATTACTAAAAAATGTCATGTGGCTCGCCGACGACGTGGTGGCATTTGAAATAAAAGAACCACACTTTCCATAAAAGAACCTATCTTCACGGGTGGACCAATAAGGAAGGCCTCAGCCAGAATAGTCCAACTAAACATAAATAGAATCAAGAACAAAATACTCGAACTTCGGACATTTGTGAAAGAAAATCACATTGATCTGTTGCTAATTCAAGAGTCTAAACTTTCTCCAAAGAATTCAACACCAGTATTTCCGGGATTCACAGTAATTCGCCGTGACAGAATTGGCAAACTTGATGGGTGTCTTCTCACAGTTATCCGCAACGGCATTCCGTTTGAGGACTTAACCAACAGTGCTTACACTATGCTTAAAGGATATGGAAATCTCGAACTTTTGATTATCAAAATACGATTCCCAAGACTATCAATAATAATTGTCAACGCATATCTCCCACCGCTGAGTTCCTGCTCGTCCAGTGCCCCCAGACTCACTCCTCTCGCATCACTAAAGGATGTGATTATCTGTGGTGACTTCAATGCGAAGCACCCACTGTGGTTGACAGGACAAACCTACGACAAAAGAGGGAAGATGATAATTGAGGACCTCCACAGCCTATGTATACTCAACGATCCTGCATCTCATACAAGAACACCTACTCGACGTAATGATAAACCTTCTTCTATCGACATCTCATTGTCATCACCGTCCTTGGCCCCACTTATTGACTGGTCAGTGAAGTATGACACCAGGAGTGACCACAACCCAATATTTTTGGAGGTCAAAACAAGGTCACGGATAAAAGGACAATGCCCAACAATAACTAACTACAGCCTTGCGAATTGGAAAGGATTCAAGGAATACGTCGATAATTGTATTGGACTATTAAATTTCCCCACTTTTCCCTCCGTCGAACAATTAGTGAAATGGTTCAACTCCATTATAAACGATGCGAAAAAGAAGTACATTCCTATGGGGAGACAACCAACGTCATCAAAACGTTTTAACACAACGACGAAACATCTGATCAGAGAACGAAATAATCTAAAGATGGTAAAATCGCCAACAGAAGAGAACATCAGGAAAATACGAGAATTGAACAGAGAGATCGACAACAACATAAAGACAGAAAATGCAAATAGATGGACGAGACTATCGAAAGCTCTCTACAAAAACCCCCCAATGCAGAGAGTGTGGAAGTGGATCAAAAACATCAAAAGATCCTCCCCAGAGAGAAAAGTCGAAGTCTACATAAAACCAGACACTCTGATAAAATACTACACGTCTATATCCTACAGGAAGTTTTCAAAAGAACACCAAGTATTCCTGAAAAAGATTGAACCGAAACGCTCCGATGACTGGATCCTATTTACTAGTCAGGATGTTCGCAGAGCCATATCCAAGGCCTACAACTCAGAGGCCAAAGGACCAGACAAATAACCACATGTGAACTGAAGCACCTAGGCCATCGAGTCCTGGAACTATTAGCCTATATCTTCAACCTATCCATTAACACAAATACAATCTCTGAAATATGGAAGAAGTCTCTAATCAGACATATCCGAAAACCCAACAAACCAATAGATGAACCATCTTCCTACTGCCAAATATCTATTCTAAGTCCGGTTTCAAGGATCCTTGAAAGGCTTGTTTTGGAAAAAATACAAGACTCAATCGCAATACCTCCGACCCAGCACGGATTCCGGGATAACCATTCGACAACAACACACCTTACAACCCTCACACAATTCATTGCGGAGGATTTAACTCCCCAAAACCCCATCAGAGGACAGTACTTATATTCGTGGACATCACAAAAGCGTTCGACACAGTCCCTAGGAAACTCCTAACAAAGAAAATATACGAAACCAACATCCATCCGAACCTGAAACTTTGGCTTGGAAACTTCCTAAATGGAAGACGAGCACAAGTACTCTGCAACAACATCAAATCAAGATCTCGCTATTCCCCAAATGGAGTCCCTCACGGCTCCCCACTATCACCCCAACTCTTCAATCTCTACATAAACGACATGCCACAAACCTGTAATGAAAACTGTTTAATCCTCTCCTATGCCGACGATATCATTCTTGCTTCCAAGAACAAAAGCATTCAATCAGCGACTCAGTTGGCTCAACAAATGCTCGACAACCTGGAACTATGGCTCTCGAAGCGGAGACTCGACACATCAGCAGCAAAGTCCTTTGTCACAATGTTTACCACCTACAAAAGACAGCTCTGTATAGAACCAAAAGTCTTTATGAAAAACGAAGCTATCTCTATTAACAAAACATCGAAGATTCTGGAGTAACCTTTGATCAGGGACTCACCTATATCCGGCATGTTGAAAACAAAGTAACTTCTCTGAAAAAAATGAGAATTTTAAAAGTGCTCTCAAAAACACTTAGAGACCAAACTGGTGTCTTTGCCACGATTTACAAACAATTTATCCGACCAACGATGACGTATGCAAGTCCTTCATGGGCAATGAAAATGTCACGATCTTCCTCATTGAAATTATCCACAACCGAGAAGACTGCAATATAGTTAATTGGACCAGAACACAATATCCAACCATTGAAAACTTTTTAATCGAACTACAACGGAAACTATTAAAGGAGGCTATTCTACCGAGCTGCCCTTTATTCCAAATACTATCGAATTATCTACAATCATACAGAAATTTTGAGCCGATGCCATGTCCAATGAGAAGAGCTGTTCAGGATTCTCGACCTTTCTGGACTCGTCCTCACCTTTGTCGGTCTGGGATCACTTAGTTAGATGAGAACTTTTATTTCTTTCTCTTTGACCCAGTGATCCTGGGGGAAACGAGACCGCCAATGAAGATGTCAGTGTGGTGCAAAATTTTCCGCCTGAGAGAGTTGAAACGATCAATTCTCGAAAAGGGAATGGCGAATATACAGGCGGAGCAAGCATATTCAATTGTAGGAACAGTCGCTTGTTGGTAGACCTTGTTGACGCAAGCAGCAGGGGGAAGGGGCTGTTCTTTATGATCGCTTTTAAAATGTTCCATTTTCTGAGACCTTTGACAAGCACCTCCTCCACGTGACTCGAGAAAATCATCAAAAAGTCAAAAACTACCCCAAGGAATTCTGAGTCCGCGTAGAAGTAATAGAAGTATCTCCAAAAACAGTTCGAATCCATCCTTAAATCTTCTATCAGTAGTGAAAATGGTGAACTGGAATTTAGATGTTGACACACATAACATTATTTGCAGATAGCCAGTCAGATACTCGGTTTAGGTGTGACTGAACTATTGCTACAACAGTCTTGGTTTTGAAGTGGTTATGTCAATCTGGACCTTTCCACGTAGCCCAGTTAAAAAATTTTCAAACTATAGCTTGATGTTCGGATGTAAGTTCGAATTAAATAACTTTAGGGTTAGAAGTTTCCTCCGAACAGAATCAAAGGCCTTCTGTATATCGATGGATATTAAGGCCGTCCGTAAGTGTGTTCTCATATTGAAGCCGTCAGTAATAAACTGGGAGATAGAACCCAAATGAGTCGTTGTAGAACGATCTGTCTTGAAACCATATTGAAAATCTGGTTGTTGTAGAACAAGAGAGAAACGCATTCATACAGTATGATCCCCAATTGGGGCAGACCTTTGACTTGGGGAAACCTCTGTTTTTGGGGTAGTTTAAAAATGGCATAATTTTTATGCGGTATTTTCCAAATTTGGAAATTATCGGAACCTCTAAGTGGGACACTGGATTTTTAATTTATATAAATATTTGCTATTAATATTAAAATTAATTATATAAAATTTTATTTTGAAGTTTCGTGTAATTTTTGCTTTCTTGTGGTTATGGCTCGTAAGCTTAGTCTTGAGTTAAGGATTAAAATTGGTAAGGAAATAAGTGAAAATGAACATCTTACTGAACGAGATATTGTAAATAAAAACAAAATTAGTAAAGGCTGTTTAGTAATTTCAGTTTTTAGGCGATGTATCACGTACAGTAAACACTCTTAAATTTGCCATTTTATCGATTTTTTCTATTTTTCAATGATATTTGCCAATTCTGAAATTTGCCAACATTTTTAAAAATTTAAATATTTTAAAGTAAGCATGGGTCGGAATGTTCCTGTTGGAGGCTACCCCCGACTTTCAATTGCTCAAAAAGTAGAAATTTTTGGTATAAAGAAACCAATAAATCAGCTTCATGTCAGACGAAATGCAACAGATTTTCTTCTATTTTTAAAATGAGAATCTCAAAAAAGACAGTCAATGTAATATTAATGAATGCAGAATCGTTTTTTTTCAGTTTAAGAACAAAAATTTTAAACTAAAAACTTGTAAATATTAAAAACCCGGAGCTTGATGAAAATCTAGTAGATTGGATGGATTCAATGGAATCAAAAGGTACACTATTTACTCTAACATTTAAGGTGCTTTATTGAACGATTCTCAATATTACACAAGGCAGAATTTTTCGACCTATGGATCTGAAAATCATCAAAGTTCATTTTACAAGGCACAAATTACTACATTTAACGGATATATTGGAATGCGAGAACTCAGTATATGAATCATATAAGAAGTTAAATCTCAGGGATACTGTATTGTTTGTAAAAATGGCATGGGAAGATGTGAAATTCCAAACAATTTCAAACTGTTTTAAACGTCTAGAACGTACAGAATGCGAATCAGAACTTACCAACATAAATTTAACCGATGAAATCGTATCCAGAACAGATATTTATGATCCTATTAAATTAGAAGAATTTATTTCAATTGATTACAGTGAAAAGGATGCAATTGATGATGAAGAGAAATTAATTGCTATTGAGGAACAAGAAGAATCCGGTAGTGTAGAAGTACATGGGTCATTAAACAAGGCTGAAATGCTTTTAAAATTAAGAGAGATTAAAAATTATCTTCTAGAAAACATTGAAAATGTCAATGATGCAGAATTCATTACTTCTATAAGAAGATATAAAGAAAATATTACAAATTCTAATAAGAGGCAATTGGGAATTGAGTATTACTTTATTAAAATTTAATTAATTTTTGTTTCCTTGGTTAAAAATATTGTTTTCATTAAAAATAAATTTATTAATTTTAAAAAGTTTAATTATCCTTTAATAAATTAATTAAAAATTCAAATAAAATTTTATTCTGAAATCTGCCAATTCTCAAATTTGCCACAATTTCGCTGGAACCAAAAATGGCAAATTTGAGAGAGTTTATTGTATCAGTTAAGGCTTAATTTTAATAAAAATAAAATATTAAACACGTGTAAAATTACAATTCCTAGTTATGCCACATTCAAAACCGTCTTCTAGCTGAATGTAACGTCTGATGACATCGGATCTGAAGGTAGTGCGTTCAAATCCGAAAGATGGAGTTTTCAGCGTAGGTCAATTCTTGTAAAAACAGATCTCACCTGTGAGGCGACGAATATTTGTGACAAATATCCCAAAGAGTATTCAATTACACCGAATGGAATGCTTTTTTGTAAATTATGTGAATTACCCTTAACTTGCAAAAAACAATTTTTTGTCAACAAACAAAGGGAAGCATAAAAGCACTCTTCACGAATAAATATATCCACAAATAAACAATTGAATATTGTTCAAAATGATTTGTTCAAAAAATTTGCAGCAGACGCATTTGTATCCGCATATATTCCACTTTATAAATTGAGGAATAGAGCAATTATCAACTATTTGAAAGTATTGGACATACCCTTCCTTCAGATTTTCTGGTGGCGCAGGTTGTGGACTCTAAATCACAATCAAAGAGAACCCACTACTCTTTCCAATCCAAGAAGATTATCCTTCCTAGGTCTATCAATAAATGCTAAAATTTTGTAACGACAATCATTGATATAAAACGTGTTTGGTTGTTATGTCAAAGAACACTACATCAATATATAACAAATTGAAAAATGTGTACACTACGATTATCAAAATACCGAGAAATGATTCGAAGAATGTTGTGGAGGCCGGGATCAACTGAATTTTGTTTATGTTGGATATGACGGTGGTTTTCTGGTTCAATAATAATAATCTCCCGAAAATTGATTCCATTCTATATTGGATTAATCTAATTTGTCCGTTTATATAAAACAAAAATGTCGGCATGTTATGCTGTAGTTTAACATCAGTCAAGAATAAAGCATCAACTCGAATATACTAATTTTTACTATTGAATGGAAGAATGAGTTTTTTTTGAATATTTAAATCCATATCTTAGTATTGGCATGGTCGTTTGAATCCATGTGGTTATATCATATTGGAAATAGTCACTATTAATTTTAAATATTCATTCGAATTCAAATCGTTATACTAATCAGCACATATAAAATATTATTGGTCTATGCTTCATCTCGTATATTAAATTTATAATATCTTGGTATAGACATGGTAGTTTGAATCCATGTTGTTATATAATATTGGTCTATAGTCACTATTAAATTAAAATAAACATTCGAATTCAAATAGTAATACTAATCAGCACATAGAGTAATAAAATATTATTGGTCTTAGGTTCATCTCGTAGATTAAATTCACACTATCTTGCTATAGGCATGGATGTTTGAATTAGCATTTTATAAACATTAAATACGTAGCAAGAAATGTTTAATTAAAATTCTTTAGAAGATTCAGAAAATAGTGAACAAGAATGTGAAAATAAGCTTTTCAATAGACTCAAATTTCGACATTAAAGAATTCTTGATTTTTTTAAAAGCCTTTTTACGAGAGCCATAGTATTTATAGCTCCGCATAGGCAGGACACACACTTTATTTAAGTAAAGAACAGTTAATTTTAACTAATCGTAGAACCAAAGAATGATCTTCACTTCTTTTTCTTGTGTGAGTGTCCTTTCTAGACAATCCAGTTCCGCAGTGAGTATTCACTGATGACGGCGTCACTCGTCAAACCCTTTCTGCATCGTAGATGTGTGGAACCTTCCACCAGGTGAACAGCTACGAGATTCGAACCCGTAGCCTAAGCCACTTAAGCCCGACACCTAACCACTAAGTCTTCTTGATTATAGAATTCTTTTAAGTTATTTAAGGCTAGAAAAGCCTCGCTAATAATTACACCTTTCTGACTATCTTCAAGGGGTTCTTCACTATCAATTTCTTGTTCTATTTTCTCCAAATCATTCAAGTTCTTCAATCATTAAAATCAAATTCTATTTCCCATTTCAAAAGAAATTGATTAAAATTCGGATATCCATCCATGCTTTAAAGAATAAGAATATGTGACATATTTTTTTAATATCAAAATTTTTGAAACATCTAGGATTTTAAACATCCTAATTAGTTAGGGTGTTCGTTTATCTGTACCGTCCACATTTGTACATAACATGACTGAAACTCTGTTTTTCGATACCTTATCACCTGATTTAAGGTTTTTACAAACACTTTTGGACGGTATCATTTTGTAAAATAAATCAGTTTAGTCGACATTATAAACATTTTAAGCTCCGTAGAGATTGATTTTATTTTTGATTAATTTAATAAAATCTGATACCACATTAGGGTCAAAATTTAAAGTTGCAGATTTTCCATGCATATTTCGTAACTTCAAACCATTCCTCTTTTTAAATTTAACAAGCCACCCCTTGCTTCCTATGAAATCAGTAATCCTTCGTTTCGATGCAAATGTTTTGGATTTCTCAGTAATAAATTTAACATACATTGAATTAACCCAATAAATCGTGTCATAATCGATTACAATAAACTTTAAATATTCTTTGCGAGAAATGTCAGATCGTAAGTTATTCAAATTATTTTATCCTCTTTTAACTTCACAGATCATCAAGTGATCTACAAGAAATAGGTGCGTTATATTTTTTGGAAAAAAATTTTTGAAATTTTTATCGAAGGTAATTCAATATTCGATTCAATAAACTTTAAAATGGCAATTTTTTGTTTGTTTTTTAATCGTTAACGGTTACGTTTCATGAAAACAACAATAAACAATGACAAAGTGTTAATAAGTTAATTAATTATTTATCAAATTATTTTAAAAATTATTTAAAATTAAGAGACATGGCGGATTCATTAAAAAAATCTGGCGGATTCGAGAAATTTTGTTAGAAAAAATGTCGGATTATAGAATTTATTAGTTATAATCGGCGGATTCGAGAATTGGCGGATCCGAGAGACTTTACTGTACACCGCAAAACATGCTAGTGTCAATTTAAAATTTCAGGTTCACCATACTGAAATTCTATTAAATTAATTAGATGTATGACATAAATTTTACGAATAATTTATTATCGCCCACTTGAAATTAAAATCGCCCCCGATAAACGATTTACTCATAAACGCCCCTTTTGGATTTCTTATCGCTCACTTCGGGAAACTCTGCTCTAAATCTTGTCTAAAAAAGTATGTAAAAACCTTTGAATAATCGATATTTGAGTTATTTGTAATTAACACATAGTTTAATACTTTCTTTTATATTTTAAATTTTTTAAAATATTTTTGTTTTCAAGTGATAAATTTGTCTTATCAACCCGGATAATATCAACGCCCTGGGTTCTTATGACATACGACAATGATTAATATACCGACTGTCCTTATTATTAACTCAAAATTTTGACCTCTTAACTTGGGGACCTCTCCCTTATGGTCTCTAACCCGCATGTTATATCATAAGAATTATTTTTACACTATTTAGGATCCGGACACATTAGTAAAAGAAATGTGCCCAAATAGATACACAGAAGACCAACATAAAGTAATTGTTTTCTTGCGCCACGTTGAGTATCCACTACACATCCTCTTCCAAGCTCCCATTCTATCTGAGATAGATCACACCCGAGATATAAGTGTGCGATAGATTGCAATCAAGGCCATAGTGACGACCGGTAGTTGGGAGGGTCTGTTCACGTGGTTGTGATAATCATTTAGAAAGAAATAAACGAGAAAACGTGAAGACAGAGTATAAAAGTGGATGAAATTTTCTTCCCGATGTTTTTTCTAACAATGTGAAATGAAGGTAAAGGATTTAGTTTTTTTCGCGTGCGTTCATTCCATTTCTTCATATGGAAGTGATCATACAAGAGCGTGTTATTACGATTCTTAAAAGTCAAGGGAGCAGGGATTGAGATTGCCTTACATAAATGGTTCGACGGGACTTTATATGAGGGTGAAGATAATGCATTAATGTAGATCAGAGAAGTAACAGAAAAAAGGATGGTAAACTTTCTGAAGAGATCCAATCATGAAATGAATCATAAGAGGGATCTGAGGTCACAGGAGGGGAGTCAATGCTGTGGCAGGACTTGTGTTACAAGAAGCCCAAAAATACGTTCTTGCATTCCTTTGGTAAAAAGTCGTTAATGGTTAATGGCTAAGTGACGAGAGAAGAGAAACATACAGTACGCATTTTTATTTATCCGCGGTCCCTTCTGATAAAGGGAACCGGTGGCGAACAGGAAATTCACAACCAAGAGCGGACGCTTTAGGAATTTGTCAGATATATTTGATGCGACGCAGAACTCGACGGCGGACTCATACAAGAAAAAAGGTAGTCCTTCTTCGGTCGAATAGAAAGCAGAAAAAGGAAAACGATGAAGGCAATTGTCTGATTATGTTCAAATACGAATAAATCCGTATGGTGACCACAACGGAGGTGCACCAAAGAGACAAAAACTTCCCGCAATGAAGAAACTTTGCTTCTATCAACGTTGGGTGGAAGTCGTCCAAAAACAAGGATCCTACATGACTATCTATTGGTAGTCAAGCAAACATAGAGATTCATCACTTTTCCTTTTACAAAGAAATTGGTGATGTCGACAACGTAAGCCGGAGAGATCACACTTTAATATTCCTTAGGAACAACTATTTTGAGGGGGACATTTGAGTGTTGCAGTAAAATGTGAATTAGTAAAGGCTGAATATATTATTCATTTTGATTATGTTGATACTTGCCGAAAATGTGGTAGTTGGTGGTTGTTTTCCGTAGTCCAGTTATATGTGTCATAATAATAAAGCCTTTTCACGAGAGCCATAGTATTTATAGCTCCGCATAGGCAGGAAACACACATTAAGAACAGTTAATTTAACTAATCGTAGAACCAAAGAATGATCTTCACTTCTTTTTCTTGTGTGAGTGTCCTTTCAATCCAGTTCCGCAGTGAGTATTCACTGATGACGGCGTCACTCGTCAAACCCTTTTGGCATCGTAGATGCGTGGAACTTTCCACCAGGTGAACAGCAGCGAGAATCGAACCCGTAACATAAGTCACTTTAGCTAAGAGGCTCGTATTTTGCAAATAAAAATATTTGTAAATCATACAAAAAGATATAAAATTTATTTTTTTTATTTTTAAAATATATTTTAAGTAAATTTGAAAATTATTTAAGTCAAATTGTTTCTCATGGTTCGCAATAGTGAGCATAGATCTAGGCACGACAAATACGATAAAAGGACTGATAAAGTCACAAAAGGTTTACAATATTATCAACCAATAAAATAGAAAGCGATCTCATTCACGTGATCGTGACAAGGATCGAGAAAGGCCTAAACGAGAAAAACACGATGATAAATATAAGAAAGTCGAACGAACAAAAGAAAAAGGTAAAAAGTGGCGACATGACCGATTTTTAGTCGAGGAGAAACCCAAGGAACAGACCCAGGACCAAATGCTAGAAGAAGTGAAGTAAGAATTTTTACAATTCCTTTCAACTTGGATTTAATGAGACTTTTACTTATTTCTAGTAAATATCGCATCGAGGCGGGGCTAAAGCCTATTACTGCTGAGGATATTACCGACGGTATTCGGCCGAGCTTATTATAGATAAGGCACCTCTGAACACGGCGTCCTCCATAGAAGAAGATATCCACAAGCCCGCCATAAACATCGGGGACACGCAACGATCTTTGAAAATGAAGGAAAGGATGGAAACTTTGAAGGAGAGAAATAGACTGAAGATGAACTACTCGTTGGTCTTGATTCTTATTTCAGACATGTGCAAACACTGGGAAACGTGGATGATGAAAGTCTTGTGAGTTGGCTTAGCAAAAGCAGATCCTTGGAGGATCAGAAGAAGGCTGCTGCTCAAAAGGTACAGTTTCCTCACAATGAAGCTCCAAAATATTGAAAGTTTTGAGGACGAGGTCATTCGTGGCAGTCACCACACTTCCATGAAGGTTTTGCACGACGCTGAGCGATTTGAGGAGGGCCGGGATGTAATTTTAACTTTGATGGACAAAAGTTGAGTTTTAAAGACATTTAAGATGTTTTGGACGACAAGGAAGACGAACTGTTCAACGTAAACTTCATGGACGTCGAAAAGGGGGAAGAAAATGTTAGAAAGAGCAACATTGGGCTCACATACAGGCCTTGGGACAACGAGGAATACGCCAGTGAGTACAACGAGGTTGTTATGCCTTGCTTATCGCGTGGGTAGAATCCGTTTGGATTGAACGAAAAGAGATTACTGCCACAATACAACGAACGAATTGAAGGAAAGAAGATTAAATCATTTAAATTAGGTTCACAATTCTGTTTATTATAGATGACACTGGTAAATTTGATTTCACTTGTCAAATTAACGAAAAGAGTGCTGGAAAGCCATCATTCAAGGGAATGGTGATCCTCACTTTTACATGTTTTTAGATCGACCTCACTACAACAGAACTCAAACCTGTAACCGATTACCTGACACCACAAGAAACGGTTGTAATGTTTAAATTATTTTACTTATTTATAAAGAAAATATTTTTATATATAATTTATTTATTTTTAATTATAATTATTATTTAAGGAACTCAAGTTTAAGAAATTCAACAAAAGCCGAAAGATTAAAGTCAGAAATACGAAAAATCAAACTACGAAATCAGACGGTGAAATGTACTGATTTGTATAATTTTGAGAAAAACGGAACCAATGGAGGTGGAGAATTTAATTTCTGGGGAAAATAAGCTGTCTGGCCTTCTCCCAGTGATTTTATCCGATATTAAGGAAGAATTAAGCGAAGACGACTTGGCCGACTTAAATTTTGCAAACGAAGGCGAAGATGAGATCTCTATCCATCTAAACAATAACTTAAAGAAGAAACAATTTCATCAGCTTGGAGACCTCAACGCCACCACCACGGAGAAAGAAAATCTCCCATTCAAAGTCGGACTGGTCATTGATGACGTCAGTGAATTTTGCAAGGAACTCAAAGTGCCCCAATTATACGCAAATCCACAAAACTCTCAGTATTTGCTTTTATCTATGTTTTACTAGTAAAACCTCAACCATTCAAGAAGAAAGCGACGACACTGAGGAAATCTTGCTGGAAAATAATGCTCAATGTGAAAAAAAACTCTACTACTGAGGAAGAAGCACCAAAAGTTGAGGAAACCAACGTTTATTCATTTTAATGACTCTTAGCCTTTTGCCGTTGAACCGTCGCTAAACTCTGGATTGTCCGGAGCCTTCAATTTAGCTCTACAGAAGGGTTTTCCCTATTTGTTCATTTCAGGGTACATCAAACGAGAAGCCAAGGAGAAGGAACCGGAAATATCAGAAGACGCGAAGGAAATCTGTTCAAAGAATTATTCCGTTGAAATTAGGCGCGTTGAGTATAATTTCTGTTTAATGTTAGTGAGGGAGACTCAAATCAAAGGAAAAGGGAGACGAGATATGAAGGGAACTTGAGTTTTTTTAAGGAAAAGAAAATCGTCCCAAAATTCAAATTGGAGTATACAAACGAAAAAGCGGAAATTTTGCCGCCAAAGGAAGCTTTCCGTGTTATGTCACATCGATTTCACGGAAAGGGTCCTGGGAAGCCTAAATTGGAGAAGAGAGTGAAGAAAATGGAAAATGAAAAGAAATTTCTTTACATGGACGAGCATGACAGCACTCATCACTCCACTTTCAAGCATGACGATTCTTAAGGAGAAGCAAAAGAAAGAAAAGTCTTTCATACTTAGTTATTAGTGGTGGAAAGTATCTTCAAAGGTACCGTTGTTTATTATTTGTAGTGATAAGTCTTCTAACGCTTGAACTTTCTTTTAAATAAATAAAATTTTAATGTTTGTATTTTTAGTAATAATTAGACTTTGGAGACGGAATTTTTTTATTAAAAAAATGGGCAGACCACTTATAATTTTATGATTATAATTCTTAAAATATCCTTGTACATCTTGACGGTAGAGAGTTTAATTCCAGATAAAATTGGCTTTGATTAAAGACCAAGGAAACCAAACTAAATCACTTCTTGATCTGACTCGTTCCAGCATTCCAGAACTTGTCTCCAGGAAACAACATTGTCCATGAAGAAGAATAGTGAATCCTTTTGATATCGGCCAGGCATTGGGCATCTCTTCAGTAAAGTGGATCTAATGACGCCATCGGAAGAAAGGAAAATAATTTATGATTAACTAGCCACATAGCACCACGTGGCATGTTAAATATAAACCATTAAAATCCCTTTGTCAACAAACGGAAAGAAATATGGATATACACCTGAATATAAAATTATTTTAAAGTCAACGCTTGAGACAAAAAACCAGTTTTGTTAACATACTGACGTTACATCAAATATTTATTTTGCTTGACGAGTGACGTCTCTATCAGTGAACATTTCATTGCGAAACCGGGTCGTCTACTAAAGGACCTACACCTTACATAAAGAAAAAAGAAGTGAAGAGCATTCCTCGGTTCTCACTTAATTAACACGGGAAACGTCGAGAAAGCAGGTAATAATAACCGAACTAGTAGTCAATGAAAATAGGCTTTCTCCAATTAATTAAAAACATTAATCAAAATTTTTACCATTTGTGATCGTTGGAGAGGAACGTTCTGTCCATTAGTCTATTGTTCCGTGACTTTAGAAGCCCTTTTTTATTAGCTTTGATCTTCAAAGCATTTGTCTAGGAAATGAACGAACTCCACATGCCGAATGCATAAGAAAAGCATGGCTCAATGTATTGCTTGTATATAGTTTTCAAAATATGGTGATTTCAGATCTTCCATTCCTCAGAGAGACATCTCAACACGTTAGTCTTTTTTTCACATCTTGTTATTACATTTTCAACATGGGGATAAAATGTCACGTGCATGTCAAAAATCACCCCAAGGATCTATTGAGATCTTTTAAACGAAATAACACCATTATACAAATAATATTATAATACAAAAACAGCCCTGACGTCAAGGAGTAGTAATGTTTCCATTATTATACCTCAATTTGGACAGAACTGACACTTTATTTAAGAAGTAGGAACTGTCATACTAACATGGGGCAAGTATTCCAAGCAATGAAAATGTTCTTGACTTCTCTTTCTTTTCTCTTTGCTTGTCTAATTAGACAATCCTGTTCCGCAGTAATAAACACGGCGTCACTTGTCAACCCAGAAGCATTGTAGATGCGTGGAACCTTCTACTGCATGGACAGCAGAGAGATTCGAACTTCCTGGTATTTGGTTCGGAACTTATTACACTGCGCCAACGTTTATAATAAATTGCAAAAATTTATTTTTAAAAATAATCAGGAAATAAATTATACAACTTCACCCATTTTCGACTCTGTTCGACTATGGAGTGCATCAATTCACCTTTGCTGATATTTCCGTTATAAACATAAGGAGAATCATCATGGCAGTACCGTAAAGCAATAACCTCAATTCCATCACGGATTCCGTCGTTGAACTTATTCTCATAGATATTATAAAAATATTTGGTTTCCATAGGATTCCATCGCGAATCGTTAAGTTCTATGACTTGCTGTTTGAAAGAAAACGGGGGTGGCTTGAAATAGGGATTTGGACGGTGGTATTGGCGGAAAATTTTATAAGCGAACTTTTCACGTGTAATATTATAAAGTCTTCTTTCACATAAAATATTTCTTGCATAGTCAACGACGAAGGTCCCCTGCTTACAAAGAAAGTTGGCGACATCACAGGATCTCCGTCCTCCAAATACAAGGCATTGACCAGACGGAATTTGTAGCACGTGCTCAAGGTAACGGAGCCTGAAGTTGGATTTCAAAATATACGCAAATACAACGTTTTCACCAAACTTCCTATTTTTGTCAACAAAATAATTCTAAGAATCAGCTTATGGGAGTAAACCTTAAAATGGTCAGAATTGTGGTCGAGGTTGTAACATAAGTACTTTCTGTAAACTGGATGTCCAATTTTGAATTTGCAAATCGTTGGAATCAGGTGATGGGAGTGAATTCCTGTGATGACGTTGGGGAAAATTTCCACAAATGGAAATATATAAGAGACTTCAATAATTTTGTGGCAATCCTTATAATCGGAAATATACCATCTTAAGAATTTTTTATAAGAAATTTCGTCAAGTCCAGTAGCATTCATTAACGCGGAAGTTTCGTTGGATTGAAGGAAGTAACCTAGCATTAAGTCATCTGTAGGTGGAAAGTCAGATTTCTTAAACAACTCTGATTTTGTCGAAAAACAAAGGAAAAATACGAGAATGGTAATTATATTTGGTAAATTGAATTCCATTAACAAACATTTATTCAAACGTTGAATTGAGAGTACGAAAATTCAAATTAAAAAAAATTTATTTCGAAAAATAAAATTAATAAAATTTAAAAATAATTTAAATATAATACTATGCTTATTAATATAGGAAGGAATATTTAAAAATAATTTAGTATTTATTTATTTAAATTTTTTTGATTGTGGCATTCTTCATGTCTGATTTGATTTTGAATTTGTAATACAAGCAGGAAAGTTGTCTTTGATGATGTAGCGAGAAAAATTAATCCAATAATACTTATCACTGGGAATCCTCTCGCTCTACTAGTCTGAAATCTCTTTTAACTATTAATGATGATGCGGTTCGTTTCTCTAAAGCTAATTGATGTCACAAGTATCCTGGAGTTTGACTATGCTCACTGCTTTACTATTCTAGAAATCCGGGACAATTATTGATTTTCATCAAAATCCTGGACTTTACAGGAAAAAAATTTTACTGCTCCTCACTTGTTGGAGGACTGACCATTGAGATTTTTATCTCAGTGAACAAAGAATTCACCAACTTTCATTGGAAATACACTAAAAACATTATAAGAACTATTCGAGGAATAATAGTAAGAATGTCCTCTTTTGCCGCCAGTTTCATTTTTTCTGCGCTCTCTTATGGAAAAGTCCCAAGTTTTCCAGAGTTATCAATTCTACATTCGCGGTTACCTAATATAGATTCTCAGAATAGCTCTACATTTTCAGGTGTTGGTTGGTATACATTTCCGTCCCCTAATTGATTGTCTCAAATGTCCAGCGACCAAAGAGTTTTGTTCAAAACACATCAAATGCCTTTAAACTTAAATATCGCTCATTGAAGTTAGAATTGTCTCGACACTACTTAAATCGCTTGAGGTTGTGTGAAACCTTGTTGTGACTACACTGACTGTCAAATAATCTCTTTAATAGCTTTCAATAATTTGAACTTTCCTATAATGAACATTGTCAATGGAACAAAATGTCAAATATACTAAGTTCCCACATGTCTCCGAAACTATCTTTTCCATTAGGTTTATCCTGCATTCTCGGTTGCAGGTCATAGTCCAAAGTATATCTGTGTCATCTCCGGTTTTTAAATGTCTTTTCACATGTTGAAGATCTTTAGCAAGAATGAAGGCATGGTTGTGCGTGGTCGCCCATGGACAATCGCAAGTCTTCTACAAAGTAGTGAGGCGGGGTTACTGAGGCGGGGTTACTACATACTTAACTAACTATTTCTAAAAGTAAGAAAGTTGTAGTAAATCATCAGATCCACCTTACTCAGGAGACGCCTAATGCTTGGTCGGCATTAGAAAGGATCCATTCCACTGGGAAACTATTTCGCTCCCTGGTGACGAATTCTGGTATCGATTTCAATTCTTCGGACAATGTCTCTGGATCACTGTGTTTGGATGATGATTCTACTAGAAGGCGTCAAGATATAAGAATTAGTTATTTTGGCTTTTTTCTCAGTTTTTAGAATGATTTAATTAATTAGTTTCGGAAGTGAAGAAGCCTCATCCAAAAATCTTCATTATTGTACGACTAGTCAAGCGAGGATAAGCTAAAACCAATCTAAAAAAATAATTTAATTAAGTAAATTAATTCCAAAGACCACTGTTAAACCGAAAGACTAAGTGATCTCGACGAATTGAATCATGGCTCTCATCTTCGCTCGGTGTTGATCCCTTGAGCCTACACAAGTTCGATACGGGCGAGCACTTCCTTCTTGGCATTGGTGTCCTTTTTTGTTTTTTTCAATTAGTGTCTCCACGGCCGTTTGTGATTTGATAGATCGTATGACATCTTACCTCTTTCAATGTTGGAAGAAGAGGCTCGTTCGCTTAACAAAGCGTACACGGATTCCGAAATTTTTGAAGGTCTCAGGCTCTTGAATAATAACTGAGAGGCTGACTTTGACATTATTTGTCGTAATTATTGAAATACGCCCCAACTCAGCCAAACGAAATATTCAAGACTCACTCTTTTAACGAGAATATTACTGCATTTACGAAAAATTGGTAAAAGTGCAGATCCACTCATGAATCTGAGGCCCATAGTTCTATTAACCGGCAACAAGCTCTTACAAGGCTCATCAGATTCACGGAAGATTCCACCAACCCATAAAAGAACACGTCAAATACAGTGCTTCAATGGATTGAGAAGGAAAATTTTGGAGCTACGCTTTCTCTTAGGTAGATGTAACACGACTTAGTCGATCGTCTATGATTCAAGAAGCGACCATGACCAAATTTTGCTGAAATTAAAAAGAGAAACTTTAATTTGGAAAAGGAATCTTGGTGCTACAACTATAAACGTGTTTGAAAAGTCTAGCGATTAATTACTAACAATTTTTAGGAGTGTTTTTACCTAGGTTGCTTTTCCTCCCTTGAAAAAGTGGTTCTATATACCAACCGCACTATCTTGGAGACAAGGCCGATCCAGCCAACTGTCTGACATTTTTCTGTCTTTCTCGGTGATCCGGGGTTCTAAATAAATCTAGAACTCTGGTAGGTATTCTTAGACCAATCCACGAGGCAACAATGTCCTGAGTGATTAACTACTTGGCAAACAGATTTTTTTAAACGGCATATACGTTTGTGTTGGTGAGTGGTTGAGACCTCTCTAATAATGTCTGTCCTTATCATACTCTCAGTCTTTCTAATCTACCCCCTTTACAATAGCAAGTTTCAATTTCAAAAGACTCATTTCGACCACTAAATGGGAGACCTTAAGCATGGATCGAAGAGGAAAGTTACACGGAGAAACCTGGTAGAACGTATAGTGACGAGCAGGGCACAAGCCGAACCCTAGGCTTATGGGTAACGGGGGAGCACATTTAACTGATATACGTTTACGCAAAAAATAAAATTTAATTTATTAATTCCACAAAATCTTGCCAAGCTTCTCCGAAAGTACCACTAAGTGTTCCCACGTGATTCGAATTATAACCGAGAATATTGCTTTCAAACATATTCTTCGTCATCATGTACCCTAAACAGCTTTACACACAAAAACAACCAAATGCATATCCATCATCAACGACAGGTCCAAACCCGCCAAATTTAATGCAAGAACCGACAGAGTGGATCCTGAAAGTACATAGTGATTCATAAAATTGTAGTTTTCATCAGAAAATATCGGCAGGTCCTCAATTCCAGCTTCTTCCGCAACACATTTTAAGGCAAAAAGATGTCGATCGAATCCCTTCCCTAAAATGAATGGACAAAAAACCGGTTGCAGCATTTTTTACGTTCAGAGAATGAAGATCACTGGCTTTGCTGAATAAATCACGGAGAACAGTCTTATTTTGGTAATTGGACCGTTTGTACATCAATTTGGCAATTTCTATGGCATATTCAGTCGTTGGACGAACAGTCTCCGTTCTTCCGTAGTAAAAGGCTGCTGTAGAACAAGACTCATATGTGGCAACGTTGTGCCCAAAGGCTCTACGGTAGGCCACCTATAATCTGACAATCAGGCATGCCTGAAGAAGAATTTGTATAACAGCGTCTGGGCTCAGTTTAAGCTTTTTGATGATATTTTTATTAATTTTTCTTTCTCTCACAATTTCAATGCAAAGTGAGCTGATCTTATCGTCATACTGGGATTTCGCTTCTTGTATATCACAAATCGACCTTGGATCCAATACGAACTCTAAAATGTCTCAATAGTTGAAAACCAAGCTTTTCTGGTCTTGACTTTACGGAAGAATCCAGAGAAGACGTAGTGACTGGGTTGCTGGTAGATTGGTTTACAATTTCATTGATATAACGCAAAACGGCCACTCCGTCACCCCATGAATGCTCAAAATTAACGGCGGAAGTGGAATTAGCGTCGACGATGATTGAAAGAGATTTGTCAAACCAGCTAAAATTAAATGTAGAATCACCGGTTATGGCTGTTTCCGGCAAGAAAGTTATAAATTATCGCTTTCTCGTCGGTGTTGTCCGTCGAATCGAGACAAAGGCAAAAAAGGGCGCTGTCAATGGTATTCACGAAATTTTTGTTGTCTAAGTTTACCGCGAAAAATCACTAATCAAGAAATTCTTCCTAGCCAAAGCCCAGATACTCCGTGGAAGCGTCGTAAGCTGTCCCGGGGAGTTAAAATTGGGCTCCTGAGCTTGGGGGTCATCAACAATCATTTTTAACCCATTGTATATGCACGCGGGGGAAAATGGCTCTAAAATTCAATTAGTTATTAAATTGATAGAAAATTTAATATACCATTGTTGTCCACGTGGAGTACATCAAGTTTGTAGAAATGGCCATTAAATATTACAATGATGTGTTTTGAGTTGTCATGGGTCACTAAACTGTCAATAAACTCTCTAAAATGGGAGCAACTTTGAAACCCTGGAATTCTAGCAGTAGAAAAAAGCTTGCCATACTGGCTCATGTCAAGTGGATAAGCCTTGAAGAGATAGGAAGCATAAGTTCTGGCAAAATATGGGAGACAACTAACAAAATTAGGAGTACAAGTCACTTCATGGTGTAATTATAAACACGTCTTCCATTTATGTCACGTGGTTTGGAGAAAAAGACTTCGGGGTAAAGAGTGTTGTTTTCTAGCGATTTTTTAAAGTCTAGAGAGGCCTTAATAATATTTGTAGCTGTGAGCAGCTAAAAGTCTCGATCAAACAGACCTGGTCGTTTTTCGAGGCTGCCTTCATATTTTGGAAAAATCCAATACACGGATTGTAATTTAGCGGAAGTCTCGATCGAGATTTTAAGTATAGATTAAGCCAAAAGTCTTTTTAATAATTTATAAGAAAACCGTTAATGAAACTGGAATTTGTGTTTCTGGCATTTCTTTCAATTAAATTTTGGTTGAGCTCTGAATTAAGCAAAGATTCTACCTCTTCCAGCATTATTTTGGAATTCCTGACAAATCTCAGCTGTGTTTTTATAGGACTTTTCAGAAACAAGGGGTTTTGTAGCTTCGAGATATTTGTTGATGGTAGTTCCAACTTTGGAATCGGTAGCCGTGGTAAAGATTGTTGAAAAAAATCAGTAGGCAGTGTGTTTTTAATTATTGATAAATTTCTAAGCATCCACCAAACAGAAATAAATAAACTATTTTTTAATTTTAAATATTAATTTTTATTTTAAATATTTAAAAAAATATTTAGCGGTCAGGATTTTAAATCTAAATAGCTTTGAATCGATGTGGAAGGTGGAACCGCTTAGTTAGTTTGATTGTTTCTAACATCGAACAGGTAAAGCTATTATGGTCTTAGTTTTGTAAGAGCTTCGTACACATGAGATACCAAAAGCATGTAAGTAATAAGCACTCCTATGCTATTTATTTTTCAGAGTAGAAATAATAATAGTCGCTACTCCGCATTTAGAAATTACCCTAATGGTTAATTGGAGAACTTGTCGATTCCTTTTTTTCCTCACCAAAAGCGACACAATTCAGCAAAATTAGTGATTCGTTTCCGATGACTTGGTAGATTTCTATAACGTCCGGTTTAAAAATGAAATGTCAATTGAGACTTTAGTATTTTTTGAGAGTCTTATCCCTTTCCGAAGCTGATCATGGGTGAGTTGCCGTCAGTACATGGTTAAGAGGGAAGGAGCCATCGACAAAAGTCGCGTCTCAAAACATGTATTTCCAACCCCTTTCAGAAGAAAAGAGTCATGCAAACATTGACCCCGAGTCGGAGACATTTTCCTATTTGCGTTGAGTGGTTATCCAAGTGTTTCAAGCGAACACGTTTGTCCATAACGGAAAAGAAGGTACCGATTAAAGTTTAAGTTCCATTAAAAAATAGATGTATGTCAAGGAGAGCAAGATTATGTGAAAAAAACAGTGGGGAGTTATTTTTTGTTTGTAGAAAAGTTGATATTTTCGTGTGAGATAAAGGGGAACCAAGAAAAATAACGTCTTCCACAATGGTGGTAACGTCTAAAATAACGTCTTCCGATATTCCAGGGAGAAAAGCGGACATCGTTTATAATTTTGTAATTGGAAAAATTCGGCTCTAGTAATAATTTATCGCCCCGCATAATAACTATCAATAGAGTGTATCAGACTCTGCGTATTTGGGATTTTTTGATGTCCCTTCTTTACATAACAACTTTGAAAAACTGAATTAGGAATAACGCTTTTCTTTTTTCTGGATAGGTACTACGCCTCACATCCATACAATAACTTTGGTAGGAATATCTTCATGAATATGAAGAAGGTCTCAGTACTGATGGCCAGCTTACGTAAGCTTTTTTCCTCCTCAGCTTGACGTCCTCCAAAAATGAGCCTTCTATGTCGACTTTTACACTCAGGTAGCGGAGCAAACGTACTCTCTGTATACCAAGCGTGTAAGGCTGTACATGATGGCTTCTTATACGGCTGATTCTTATAGAATTTGACTTTTCCGGCAAAAGCTTCATCCCTCTTTGGTTGCACCTGTCTTGTACTTGATAGATAAACTTCTTGAGCCTGCTTTCCGAAAAGCTTGATTTTCAAGAGATGTCCATTAACAGAATGTCATCCGCGTATATTAACAATTTTGAATTCGGGTCCGACGGTATTGGGAAGTCAGACAAGAATATGTTGAATAACAGGGGGCTTGGACATAGCCCTGCGGAACGCCTCTCTTTAGTAAAACTCGGGAAACGTGTCCTCCTATGTGCACTTGAAAAGTCCGTCAGGTCAGAAAAATTTCTTAGCCACACAAATAGGTATTTTGGATTGTCTGCATATACGAGCTTTGATTGGAGGTCTTCGTGACACACACTATCGAAGGCTTTGGATAGGTCCAAGCACACTATGTTTAGTTAATGTCCCTTCTTTCGCAGGTCCTCAAATTATTAGCTTCTTACTCGTCTATATAGGTTTCAGACCATTAACGGAACTTTCTAATCACTAACATTGGACAATGGTAAATATTTTTTAGATAAAGAACATCTTAAAACTCACGATGAGGTCTGATTTTTAGTATCCTAAAGGCCAAGACGTGGAAGAGCTATTTCAGAATCCTACATTCCTGTAAGGGCCATCAGAACAAGAAATTGCATCAATCACTAATGTAGAGGGAATTGAAGACCCGATCTGTATTCATCATACGGACAAAAAAGAATTTTTGAAATAGCAAATCTCAATCTCCATTTCCCCGTACAATTTCTCAGTCGAATTGAGAATGTATTTAACACATAGAGAAACAATATTTTCTAGAGGGACTAAAAATTAGAAAAATTTAAAAAAGGTTGTTTCCTACCCTTAAAAAATTTAGTGACGCTATTGGTCGGGAAACTCTATAATTAAGTAGACAAAGTCCTTTTTCAACGCACTTTGAAATCGTAAACATAACACTACTGAAGACATATTTTTTCTATAACCCAGGGGACAACGCCTTCTTGTGCCGACCAAATTCATCGTCCAATAATCAATTACAGGCTTCCGCTTCTGAAAGGTGATTAAGTAGGCCCTCTTCACACTCCCCTTAAGAATGTGATTTTATGGAGAGTATCTAGGTCCTTTACTTCACCTAGTTTTATTTTTGAATTCCTTAGGTTCTCGTAAACTGCAGTGGTATCATGGTTCTAATCGATATCTTCAAGTGCACTAGAAGTGTGCTTCCATTACACCATTGGTAAGTACAATCGAATCCATTCTGGCTAAACATTCCTCACCTCATTTTTATTGATCCTCCAGGAACTGGAATTTGCACATCGAAAATGGATCATGTTGCTGATCTCTGTTAGAAAAATCATTTACAGCATAATATGCTTTTTCTATGATATGTTTCCATCTACTCAAATTGTTTCTTACTCATTCTCCACGTCCAACAATTTTAAAACAATATAAGGAGAATATATAGGAAACACAAGTTAAATTTAAATTAATTAATTCAGCTCTTCCGCCAACGAATAGTAATGCTTCCATACCCATCTCAATTCAGACAGAACTAGCACTTTATTTAATAAGTAAAGAACAGTTACGCTGATTAATTCAAGGGCAAGGCGTAGATGTTCCTAACTTCATGTTCTGTTCTTTTTTACTTACGTGTGAGTCTCTAAGACAATCCAGTTGAGCAGTGATGAATCACTGATGACGGCGTCATTCTCTAATCCCAACAAGCATTTTAACAAAATAAAAAATTAATTTTAAATTTTATAAATTGATGTCTGAGATGTGCCAAAATTTTATAAATTTAAAATTAAAATATAAGTTTAATTATTATTATTTAATAAATTATGTAATTTTTAAATTTACATAAATTAATTCGCCGCACTTATAAATGTACCAACTTAATTAAGACAATAGATTAATCGGCTAAAATGACTCTTAGACTTGGTCCAGCTCAAACTCAAAATTTGGTCAGAGTTATATGATAATTGTAGGGAATTTCAGATTTCTGCGCGGATGTCGATGACATTGAATTAAACATCGTCAACCGCCGTTGCCTCACAGGGCACAACTTGAGGATATACCATGCTAATTTTTCACAACATGAGGCGTAACAATTGACTAATACAAGGAATAAAATGATTTCGATTTCCCAAGATGGATGCATGATCATTTGGGACTGCTACAAAGCCATGAAGATGTATGCAATCCCCGCCAAGTCCTGTTGGTGCATGTGCTGCGACTTTTCAAATAAAGACGACATGATAGTGTCTGGGGGATTGGATAACATTATCTTAGTTCATAAGTAATTTTATCATAATTTAATTTTCGAATTTAAAATTTAATAATTATTTAGATATGACAAATACAGTGACCAATATGACGCCGTGTCTGAGATGTGCCACCATCAGGGCTATATTTCAAAGGCCAGTTTTATAAAAGATGACCAAATTATTTCTTCTTCCGGAGATAGCACGTGCATAGTATGGGACGTTGAAAGAGAATGTCCATCTCTTCATTTAAAGGGTCATTCAAAAGATGTGAACTCGTTCAGCCTTAATAAAGATCTAAATTGCTTTATTTCTTGCTCCCTTGATACGTTCGTCAAAGTACTGGCTTTTTTATTTCTAGCTCTGGGATTTACGAGATAGTAGGCCCCAAATGAGCATCCGGTGTCATAAAGAAGACATTAATGATGTTGCAGTATCGATTTTTACTGTTTTGCAGTTCTTCCCTGGTGGGGATTTTTTTGGTACGGCGTGCGATGATTTGACCTCCTGTATTTTTGATGTTAGAATGGGGAAATGCATTGCTACGTATTCTGCCGGGAATGGCGGTTTAACTTCCATTTGTTTCTCATCTTCTGGAAGACTGAGTTTTCTTGCGTCAAGTGATTCGAACATTTATTGTTTCGATATTCTCAAGCAAAAGCTATTGGGTTAGTGAGGCTCGTTTATTTTGTAGGAGTATTGACTGGACATTCTAATAAGGTCTCTGGAGTAAGGGTATCACCATCGGGAAATTTGCTAGCTTCATTTTCGTGGGACACTTCTATTAGAATTTGGAACTAATTATTTATTTTCAGAAATAAGATTAATATTTACAATATTGGTTCATTATTTTGTCTTTATCGTTTAATAATAATTTTAATATATATTTACAATTTTTTAATTATATTTTTATTAAACAAGCCAAGTGGTTGCTCGTCAATCTCCATTGATGTCACTTAAGCTCGATTGAAGCTCTTTGGTGAATCGATTAACGTGGCCACGCAAACTTCTCGAATCCTTCCCATTTGTGTACGACAAGAACCATCATTCAGCGGTTCTGGACAGGACTTCAAAAATTGGGAGATGGAGATAGATGACTACGGAGGTTTAAAAATCGATATGAACTGAAAATTTGCTGAGAAAAAGTTTATGTGATTTTACTCACGCTAATGATTTTTTAATATTTTTGATTGGAATGCAACAATTCGCCAAATTGAGTTTAATTGCGACGAGACTGCACTGTATTTAAAAGGACTCTACTAAGTCGAATGAGATGATATCCATTGGCTTCAAACTATCAAAAATAGAATTACTGAATTCTGTCATTGATGTTGTTTCTATTTCGAATTATTGGAATCAAATAAAAAAATTGATTTCCTAACAATTGGTATAACCTTACAGAAAAAATGTGAAAACATTGAATGTTGAAAGCGACGAATTTGACAATGAGAATTTATAACGAGGATTCAGAAACATGGATAAGTGGTTAAAGAAACGCAAGATCCATTTAATAATTTTGAAAAGAAATTTTCTGCATATCACCATTGGGGTTCAAAGATTTCTACGAGTTTCGACTAAATTTGATGAAAACGTAAGAAACAAACTAAAAGCTGGAGAAATATAACCATGCGTTTGGGGACAATTTTTGTTTCGTCTCAATTGCATTTGAGACTTCGGGAGTGACCGAGCCTGTCACTAGAGGTGTTCTCAATGAGATTGGAAAAGCAATCTCGTCAAGGCTGGAATATCCTTGTGAGTGGCGTTGGTTCCATTGCCCTTGTTCGCGGTAATACTTACTCTCATGGTTTCTTCTGTCAAAAAATATTTAACCGAGTACTTTCCTAAAATTAATTTTAATTTTTCTCCCCTTGTTATTTCCCTTTGGGAGTAGTCAATACGAAAGAATGTCGCGAATTCTTCCAGTTGTGTCAAGAACAAGGGGATCCATATCTTGTGTTTTATCATTAATTAGATTACTTTTATTGATTTTGAAATTGTTCAGTTATTCGTAATTTTCTATCAATTCGTTAAAAATATCTTTTTAAATATGACCTAAGATATTTAATTTTTTTATGAATTCAGAAAAACTTTCTATTCGTGTTTTCCCACAATTATATTAGGCGCCTCTTTGGAACTTCACTTTAAATGATTGAGACAGATTGTACTTGTCGAGTCATCGATTTTTTTCATGAATGACATGCGTATGACATGTTTTAAACTGATTTCTGCGTGCAGCAAAAGAATCCTGCCGTCAATTTTTTGAATAATAAATTTCATGCTGTTGATGGAGACTTGAAAATTTCAATAACTCTTAGGGCAATCAAGTGATCTAATGATTCTCAGAAGATTCTTCACATTTTCTGGTGTTTTTTATAGATCCAATATAATTTCGATAGATATGTTGTTCTGGTGATTTCCCACGTGAAATGAATGTGTAACCGACCTCCTTACAGAGTCCTCGAAAGGGTTTTTGTGTCATAACGCCGGTTATAAGATAAATAGATTGGGAGGTTAAAGTACCAAAATAAAATTTGAACCTTTATAACTTCTAAATTAAAATATTCAAAGTTTAATTATTATTTAATAAATTATTCATTTTTTAAATTTAAAGAAATAAATTCGCGGACTTTATAATGTTGTTGGTTCATTACAATAGTAGATTAATCGCCTTAAATGACTCTTATATTTGGTCAAAATATGAACCAAACACAAAATTTTCACACTGTTTTCATTGTTATATAATCCTTGCAGGGAATTTCAGATTTCTGCGCTGACGTCGATGACATTGATCTAAAGATTGTCCCCCGTCGTTGCCTCACAGGTCACAATAAGATGATATACAATGCTAATTTTTCACAACATGAGACGTAACATTTGACTAATTCAAGGAATAAAATGATTTCGATTTCCCAAGATGGATGCATGATCATTTGGGACTGCTACAAAGCCATGAAGATGTATGTAATCCCTGCCAAGTCTGTTGGTGCATGTGCTGCGACTTTTCAAGCAAAGACGACTATAGTGTCTGGGGGATTGGATAACAATATCTTAGTTTACAAGTAATTCTACAATAATTTGATTTTCCAATTTAAAATTTAATAATTATTTAGATATGACAAGTCCAGTGATCAATATGATGCCATGTCTGAGATGTGCTACCATCAGGGCTATATTTCAAAGGCCAGTTTTATAGGAGATGACCAAATTATTTCTTCTTCTGGAGATAGCACGTGCATTCTATGGGACGTAGAAAGAGGCGTTCCGACAATTCATTTTAAAGGTCATTTGAACGATGTGAACTCATTTTCCTTCAATGACGATTTAAACTGTTTTATTTCTTGCTCGCTTGATACGACTGTTAAAGTACTGGCTTTCTATATTCAAGCTTTGGGATTTGCGACACAATAAACCCCAAATTAACTTTCAATGTCATAAAGAAGACATTAACGATGTTAAGGTATCGGTTTATGCTGTTTTGTAGTTTTTCCCATATGGGATCGTGTTTGGGACGGCGTGCGATGATTTTACCTCCTGTATTTTTGATGCTAGAATGGGGAAATGCATTGCTGTGTATTCCGCTGGGAATGGGGGCTTTACTTCCATTGGTTTCTCATCTTCTGGAAGACTGAGTTTTCTTGCGTCAAATGATTCAAACATTTACTGTTTCGATATTCTTAAGCAGAAGCTAGTGGGTTAGTGAGTTTTATCTACTTTTTTAGGTGTATTGGCTGGGCATTCAAATAGGGTCTCTGGAGTGAGAGTATCTCCTGCGGGAAATTTGTTAGCTTCATTTTCGTGGGACTCTTCTATTAGAATTTGGAACTAATTATTTATTTTTAAAAAATAACATTGATATTTCTAATTTTCGTTCATTATTTTGTACTGCTCGACAGGTGGTTTTTAATTATGAAGTGTTCGTCAACCTCTTTTGAGATCACTGAAACTCGGTGGAGAGTCTTTGGGAATTCATCGAAATTAACGTAAAACCGCAGCTAACTTTGCTATGGACGACTACTCAGACGCTTCCAATTCCGTGCACTACCACGTACCATTATATTTAAGACTTAAAAATATTTTTCGACGGGGACTTAAAAATATTTGGAGGCGTTGCGGACTGAGGAGTTCAAAAGTCTTTTATAGCACAAGTTAATCACTTTACCTTACCATTGATCAGGTATTAAATCCACCTTGAGAATATAGTATTAAGATAAGTCATTGACTTAACTTTAATAAACGAAATTTTATTGTTAACCACATGTAAAGAAAAATACACAATTTTACATATCAATCTCTTACACACTCCATGATTGTTAAGTAATCCTGGCCTCACTAGCTTGTAGGAGAGACTAGCGGCTATTATGTAGGAGAAGCAATTGCCAGTCGCTCCCATATATCGGACAGTATTGCATTTTAGAAGAACATTGTTCTAATTCAGGACATTTAAAAAGGTGGTTTGCTGTCAACTTGAAGAAGTTACAAAAAACAGAGGATATCTTTTACATCATCCAGTTTATATACGTACATAAAAAATGCTAGTATTTAAAACATTATCATTAAATTTAAAATATTAATTTAAAAAATTGTTTTTGACAAATTGTCAGGTGGTACTTATTCAATTTTGACTATATTCATTATATATGGCTTCTGATTCAGAAAACTTAAAATTTTATGACGTTGAAGAGAGTAAAGACTTTTCTGACCAAGATCTAGAGGTTTTTTAATAAACCATTATTCTCTGTTAGAATTTGAAAAATAAATTATTAAGTGGAAAAAAATGTGGAAACGATCTCTTCCAGAGCAAAAAGTATGAGGAAGCTATTCAAAAATATACGAAAACACTCGCTTTTTGTCCTCCTGGCTACTTTAGTGATATTCGGGCCAACTTATGCTACAACATTGCCATTTCGTATAAATACTTGGTAAGTCATGTTTTCATTGTCTTGTAGGACGAGGATCAAAAAATTTTGGAAAACTGCACTAAAGCTTTAGAATTGGACGGTAAATATATAAAAGCTTATATTTTGCGTGGAAAAGTCAACGAAAAGGCTGACAAGATAGAAGAGGCCTTAAAAGACTACAAACGCGTAGTCGAGTTGGATCCTAAAAACTACGAAGCAGTGGCTAAATGTTCAGAACTCTCATCGAAGATGGAAGAAAAAATGAACATCTAAAAGCTGAGGCGATTGGTTTGTCTTTAATCATATTTAAAGGTAAATTGAAGGAGCTTGGCAATGCCATTTTAAAGCCGTTTGGATTGTCCACGAATAACTTTAATTTTGAAAAGAGTGACAACGAGGGTGGATATTCCGTTAATTTTCAGAAGTAGTGGGTCATATTTTTTTCATATTATTATCAGATTTTTTGTTAATGTTTTGGTGAATAGGCCCTGTAGCTTAGCGGATAGTATGTGATCCCCTTAAAATGGCTCTGGATTCAATTCTCCTCGCTATATATTATGTCGGTGGTTCTTTTCATTTGTTTTGCCGCTTTCTTTGTTCGGATAAATTGCGTGGCGCTACCTGTCTTAGAAGGCGCTCTGTGCCGGGAGGGAATCGAAAGTTGTCATCTCTTCTACCTATTCTAGCATGTCATTATTTAGAGAGATTCACTATATTGATGTGCTTGAAAGGACTTCTGTCCCTAACTTTTTTGTCTATGTAGGGTTAAATCTCGCTTATGGCGATAAATGATGCGATGCAGGGGAAGGCGGAATACTACGCCCCGGTAAACTATAAAATAAACAGAGGTCATACAGCGGCCGCCCTGAGTGCGTGGCTATTCCTTGGGGAATGAGATTCTGTCAAATAACCAGCAGCGCTCATAGGGATCTTTTTTTCGTACAGAAATCTGATTCTCTAGACGACTCAAGAATTCCAGCATCGTAGGTGCAAGGGAACCAGACGTTTCAACAGCGAGCGGAACAAAAAATCCTCGGATATGACCGCGTACTTTGCCTAGACCTCTCGGCCTTCTCAGTTGCAGAATAGACTCCATAAGCACTCTGGTGTAAGTTGCAGGGGGTGAATGTGTCGGTGATATTTGTGGTGAATAAGAGAATTTATGTAATGAGCTTGATAACTATAGTCCATGTTACTCTGTCTTGGTTTTCACGTGGGTCATCTTATGGTGGATAAAACTGCCTATATTTAGCAAATAGATCCAATTTCTTCTTACTAAGAAACTACCAAATAATTTACTCGGTAGTGGCAAGTGACGAGCGCCATGCAACCAACCTCTCCCATGTTTCTTTTGTCAGATGCTGTGGCTCTTCAATTTTAGGTGAATCAGCAAAAATATCAGATTAGAAAAAAAAATATCGATATTTGCGTCAATTATCACGTCACAACAATGAAAGTTATTTTGACTAATAATTCTTCTGAGACATGTCCTAGCAACAAATTCCTTGCCAGATTAGACTCAAGCCAAAACAATTTATCAGAAGCTTTTTCTTCCAAAAGAGGTCGCATACATCTTGAGAGATGAAGACATTTCGTGCAATAGAGATACATGGCCATCTCAACCATCCAACCTACTGAACACTTGACTAGCAGGTCACGTCATCATTAAGTGCATCTAATTTCCACTGTCACAATAACAGGGTCCTTCCAGAACCAGCATAAAAGGTAGAAGACGTCCATTTTTTGCAGTAGTGGGAACCCCTTCACTAAACACTTGACTAGCTGGTCACGTCATTGTTAATTGTATCTTTTCAATGTCACACAAGTCTTCCAGCATAAAAGGTGGAAACGTCTTGCAGTTGTGGGAACTCCTCCAGTGGAGAGCGAATGATCCTTTTGCGTCCCACTATGGTACTGGGCGCCACCTGAAATAGATGGATCACATGGTGCCACTCTATTAGAAAAGGAAAGAATAGGGTCAAGAAACAAACAGAAACCTTCAATCAAGCAGCCACATGGTACCAAGCTAACGTTGGCGCCATATAACCAATTTGTCGTTCACGTCAACACTAACTTTAATTTCTTTCTAAGATTATTATTATTATACACCGAGAAAGAAGTTAAAGTAACCAACTAATTAAGTGTATTAGTATCCACTTCTACAGAAACAGAGTCTTAAATTGTCAATCATAAGGATGAATACAAATTAAAGAAATGTTTTATTGAGAATTTGGAAGGAAAGAGTATTCGAAATGATATCCTTATTCATAAGTTATTCCAGGCATAACTCAACCATATAACTTTACTCCAAGAGAAATTGAGGGAGATAAATAATAATTGACATTCGCAAAGAAACTAAATTTTAAATGAAATATCAAAATATAATAAGACGATTTATTTAAAAAATAAGATAATTATAATTAAAATAAATAAATAAATTTTTGATCATTAATTGTACCTTGTGTGTTAGTTATTCTGATCTATCATGGATATAATAAATTATATATTTTCTGGCCGTCTAGACATGAATTTCTTCCTGGAACATCGTGACTACATTTGTTCACTGATATCGGATTCTCTTGAAGAAGCTGGTAGTATTCATTCCCTCACAATTAACATTGAACCAGTGAACAATTCATCAATATTTTCTGATATGCTACAGGACTATCAATATTTAAATATACCAAATAACTTTCGCGACTCCAATGAGATCATCAAGAATTTAAAGAAACAAAAGTATGAGGATTTCCTGAGGCTTCGTTCATCGAAAAATTTTCCAGATCAGTGCTCAATTTGCTTGGGTAAATATAGAAAGAACTCTGTTCTGATTCAACTGAAATGCAAGCACGCCTTTCACCAGAAGTGTATAAAGAGGTGGCTAAAGGTTTGCCTGTTTATATATCCTAGGAATCCAGAGAATGTCCCTTTTGCCGAGCCAAAGTTTAGATTATTTTATCTACGTTTCTCCCTTGCTTAGTTATTCTTTATATTTTCCACTAAACTCAATGTTTATGTTAATACGGCTTTTATTACTTAGTCAGGGTAAAAGGCGTTCTCAATTATGAGAGCAGCCAGTAGTTGGTGACTTTTAGTTTTCAAATTTTAAATGCGTGTTTTGGTTGCTCAGCTCGAATTTTGTAGTAAAATATGATCTACTCTTAGGAAGCTCATATTACTTGATTTTAGTTAAGCTGTAAAATATGAGTAATCGATAATTATGCAAAATATATTACTCAATTTTCACTTTGATGTGAAATACAGGTATTTTTTAACTTCTGTTACTCAAACCGTGCAGAATATTGCTTCTGTTGGAGGGTGAATCGTGCAGAGGACTGGTTGTTACTGAGTGAATCTTGGAGAAGACTGCTTCTGTTATTGGGTGAATAGGGTAGAAAAGTAGCAATGATTTTTAGTTAGAGTTGTTTCTATTGCTAAGTTTGAGTGGTGCAGTAAAATGTGAATTAGTAAAGGCTGAATATATTATTCATTTTGATTATGTTGATACTTGCCGAAAATGTGGTAGTTGGTGGTTGTTTTCCGTAGTCCAGTTATATGTGTCATAATAATAAAGCCTTTTCACGAGAGCCATAGTATTTATAGCTCCGCATAGGCAGGACACACACATTAAGAACAGTTAATTTAACTAATCGTAGAACCAAAGAATGATCTTCACTTCTTTTTCTTGTGTGAGTGTCCTTTATAGACAATCCAGTTCCGCAGTGAGTATTCACTGATGACGGTCACTCGTCAAACCCTTTCTGCATCGTAGATGCGTGGAACCTTCCACCAGGTGAACAGCAGCGAGATTCGAACCCGTAGCCTAAGCCACTTAAGCCCGACACCTAACCACTAAGCCACCCGGCTGTGTCATAATGTAGATATGAATATGCAAAAATCATTGAGGATAATAAGAGAGTTTTTCAGCTGGTCATTTTTAACAATTTTTTTACATATGTAACTAAGTTATTATAAATTAAACACTAATTAAGTTATGGGGGGTAATACGAATCGGTAGGAATTTGTTTCATTAACTACTGTTCTCTTATAGGCGTTCATAAGGAAGACCGACTGTTACTTCCTGTTTTCAAGATAGCGCTAATCATTTTCAATTATTCTTACTAATTTTTAATTTAGATGAAATTTACTGTATTTTACACGAAATCAATATATCTTTATATATTTAGTACGTCCAGGAATGTCGCCACTCTGCCCTCATGTAACCTTGATGACCACAGAACAGATCACTTTTCCCGGGCCCAACTTTCAACGCGGAGTCTTAAAGTCCTGACAGGGAAAAGGTGTATGTGAAAGCACAAATCAAGCATCTCCCCAAGAGAAGGGGTTGACAAAGATTTAAATTATTTTATCTTACGAAAATATAATAAATAATAATTTAAATAAAATAAAATCAATCGAATTAGAATTGGTCTTCCACGTGGAAGTATTTTCCTCTCCAATTTTTTCTAAACAGTGGACCTTTTCCGTATACTCTGTAGACGTATGTCCCGTCAGGATTTACATATACGATATGTTCTCTAACAGGCTTATTTTTTCCTTTTATAAAACGAACTAAGAATTTTTCACAATATAATATTCTCATTAGCTCAACAAAAACATCAATGTAAACTTCAGATAGCATCATCATAAAGATTCTGAAAATATCTGGAAACAGTTGATAGAACATTAACATGATTTCTACACAGACGCTTGGGTTTATACCGATATGATACACCATGAATGCTATAAATATGTTAACGTCGATATCCTCGGGGTATTTATTTAAAAAGTATAGAAAAACTTCTATATCCAACATGTTTGGGAATTCTAAATTATAGAGGTCAGCCCAACCGGTCATTTTAATAATTTGCTTCGTTCGTTACTCGTCTCTTTTATAGGCGTTCATAAGGAACACTTAACTGCTACTTCCTGTTTGTCGTATTTCTAATTTAAATTTATATTACTTTTTTATATTTTTAATTTTATTTTGCGAAATCTCACTTCTACATTCAATATTTTCAACCGGCGTTCAAATATGGATGAGGTGCATGGGGTACGGACCTATCTAAAACAAAGCTTAAGAAGATCATCGACTTCCAAGCAACAGTCACAAAACCCTCCAACGTTTCTCGACTATCTTGTTACGGCCAACACCATTCGAGACCTACTGAGAGATTGGACAAAATGATGCCCGAAGCAGAGACGTGTTCCCGAGTTTATAGAAAGTATGTTGGTCGCGGAGGAACATCGAGAAAAAGAGGAGGCTACTAAGGGAAGCTGGAATCACCTGGTGGACTGTATGAAGATAGCAGGGACAATCTACTGTTGTGGTGAGATCAAATGTTTATCTTCAACTAATCAATGAGCCTGATTTAAGCTGAAACACTAATTAACAGATCTGGGAGTTGTTTAGCTGGGGATTACATGCCTCTTTCATCCAATTATACGCTACCATGACTAATCTAATGGCATCACTTGGTGCAACTATTCAGAAGATACCACATGTTCTGCTACAGATGAGGAATCGGGAGTAACAAACTCCACTCCGTCGAGTTATATGGGTAACCATTTAAATGGGGTACCTAAGGTTTTTAACATTACTACGTTGACCAAATCAAATAATTTGGTCAACGTACCTTGGATTCTTTGAGTGTTTATGAGACTTACGCAAATAAAGGGTGGTCAAATATCGGTGTTTGTGATTCTGAAAAAAATCAGGCATGGACCGGTCCTCCAAGATGCATGACTGCTTTCCAGATGTCTAACCAGGACCCATCGAACGAATTAATAATTGCTTTATCAGTCTACTTGATTGTCTCAAACAATGGGACAAAAAATGCAAACAAAAATGTCACTCCAATCACTAACGTACTATAGAAAGAGGAGTTTCCGTTTTCTTAGATCTCCAATAACTGATGTTTCGGCTAGATTGACAGATTGAATGCAGATCAGTCATCAAATGTGAGAATACCAAACATTTTTTTAATTAGTCGCAGAAATGCAGGATAACCGATCATATGTCTTTGGATTCTACTAAACAGCATTTAATTAACAATAAAGTCAGTTATTATGACAAGGTCTCCATTATGGTCTGCAGGCATTAACCACACACTAGGAGTTACCCCTCATGATTGAGAGCCCAATGCTCTGGAAGAGTCGTCGTGTCATTCTAGGGTCTCTCTTCCTTAATCTTGCAAGCTTCTCGATTAACTTGATAAACTCAGATGTACTCAGGCTTTGAACGTCAGACGTCTCAATTGAGATCGACTGGAATGCGAACCTCCTTTTTGAATCTTCATCAGTGACTTTATCAGATTCTCGGAAGCCGCGCGCAACGGTGACTTTATCAGATTCTCGTTAGAGAAAGTGTCTGTGCACGTTGAATCCCAAACAAGACACCTCCCTTGGCTCCACGGCATGGTCATTACGCCATCCGGCCTCTTGCTATCATCTCTGTCAATTCCGACGGGTTCCAGGAGGCAAGTTTACCCGGTTACTTCGACATCCCTCATGACAGCCGAGTTTGACATGACGTGACGAGGGAATCTCTTGGCGAATCTCGGTAAAATGTACAATATAAGGAATTATTAGTTAGACTATTTTCGTTATTCTGTTTGAATTATGAATAATTGCGAAATTTTTATTATTCAGTTTTTTTTAAATTAAAAAATTAAATTTAAATTAAAAAATGCCAGGAGCACCGATGCCGATGCGGGAAAACAGTCGATGCGAAAGGATTGCACCCGCTGTCCTGCAGAAGAAGCGCCGGAAGGGAACCACGTCATGCTGCTCTGAATGATGTGATCGTCAGAGCTCTGAAGGCAAGAAATATTCTTGCCTCGGGGATCGCTACCGATTTACTCCTGTTGCGACCGAATCATCGGGAGCCGTTGTTCCAATGACGGCTCAATTCTTGCAAGAACTCGGAGGATTGCTTGCCAGAAAGAAAAGGGATCAACGAGAAGGGTTATGGCTAAGACAAAAGATAGGAATAGACATACTCCGAGGGAACTCGTTCGCAATCCACGCAGCAGGCTTCCTCAACTGACATTTGTTTAATTGTTAAAAAAAATTTTTGTTTTAAACAAAAAATTAAAAAATTATAAGGAATTATTAGTTAAGTAGGTTTTTAATTATTATTAGTGGCAATATTGAATCATATTGATAACACCACCAGTTGTTGCGACAAACCCTTCCGCGGATGACCAAGAACGACACTGCCGATTGTCTTAAACAAGGATCTAAACTAGGTGAAAAAAAGTTCAAAACTGGTGACGACCTAGATAAATTAATGTCGCTTGCATTTGACAGAAGAAAATGGAAAATATTAACGCTTAATTTTGTTTTGAGTGTTGCACATGCGGGGCTATGAACATTATGGCTTTCGTGAAAGTGCCTTAATAGTTATTGGTTCCACCAAATAGTAGATAATCTTTACTACCAATATATACTTCTGTCAATAATCTACTGCTGCGCTGTATGGGGTACTAACATCTCCCACACCAATCTAAAGAAAATTAATTCCTTCCAAGAAACATGACAAAGACCCTACAAAGATCTTCCGCTTCGTTCGAGGAACTCGTGAGGAATACGGGAGCTCTGCAAACCCCTAAACCTCCAAAAAGTCACTCGTCCACACCGGAAGTGTGTCGGCACTCAGGAGGAAACCGAAAAAAGATGAGGCGGATGTTCAAGGAGGCCGGGATCACCTGACGCCCCCACTCTTGTTTTGTCAGTGGTTCTTGGTTCCAAATGAATAAATGGAATCATATTGATTATTATCCAATACATGCAGCTTCCGAAAGATGGTCTTCAAGTTCTTTCAATTTTTGGTTGTACTAGGTTAATTGGTCGGTGATGACGCATGGATGTGGGTGATAGACTCAGAAGAATGAAGTATTGTAAAAAATATTAAGAATTCATAGCGAAAATTGTTTTTATTTATAATTTGAGTCATTAATTATGAACCGGGAGTATATTTCGTCCTCAGCTTTTCGGACAATGTACTTTGATCAGATGAGGCTCTACTGGAACAGGTCAGGATCATGGGACTAGTTACTTTGGTTTTACTCTTGGCCTTTGAATAATTCAAGTTAATATGAATCTTTAAGATTTCGTTAGTGCCGTGTTCTTCTTTTTCCGTTCTACCAACTTTCTACTTGGGTAATTCATCTAAATCATCCACAGCATTCACTTCTCCACCAACTTGGACATTCTTGGTCTAGGGAAAGTGTAAGAATAGTTTTCTATCGTCTATGAAAGCACACAGATTTATTTTGGTAGAAAACTCGCCATAATGAAGTTACATGATGTCCATACGTAAAGTCGTCAGTGAGATTTTATCACTTCTTCCGCTTATTGGCGCACATTTGTATATCTCGTAATGTCACGTTTTTAAGCTCTTCTGCCAGTGGATGTCTACTATTTTCCACAGTCCACTTAGAAGTTCCGATAATTTTGGTGTCCATCAAGTCTTTTAAGATTTTTTTCACCATTCTCCGTTTTCTGAGTCGTACAGTTTACGAATGCATTTAACTCCAGAACTTACATCATTTTTCAGTGCATTTGGCATTGCCGTGAGCCATTGATGGCTTCGAATGATATCAACGGTTGGCCTTTTTTTTCTAAATCTGTCTTAAATTTAACTTAGTTTAATTTATTAATCCAAAAACACTGTTAAAACCCAGAACTAATTAATCTTAACACGATTCAGTTGTTTCTTAGCATATCGTAGTGATCCTCTCGAGTCTACATAAGCACGGGGCAGAGAGCTGTCCAATAGAACAGACATTTAGCACGATTTTTTAGAATAAGTAACTCCAAAAATGTCGGAGTCCCGAAAATCCATTGGTCTGTCACTGTATGTTCTTTTTTGTGCGACCGCGATCTTCTCAGAATTGGTCTGAGAGATGAATAAGCCCCAGGAAGCACACACATAGGATATGCATGGTTCGATGAACTGCTTGTAAACAGAATTCAGGACTGGCTAGTTTCTGACCCTCAATAATCCTGAGAGGCTTTTCAGAGGGTTAGACTTTTTCGTTTTTTGACATTCTGTGAAAAGCACATTTGCTTGTCGAGCTGATCTCTGGGGACAACATTTGGAAATTGTAGTTATGCCGATATTAGATCTCCAACCGCCAAGAAAATTGGCCAACTATATTTTAAAGTTTCCAGGATTTCCAATTGGAATTTTTTCCAAACTAAGTTTCACCAAGGAACGGAGTCTAACGCTTTTTGAATATCTACGGAATAGAGAACAGTCTTCAGATGTCTGGGTTTGGTTAGAATCCAGTAAGGATAGATTCTGAGGAAGTTGAACGTTCTGTATTGAACCCGTGCTGAAATGGCATGACTGGTAGAACGTCCTTAATTTTTGAAATAACTAGTTTGTCCAATAGTTTTGACATTGACATAAGAGTTAGCAGGCTGGATTATCCTTCGGTCTCCCAAGTTCAGAATTGGTCGTATATAAGCACTTTTTTGTCAATTGATGTGTTCAATAGTCTAGTTATAGAGGAATGCCTAATACCCCCAGATTTTTCAGCAGAATTATGGGAATCTCATAAGGTATTTTTGGCTGAGTTGGGGAGTAATTCAGTAATTCTCTACAAGCAATGTCAAAGTCAACCGCTCTGTTCAAGTGCTTAAGACCTTCAAGAATTTTGAAATTAAGTGAACGAGACTACCCTTCAACTTTGAAAGAGGTAAGAAGTCATCCCGATTAAATTATTTGCCAAGGGGTCGGTTGTGAGGCTTGCATTAAGAGTCCAATACAAAGTGATCGAACTAGTCCTATATTTTTGAATTGGGTTTAGCCGATCCTCGCTTGAGTAGTCGTACAATCATGAAGATTCTTCACATGGATGAAGCTTCTTCACTTCCAACACTCGTTTAGAAATTAAGAAATTAATTGAGTTCCCCGCTCGTCTCTCACCTGTGGTATCGGAATGATGCGATTATTGGAGGACCCTTAGATACTGTCTTCCAGGATTTAGAAATGTTGAATCCGGCCTTGTCGAAGTTTTTCTGTAATCAAATAATAATAAATGCGGAAAATACAATTGATAAAAAAATATTCACAAGTTATGTCATCTTTCGCGAATTTACTGCTCTAAGTATTTCCATCCACGGTGAAGACCTTATTTTCTTCGGATTTTCACTATGTGTGCAATTGGTAGAGGTATACGCGAAAATCAACGATTAGTGGAAGGGACTCTGGACCAGGTTTGTCTGCTTGACGTGCATACATCATTGTTCCGCTTAAAGAGCTGCTTCGACGTACAGAGGTTTGAATATGTCCTGAGGGCTGTCACTTATTTCACTTAATGCGCCCAACTTGCACACATTGACGGGATCTTCCGTTCAACAACGGAGCTTATTTTCAATGTCTGGTCTGAGGAAGCCTCGTGAAAGTAGGTCAGATTCAGATGGCATGGAATTCGCAGTTCTATAGACATTTCTCTCCCTGCTTATCTCCCGTCACCAATGACATGTGATTCCCTTATAAAGAGGATTCTACACTCCCTCCCCGAAATCTCTACTGACCAGGACGTTGGTCATGCACGTGAGCTCTGGAGCCGTACATACCTGTTTTCCCAACCTTCCTGAACTCTCAACAGGGTCTGGCGATACCGTATGACGAAAGTAATTGAAAATCTACTGATGTCATATAACAAACACCGTCAGAAAGTGGAGCCTGACTCAACGCCATCCCATGTGGAGTTTTGAGTACTTTTCTAGAGGATGAATTCGTTCGTATTGGGATTGAAAGTCTGTGGCCGAATCCATTCTGATGCTGGGACCAGATTGACTATTATGGTCTTCCCCATTCTCCAGTTGGAAAAGTGCGGACAGTTCTCCCAAACTCATGGCCTACAACGAAGTCATTTAGAAGACTTTGGGCGCTGTGGACACCCTTCTATGCCCGAATCAGTTAGCTTTGCAGAAATAATAAAAAACTACCAGATAGGATGACCTTCTTCCGATTGAAGCTAGAAAACATCTTGTCTGGGACATCACTTGCACAGGCACCCTCACCCCTTGCAACCTACATCAGAGTGCCTTAAGGCCTGCCATACCACTTAGAAAGCCGAGAAATTAAAACGAGCAAAATTCCTAGTTCAACCCGAGGATGTTTTGTCTGTTCCGCTCGTAGTTGGAACGTCCGGTTCCCTTGTGCCATAGAAATTGAATTCCTGAGTCGTCTAAGAATCCGAATTTCTACAGGCATTGGAGACCTCCGAGCGAATCTCTTTGAGCGAATTTCGCTCGCCATCTTGAGAAGGAATAACCACGCAGTCTGGGTGGCTACTGTATGACCCTCAGTTGTTATTCTTTTAAATATTATTCTTTTAAATAAATTATTTATTGATTTCCGCAGAAAAAATAAGAAAATTTAAATAAAATATCTAGATTTAGTAATTCTATTTATTAAAAATAAGATAATTAAAATAAAATAAATTATTGGTCATTAGTTTTTCCTTGTGTATTTGTTCTGTTTTCACTATGGACATGACAAATTACATATTTTCTGAAGGTCCTGATCCCAATTTCTTTTTTAATAATTCCATGCGTGCAAAACTGTTACATGCCTTTAGTGAAACTGGAAATCCCGACTTGTTCTTTGCTGAGATTCGACGCTATCATGAATGGAGAAGGAATTTCTATATGTTACCGGATGTTGAATATGCGCATTCAAACGTTCTAACTAAGTCCAGTTATATGAATAAAATCAAAAAATTGAGGAATCAAAAATATGAGGATTTCCTGAGGCTTCCTTCATCTAAGAATTTTCCAGATCATTGCTCGGTTTGCTTGGAAGAGTATATGAACAACTCGATTTTGATTCAACTGAAATGTAAGCACGTGTTTCACACGGACTGCATAAAGAGGTGGCTGATGGTTTGCTTTCTTTTATATTTTAGGAATCTACCAAATGCCCGTTTTGCAGAGCCAAAATTTAGATTCTTTCATTTACATTTGTATCTTTTTGTATTATTCTTTACGTTCTGTATTCCACTAAGCCGAAGTTTGGGTTATTTAGGGATTTTTGTGGATTGTCCTCTAAGCGCCGTTTAGGTAGATGAGATTGTAGCACGGGTCTGATTCAAGCCAACCAGTGGAATTGCATGTTAATTGTGAAGGTATCCAATTGGATGCTGGAAAAGGAGAAATTACTGATACAAATGTGAAGAGAAGATAAGGCTAGTAGTCATTAACCCCGAGTCGCTACCTTGTAGAAGGCCGACTGTCTTCAGGCGTCTAGCAGTTAGAGCTGGACGCTCCCATTGGTTACTGATGTTCACCGAAGGTCCCGGGCAGGAGAAAGCTTCTGTAGAATCAATGATCATCGATCCGATGAGGAAACCAAGAACACGATTCGTCTCTTAGGAGGAAGCGTCCAGAACTTAGGAGGCACCTTAATCAAGAGGCACCCAAAAAGGATCCATCAATTCATTCCAGAATTTTTCTCAGTGGCGACGAGTTCTGGAATCGACCTCAGTTTCCCGGAAAACATCCTCTGAATCATTTTTGGGTGAGGGTTCTGCTGGAACAAGGAATCATTAGTTTGGTTTTACCCCAAAGTCTTTGAAATAATTTAATTTATTATTAAAGCAACATTTATAATTTTCTTTCCACACGTGCGTATTATAATGATTCTGTCTACTATCCTCACCGACAATTCTAATTTATGGTCTATCTAAATTAATGGAGGTTTAAACCCTTTGTATTTTTCTTTTTAGTTATCTCTGCTCTTTCTGTAGCAGATAACGCATTTACTGCGTTTCTGTTAATGTTGGTAGTAGATAGGGAGTCGTTACAGTGGATTATGTTGAATGTCCACCTAAAATCTTCGTTTTAATGGTCCATTTGTTATTTATATGCTTTTTTTGATATCCACCATATATCTATCATGTAACTAACTTTGTCACCGATTCTTCTCACCTTCCACTCAGAGTTGACTAACCCTGAGCATTTCCCATTCATAAGCGTAAGCCTTTTGTTAGCAAGAATTCAGCGGATATGATCGAGTGGCTGTTACCTCTGACTACTGCCAGGGATATCCTTTGGAAAAGCCACTCGGTTTCCCGACGCTCCCTCGAGGCTTTGGTCAATAGACACCCAAGTGCTCTAAGGAAAGAGACCGTCTTGGGGCCAAAGACTCCGCTCGTCTCGACGACCACTGGCTGTAAATGGAAACGGTTTAGGAGGCTGCTGTATTTCTATATTTTTGAGTTTTCATATAAACGGGCGGCCTCTCCCGCTTTCATTGCCGACCTCAAAAGTTTCGACTGGGAAAAGCTGTCAGTACAGGCAGCATCCCAAATTAAGCATTTGCCCCGAGAGAAGGGGAAGACAGTAATTCCATCGGGTCGCTTCCCATCATCCCTACTCAATCCCGTTGGCTCTAGAATGGATGGGTATCCCGCCAACTCGAGGGCACGCTTCACCACTTCATTTATAGCCTTGTGTCTAGCGAATCGACCTGCGCTTTTTCGACAAGAAAGGGCATGATGTCCATAGCAGTCGACCTTCCGGCCGCATCGGCACTCATGGGGTTGACAAACTTTCAATCCAAGTCTGATGGAGACTCCGGTGCGGACCGTTTCATCGTCTAGGTGAGTTCCCACGTTTCCAATGGGTAGGGCATTGATCCAAGCCCCGCTCCACTCGCATCTTGCAGTTAAAAGACAGGCTCGTCGGTGTTGGTTAGATATTTTCAAAAGCCTCTCGTATTTATCCTCGCAGACAGACTCATAAAGGTATCTCTGCCCGGGTTGTTTGACTTTAGGGTGTACCAAATCTTCGATCTTTGACGACTCTGATGGGAGCTGAAGAATCATCATGATCAAATTCTGATTGGAGTCCAATGAGGATTGATATGCCGGGTGTGCTAAATCAGATGGAATTAAGAATGTTATTTTAAGGGTCATACTATCAGCTCTTTTTGAATTCCAATCAGTTCTGCTAAGGAAATAATTTTGGTCCCAAATTGATATCGTCATGGTGCCTTGTTTCTTAGCATGGCGCGGTGATCCACTCTCGAGTCTACATAAGCACGGGGCAGAGACCTGTCCGATAGAACGGACATTTAGCACCATCTTTTAGAATAAGTAACTCCAGAGATGTCGGAGTTCTGGAAATCCATTGGTCTGTCATTGTATGTTCTTTTTTGTGCGACCGTGATCTCAGAATTGGTCTGAGAGATGAATGAGCCCAGGAAGCACACACATAGGAGATGCATGGTTCAATGAACTGCTTTTTGATGTTATTTTTCCAATAAACTTCCACTCACAGACAAATTTAGTCCACCTATTATAAAACAAACTGTTCAAACAGTAAACTAGGGTACGACAACCGACAGGACTATGTATATCCTAACGTTTCTATTTAATTGATAAGGACATTATAGATCGAACAACTAATGGTAGTAATTCATATTTTTTTATTCAACAAATAAATTAATTTAGACAATAATTAGGACGACAGAATGGCGAAGGCGTTTCTTCTGATAATCGCCATTTCGAGCCTCTGCCTTAACCAGAGTCCCTCCCGTGGCTCGCACCTTTTTGAGGCGAGTTTGCTTACAATGCTGTGGAGAAAGGCGTCCGTATTCGCGCCTACAGTTCCAGTTGTCTCCACGACTAATGGTAGTTATCTGAAAAATAGCTGTATGGACTTATTAATGTAAATTTACGGTTGTGGTGAAGATTTCAATATTCTTGGAGATAGACCATTAAATCAATTTGGAGTTATATTTGGCCGGGCAAATGGTCTGATCGTCCCTGGCTAGAATCTCGATGCTGTATATTCCGGTAAGGTTCCACACATCTACAATTCTTTGGATTGACGAGTCACGACGTCATGAGTGAATACTTCACTGCGGAACCGGAACGTCTATAAAGAACTCACACACAACAAAAAGAAAAAAAGAAGAGAAGAGCATTCCTTGGTTCCACCTTTCTACTATTTGTTGTCATAACCGTTCTTTACTTTAATAAAGTGTGTCCTATCGGTAATATGGCTTTGGGTAGAATGCGTTTTTATATAAGCTAAAAAACGAAAACGAACAACTTCAAATAAAAAGTTACTGAAGAAGATGCTCACCCTGAAGTGAAAGGATATGTTCGTCTAAAATAGTGGTTATCAATCTTCACGATATCGCCCAAATAACTACAGTACAGTATAACCTCCATTTGGGGCATCCATTTTGAAAAATTGCCCCAAAAACGGAGGTCCGACATTTTCCTCATTTTTATAAAAAACTTTAACAGTTTTAACATATTTTCCATTAATTTTATCAATAAGTAAAATATTTTTATGAACATTTAAGCATGTTTTCATTTAATTTTATTGATAACTAATATATTTTTTAAAACATAATTTTTTTAATTCTATTCACGAAATTAATCTGTTATTATGTTTCCTGTTGCAGATTTCTTCATATGTATGCCCAATACTTTTCTGAAATTGTGATAGTCTTTTAACAAACCGTTAATATTCTCCTCAAGGTTATTCATTGCTGTTATTGTCTCCAAGTGTGAACAGTTGCATTCATTTTGGTCATATAACATTTTATTATCTTTTTTTTATTCGTAATGTACCGCCTAAAACTGAAATTACTAAGCAACCTTTACTAATTTGTATCTATGTACAATATCTCGTTCAGTAAGATGTTCAATTTCACTTATTTCCTTAGCAATTTTAATCCTTAACTCGAGACTAAGGTGACGAGCCATTTTTTTATTTAACCCATGTTTCTCATATGCATGCGCCTCGTGGGGTCCGTCCATATCTTGGACAAATATGAGGAAATGCAAAAGAGGGCTTACAGAGTAACGGAGCGTTGGATTTGTGAAGATCATCGACCCGGACCTACGCCTCTGAAGGCCCTTATGAGACTTGACTCCAGATCACGGGAAGTTGGCCCTGAAAATTCAGGCAGCCGTCCTGTACGTTCATGCGCGGGCACGAAGGAAGAACGACGGGCAAAGATGAGGTCTCTGTTAGAATGCAGCATGTGATAATTAGTTTTGTTTTACCATGGTCTTGGTTAAATAAATTAAAAAAAAGGTGACGAGCCATAACCACAAGAATGCAAAAATTACACGAGGATTCAAAATAAAATTTTATATAATTAATTTTAATATTAATAGCAAATATTTATATAAATTAAAAATCCAATTCCCCACTTATAAGTTCCGATAATTTCCAAATTTGGAAATTTATGCCATTTTCAAAAAACAGAGGTTTCCCAAGCCAGAGGTTTGCCCAAATGGAGGTCATACTGTATTATTTGCACTTATCGCTATGTCATAGGACTTGACAAAACATTGTAGCATGAGTTAGCAAATCACTAGTTAATTTCATCCACTTCCCCGTATTAAAGTGAGAAGTCCAATGGCTTGATACTGTGTTTTCCAGACATTGAGTTCAAAAGCCACGTCACCAGCTCAACCAAAAGAACGAAAATTTTAAAAGTAAAAATAGTTTAAAAATTATTATTTAATTAAATAAAAATTCAATAACTAACATTCTTAGAAGGGCACCAGAAATTAACATGCGTAGAATAAATTGAGTTCAGTCCTTAATTACCAGAGCAGATTCTTATGATTTGAGGTTTATTCCAACTCCCATTGATGAAACAAGGCTGTATTGACAAATATTAAATATTAGCTTGTCAAACGAAACAATGAAGCCATCAAGACTATAGCATTATTCGCAAAGTAAGCAATTAGTCTAAACTTACCTATCAAATATTTTGAAAAAATAAAAAAACTATTTCAAAACTCCTACAATCAATCAAATTTTTAGAAGGACTGAAACCATCATATAAAATATCTAAACTGGTAGTGAAAGCAGGCTTTTCCCATACGATTTGAGAATCATAAATTGTTACATCACTGAAATTGATATTATCTGTTGTTGTGGGTCTCATCAGAAATTATTTTGTCGGAAGTAGTATTCCATTAGAAAATCTACTGTCGATACGACGGATAGAGCTATGATGGTTGGAAAATTCAAAAGCTTTATAGCATTTTTTAAAATTATGCACTGGAATAATTTGGGTATACTGTGTTCTTCATCAGTATAATCTTGTTTCCAAGATTATATCTAGTGAACTTAAGTTTAAATATTGTCATAAAAATTATGAATAAAATCCAACAGCAATATGATCGATGATTTAAGAAGTTTCGAATTGATGCGGATGTACGTTTATTAGTCCGTAATGAGGTTTAAATATCAAATTGACTTATTAGGTTCACTGGTTATCGAAGGGAAATGCATTGAACGGATTTGTCGCTTTGTATAATACAATTATTGACTTTCTCTGAATTAGATGATATCAAAGATTTTAGTTCACCACAATAAAATTTTTTATTTAAGTTATTTTTTTGAAATTAAGGTTCGAATGATAGACATAAGAGCTTTAGACAAAAATAACCAAACTGATAAACAGCAATTTGGAAAAACCGAAAGTTATATGGCCACTGTTGGATGACGGAAGAGAGGAGTTCTATATTCGTATTTAATCATCCAAGTTTTTCCAATTTTTGGGCTGACGCTATTCGAACATGGATTCTCTCAAGGGTAATCCTCCAAGTTTTTCCAATTTTTGGGCTGACGCCATTCGAACATGGATTCTCTCGGATATTCGTCATACAACTGCTCGGTATATATCTGACCCAACACCGCCATCCAGTTAATTCTAATGTTGAGCTATTACACACGCCTTACAGGTTTCTACTAAGACCACCTTTATGTTTTCATAATCAATTGACACTTTTTATGGTATCATGTGTGGGGCTAAGGGTATTATTCCTTGAATATGGGCGATAGAAGAGCAACAAAAAATGAAATTCGTTGCAGAGCTAATGAATCTTTGTAAAATCTGCAGTCGATAATTTATAATTTCATTTTACATCAACTTTGACTACGGACCAAAGAAATTTCGGAGAGAACCACCTACCAAATTAGTATTTCTCCCCAATACCAAGAAACGTTGCTAATCCTCGGATTAACCAATCTCAGGGAGGATTTGGTTAAAGTAACCATTCACCTGATAGAGCTAACAACTCACTTCGGTGACGCGCCAAACGATCTCGGTGAAGAGGAAACGGGGAAGTATCAGGTCATCAACCCATCTTCTAAGGGGAGAATGGGAGAATCGAGTAGTAATGATTAAATTGGGTTTCAAAAATAAAGTAACAAAAATTAGAAAATGATCTCATTTATTATAATAATCAATCTCAGTTTGATAATGCAGTGCCTTATCCAGTTCATTACCAAGCATTTCATTAACATGCAGTAAATACAAGCATCTTCTTTCCTCATTCCCAGTCTGCAGACTCTGCAGTCTTTCGAATGAAGAATTAAGTCGTTCTCTTAGTCTTTTAAATATAAGCCGTAATGAGGGATGGACCTCCTTAGGCTGACAAGAGGATATTGTAGGAATTCTCCCCTCGTCAAGTTTACGTAATCGAACATCCCCAACAACGTCATTCAGCAGACCTTCGATGTGGGCTAAAAAATTGTAATTTTAATTTACCTTTGAATAAATTCGGATCACTAGCGTCGGTTAATAATCTATAAAGGTAAATAGACCAGTATGTATAATTAGAGAGTGTTAATAGTACATGTTTATAAGCTGTTCATTAGAAAGAGATTTTAGTGCCTCTAGTAGTGGATCATCGTTTATTTGAGGATAACCTGACATTGAAAGATCAGAGAATTAACAGACTAGAATTAATAAGATAACGTCACCTCGCGTAAGAAATTTTGATTTTATTTGATTTTAAAAATTAATATTAAATTATATATTGATTTTTATAACAAGTCAAATTATTTTCCTACCGAAATCATTTAAATTTTATTTTAATATTCTATCAAAATCATTTCTCCTTGTGAGAGTCGGAAAGACCTATTCAAGAAAATTTGAAACAAACACGGGCACTCCACAAGGAGACTCTCTTTCTCCTCTACTATTCACAATTTATTTGGAAGCCGCTATGAGGGAACTTAGACCGTTATACCAAGGAAAGACGGAAGAAGTAATCTACGCGGACGATGTAGACCTAATCTCTGAAGACAAAGAGGTCCTGGATAACCTATTAGAAAAAGCACCAAATGTACTAGGGAAATGGTTTCTTACTGTGAACAGAGAGAAAACAGAACTCAAAGAGATAAGAAGGATGAGTAACGTCCTAGAAGAGAAGTACTTCTAAGCTGGCGACAAGTAAAAAAACTCGGTTCACTTTTGGGAGATAGCGAAGATATTTTACGTAGGAAAACTCTAGCCAATGCTGCGTTATATAAACTGAAAAATCTATGGCTCAATCAAAAAGGCATCGACACGAAAATGAGAATCCTATTATACGACTCATTCATAAAACCCGTACTTTTATATAACTCTGGAACTTGGGCGACCTCATCAGCGGATATGGAAAAACTACGAGAATATCGAGGAATGCTTTGTATAAGAGATGCAGCACTAGACCTATCAGCTTAGAAGTACTGGAATCCCGATGGAAGCTCTTCGGACACGTGCTGAGGATAGAATTAACATCCCCACCTAACATATCTATGGAAACATACTATGTTAGCCAAGAAGGCCGCTATCGTGGAAGACCAAGAACAACACTGCCAATAGTATTACAAAAAGACCTGGTCAATATCAAAAAAATCTAATAAATGCCGACGACCTGGACAACATGAGAGCCTTGGCTAAGAACAGGGGAGAATGGAAAAGGATGATATCTAACCTTGTTTCTTTTGCTGCACATGCGGGGCTATAATTAGTATGGCTCTCGTAAAGTGCTTAAATAATAATAATAATAAAATCATTTCATATTTGTTGCTTTTTATCATTCTATGTTAGTTCTCACGGTTAAAGCGGATTCAGGTCAGGGAGATCTACAGCTGATGTGGTCTGGGGACATCGATGGCTTTGTGCAACACATCAAAAGTACAAGGGGGCTATTGGCATCCTTGGCATGGACATGTCCAAAGCCTTTGACTCTATAGACAGAGGGAGACTTTTGGATATCTTGGAGAAGTTGGTTGACGAGGACAGTGTCAGAATGATCGTCTATTACGTGGAACAACACAGCTAAGTGTACGTTTTGGAAATTTGGAGTCTGTCCCATTCGAGACAACGTTGGGGTACCGCAGGGATTCCTTGTCACCGGTACTTTTTGTGACATATCTGGAGGCGGCACTCAGAGACTTCAGACTATTAATTGGCGATCTACCTCAAACTGAAGTGATTTATGCAGATGATATCGACTGTATATCCAGCGACGAGAAAACATTAAACTATATACGGACAAGGATGCCAGATGTCCTAGAAAAATGGTTCATCAAAATCAATACGGAAAACACGGAGACAACTACCATACGCCGTGAACTAACCCGAACTGATGAAAAATGGAGATACTGTAAAAAATTGGGGTCGTTGCTCGGAGACGCTGAGGATATCACTAACAGGAAGATGTTGGCCGTCGCGGCCTTTAGAAAAATGGGAGTAGTCTGGAATCATCGTAAACAAATTAGCACACAACTACGTGTGAGACTATACAATGCCTTCGTGAAACCAATCCTAATGTACAACGCTGCAACCTGGGGTGTCTCAGAAGCGGCAATGGACAAACTAGATGCCTTCCATCGTAAGCAACTCCGACTGTTGCTTGGCATCAACTGGCCAAAAAAATTACAAACAAGAATCTATACAAAGTATGTAATACAAGACCATTGAGTCTGGATATCCTGGAATCAAGATGGCGTTTGTTTGGTCACATCCTTCGAATGAGCCACATGACGCCTGCTAAAATAGCAATGGATAACTATTTCTGCCCAGAAATGAATACCTCGTTCCGTGGAAGACCTCGCATAACTTTGCCAGAGGTTCTACACAAGGACCTGACCAATGTAGGACGAAAGCTGAAAACTGGAGATGATCTGGATACGCTCGGAATAACTGCCTGTAGCCGCGGAGCATGGAGGAAGTTAGTAAAGAGAATTGTGGAAGAAAAAATAACCTGAAGAAAAATACGGCACAAGCGGAACCTTAATAAAATAAATTACATTTTTGGTTCTTCGAAAGTGCTATTAATAATAATATGTTAGTTGAGGAAAATCTCGTACTCTTTTCTAATAAAAACTGATTCTTCTAGAGGATAATTGAAATAAGACATCGAAAATGTTCTTGAATTTTCGTTCTTCTCTTTTTTGCTTGTGTGAGTCCCAGAAGACAATCAGGTTCCGCTTCACTGTTCAACCATGAACCATACGGGGAACTTTCAACAGAATGGACAGAAGCGAGCTTCGGAATTGGATTTGGTGCAGGACTTCGTGACTATTCCTCCCCAAAATTGTCAGCGAAATTTGATAGATTAACCACTATCACATTTACTTCGAATGACCTACACGTAAGTTAAAAAATTATCACAAATAAAATATTCATCTGTATATACAGTTTCTGAGTGTTTGAGAAATACAGATCTTCGATAACTTAACAAATTCTAAGTCTCAAATTCTTTGAATAAAACTTATGGCAGAGTGCTTAGATGGTTAGACGGTGACGCACCTCTATTAGATATAATGTCTACTTAGTTTATTATGGGCGAAAGCCACTGTTTTTTTTCTTCTCACGATGATAAACGTAAAGAAGGACTCGTGAAACATTGGAACCCCAAAATTCTGAACGAAAGAAACAAATGTTAATTTAGGAAGCCTGCTGCGTGGATCGTGAACGAGTTCCCTCGGAGTATGGCCATTCCAATCTTTTGTCTCAGCCAGAACCCTTCTCGTTGATCCCTTTTTTTTCTGGCAGGCATTTCTCCTAGTTCGCACAAGAACTCAGCATTAATTAATTAAATTATTCCATAGACCGAGTAAAACAAAACTAACTAATTCCTTGATCCTGAGTCCTTCCAGCAGAACCCTCACCCAGTGATCCAAAGGACTTTGTCCGAGGAGTTTGGTCGATTCCAGCACTCGTCGCCAATGAGAGAAGTTGTCTCTTGGTGGAATGAATAGATGGATACTTTTGAATGCTGACCATGCATTGGCCGTCTGCTGAGTAAGGTGGATCCAATGATGCCACCAGAGAGATGGAAGAGAAATCTTCAATCACGTAGCCATCGAGGTCCATCATTCGGTTTGTTTCCTGTATGGTCAGTGACGTAATAGAATTCATTCAAATCGAAAAAAGTTTATTAATTTATGGAAAATTTTTGATTGTAATAAAAATTTGGTTTATCAGTCAAACTAATCAAAGATCCTAGGCTATCCTAAGTGGTATCTAACGGCTTATTGTGGACGTATTAATTTGCTTTGGTTTCTCCTATTGCGAGTAGATTAAATGAAGTGATGAGGCAGTTAGCTAAACTATTTAGTATTTTTAACTGATTAACACAGCCTACGGGTTGGAGCGTATCGCCGGGAAGCGAGAAACTTCCTGGAGGAAAGAAGCTATTGGTTCTCTTTCGAGGCGCACTAAGTTCACTCTGGGGTTTTTAAAAATTACAGAGTTGGTGAACCACATAACAGCACAATAAAATTACATTATCTTACATATTTTAAAAGCACCAGATGTACTAGGGAAATGGTTTCTTACTGTGAACAGAGAAAAAACAGAACTCACAGAGATAAGAAGGATGAGTAACGTCCTAGAAGAGAAGTGGCGACAAGTAAAGAAACTCGTTCACTTATGGGAGATAGCGAAGATATTTTACGTAGGAAAACTCTAGCCAATGCTGCGTTATATAAACTGAAGAATTTATGGCTCAATCAAAAAGGCATCGACACAAAAATGAGAATCCTACTATACGACTCATTCATAAAACCCGTACTTTTATATAACGCTGGAACTTGGGCGACCTCATCAGCGGATATGAAAAAACTAGACTCGTTCCACAGAGGTCAACTGAGAAAAATAACAGGAACTACTTGGCCTACGAGAATATCTAGGAATGCTTTATATAAGAGATGCAGCACTAGACCTATCAGCTTAGAAGTACTGGAATCCCGATGGAGCTCTTCGGACACGTGCTGAGGATGGAATTAACTTCCCCACCGAACATATCTATGGAAACATACTATGTTAGTGAAGAAGCCGCTATCGGGGAAGACCAAGAACAACACTGCCAATAGTCTTACAAAAAGACCTGGTCAGTATAAAAAAAAACCTAACAAATGCCGACGACCTGGACAGCATGAGAGCCTTGGCTAGGAACAGGGGAGCATGGAAAAGGATGACATCTAACCTTGTTTCTTTTGCTGCACATGCGGGGCTATAATTAGTATGGCTCTTGTGAAGTGCTTAAATAATAATAATAATAATAATATTTATTTACCCCCAGTCCCTTCAAATAGAGGAAACCGGTGTTTAAAAAAAGTAACAACCAATTCGCCTGGTAGGAAAACACCAAGCTACAGGTCCCAGATTTCTTTGACAATTCTTAAGTCCTCAAATTATTTAATATTATTTTTTTAATATTAATTAAAAAAGTTTATTAAAATGGTGAATCAACTAATAAAATAATTTTAAAATTTATTTAATAATTATTAGTTTTACTAAATAATTGCATAAAATATTTCACAACAATGGATAACCCGAATAGTATAAGAAAAATTTTTGCTTTTAAATATTCTACTGGAGTCATAATCGGGACTGATGCATATGATGAAAGCTCAGTTTTATTGAGTCTTTTTTTGAATTATTTTAGCGGATCCACCAGAATGCTATAGATTATTAGGAATACATGATTTTATGACCATGGGAATAGTTGGAACACATGAGGAAGTCTCGAGTATAAGTTCTTTGGCGGAAAAATCAGCAAAGTTTGTTTTTTTAACTGTTGTCAGGGAATATTTGGAAGAGTTTACTTCTCTAATGCCTATAAGCGCGCTAATAAACAAAGTGAAATTTTATATGGAAGGCCATACAAAAGAAGCGGTAATTATTTGCTGAAATAATTTAGGAAGTGATTGTCGTAGGATTCGACCGAATAGGGTACCATGCCATAAAAATCGACTCTTCATATGGCTTGCATGTAAATAAGATAATGTATATTGGATCAGGGTCTAAGGACTTTGAAACCAACTTGGAAAAAGCGTTTGTTTTAGTCACGATTTGTAGAATCACTACAGCAGACCCATATCATGGAGGTCACGCTATACAGGTTAGTGGTAGCGCGATCTGGGAAGCCATTAGAGCCAAAAACTTAACGAAAGGATGCTGCCTATGTAGTGTGGTTATTTCATATTAGTGTGGAATGTTTCGATGATAGATCTGCATAAAGGACATTTTATCCGATACGATTTCGTCTACCAAAAAGGGAAGGAGTTTCCTTTCGAACCAAGAAAGTGACAATTTTTATATTATTTTTTGCAACGGAAATATTTTTTGACTGTTGATAGCCTCTTTCAGCTATATTGCTAGGTAGCAGCTCTCATGTTCGAGAGTATATCCCCCCCCCCTTATGACTTTTTATGGAAATGCGCTCACTCAGCCATCCGTTTTCTGACTGTCCACTCTCCTTTTCAATATCAATGATCCAATAAAGCGTAACAAACATAGCGAGTAGGATCCAATAACCCAGAAGTTTCGGGTGTTACGAACTTGATAATAAACTGTCTTAATTGTCCTTAATCCTTCGTGTGAGAATGTAAAAATCAAATTTTAATTACATGCTTTAAATTTCTTAAATTCACAATCTCAGTTCTAATATTAATATTCCAAGCTCCCAGCGTCTTCGACGCTCGAATTCATGGGTTGTCTAAGGCATCGTTACCCAGCATTTTTTTCCTCTGGGGACCCCTAAATTCAAAAAAATTTTTTGGAGACCCCTAATTTTTAATAATGACAATGAAGTTTATTTTTGAACTACAAAATTAATGTGACTTCTGATCTTTCATATTTGTAATAAGACTTGAAATATTTAGTCTAGTGTCACTCAAAGCAACGCGCACATCGTATTCAATCGATGGCGATTCCTATACCGGTTTTCAAATATGCGAGATGGTACATCGCACTTTCAAATAAATATGTTGCTGGAATGGTATCAACTTTTCTAGTGCGAGATGGAAAGCTGCTACTAAATTGCACCAAAATTCCATCAATGGTTTTCTTTTAAATAATATTAGTGCCTCCTGTGAAGTTTTGTGTTCAATCAAGGATTCGTCAATTATAATTTTATTGATTATTAATTAAAAAATTCCTGGGGACCCCGTTGGGAAACGCTGGTCTAGGGAATCTGATTTCTACGCGCACTTGAGATCTTCGCGAGCGCTGTTATCGTATGACCCTCTAGCAACCCTGAGAGGTAATCAGGGGGTTATTGTATGACCCTCGGATTGATTATTTCTTAATCCATCATTGCCTTCCGTGTTAAATGACGATCTAAAAAGCGTCAGCAAAAAAACCGATGATAGGATGACCTTGATTATCGGTGGACTGGATAAACTGGTCAATGGAGTTATTTGCGCTTTAAGGGAACCTTAATTGAATATTAATGAATTTATTCCTAAAGACCACAAGTAACGACCAGAACTACGTGGTCTTGACACACTCTAGCAGAGCACTCAGCTTGGCTAAGTATCCTCTCTTGGACCCACACAAGTTCGTAATGAACGGAGAACTGTCAAATCATAGTTTAACAGGCACCCAGCATCGTTTAAACAAATGGGTTACCAAAATGTTTGGTGGAAGTCGTTTCATTCAAGTAATCCACTGTTCCGTCACTGTTTTTGGAAACTTTTAATTTTATCGACAGTTTCTTGTGCTGGATTGAAGAAGTCGTCTTCTAGGATCTCGAGAACATTCTTTATTGCCACTTATCTAGTTTTCATGGAAAGAATCATAACATTTGATATTCGAGCGAAATCTGAAACTTGCAATATCCCGCATGTTCATCCAGAATCGACGAAAAAGAAAGAAAACGTCTAGTTCTCTGAGCTGTGGAAACCCTTCCATGGAAAGAAAAAAGTAAGCCTTTTTTTGTGCCACAGTGACTTTTGGCGGCATGGGACAGGTAGATCACATGAAACCACTGTAGTGTAACAAGGGAAGCATGAAGTAATAATGTCCATATGTTTATTAACACATTTATCCAATAATTTTAATTAAATTTATTTTTTAATAACGTTAAATATATTTTTATTCAAAATTTAAATTGTCAAATAAAATAAATTCTAAAATGACCGTCCACCCACATAACCCAACTTTTAAATCAAATTCATCTTCTGAGTTAAATGACATGAAGAAAAACTTAGAAAATAATATTAAAAATGTAGCTGTATAATTTCATGTGGTAGTTTAATGTGCTTTACTCGCACTCAGTTCAGGTTGAACATGAAAGAAATTATTATTACAATATTTTACAGAGATTCGAGATTGAGATGAAGTTAATGCCTCCAAATGAGGTTCTAACAATCTCCCAAGTGATGGAAATGTTTTATGATCAAGTGCATGAATCTAATTCATGGATAATTCCAAGTTCTGATCCGGAGGACTTTTTATTTTAGTTTTTATAAAAATTTCGTTTAGTTAATTTTACTAAATTAGTTAAAATTTTTAAATTTAAAATAATTTTAAATCTTCGGCTAAGTGGTTAATTTGTCGAAAGGTTGAGAAGATGACGTACCTCTATTCCTCAGAATGTCTATCACATTTATGGTGGATGAAAGATCTCGTCTTTTTTCTTGCGAACATGTGCGAGGTGACGGACTTGGGAGGCATTGAAAACCCGAAGTGCAATTGTCAGGCAGTTCTGAATCCTGTCCAGGACAAAATTGAAAGAATTCGGCGGATCACCTGTCAGAAGCTGCTCGTATGGGATGATAGTTAATATGATTCTATATATGTGCTATTAATGCTATATTTACTTAAAGTATCACTTAATCCACAATCTACTCGCAGATTTGATACGCATCAAATTTATTAAATACATATTTTACACTTCAAATACAATGAATTTAATATTTAGTACTTGTTCACTCAAGCTAGTGGTTTTTTAATAATAATTGTTTTGTTTTATTAATTTTTATCAATAATTGCTACTTAAATTTTCAGGTCAATAAAATAAAGGAACAGTCAGTCGAGTGTCATACAGCTGCCAGCGTTGCTATTCCCCTCAGGAAGGCGAGCGAGATCCGCTCAAATAATTAGCAACGTTTTTGGGGATATTTTTTTCATGTAGAAATCCGATTCACTAGTCGACTCAGAAACGTCATCCGCATAAATAAGAAGACTTGTATTAATATTACTTGGACGGGAAAACTCGTCATGAATGTATTAAAAAAATAGGGCTCAATACTTAACCTTGTGGGACTCATCTCTTGAATGGTATTATTATTGAAAAGCACTCACGAGAAAACATAAAATTAGTAAGTCTCCCTTGTGCCGTATTCCGAATCATCCTATCGTCAGCCTCGACCATGATCTTCTATTGCGCGCTAAGTGGTTCTAAACTTTAGGTTTCCGATGTCATCCACGTCAGCAAACTCGTTCATGTCAATAGGAAGAAGAATAAAGGTGGTTTTATCCACCGTGAAGTTAATTAAAGCATAAGCAATAGACTCCTCCTTGCTCTTTGACCAACGCGTGTGTAAATTATCTACCACTACCCACCTGATCAATGAATTTCTTACCGATCTGTGCTTTTCAGTTCCTAAGATCCATCATGTGATCCACCTGTATCAAGAGACGCTCGTCAAAAATGATCTCTATCTTCCTTACTTTACTGAAGGAATCCCACAACTACTGATACATATGAACTTGCTGCTTGTAAAAAAAGTTCTTACTGATACCATGGAAACTGGATATACCCTAATTATACGTTAACTCTTGACATATCTCAAGTATATCACGGGTTATTAAATAAGTAAAATAAGTTTATTACACAGAATCAACACACATACTAGCATCACACGGGTGAGTATACTGCGCATGAACTCGACGTGTCTCAGTGAGTAACGATCAAATAAGTGGAGTAATCTTTGGATGCCGTCAACTCCTTAGAAGTCCCCATAACATATCCACCTGCTCGTCCGCCAAATCCACCGCATAGTGCTTCACAAATGCCATAAGTGTGCAATGCCACAACACATTCATCTTCTCTTGTCGCTCAAATCTCATAAAATAGGCCAAAAGTTAGTCCGTTGTTTGGTAGAGGAGTGCATAGCGTTTTTCCAAGAGAACCTTAATGAAAATATCCTGGGCTCCAGAATTCCCCCCAGTCTATTTAGTCAAAAAAATGATTGCTGCAGACGAGTGTTCCACTGGGATTGAACTTTTAGACAGGGCCGCAGACAAAATAGTGGCCTCCCTCAATGTAAAGTCAGGTTCACCACAGAGAGGAAGCAAAATTCCTTTGAAGAAAGCCGCAGGTTTGAACAACGCCTTTTTAAGGGCCTATCATAAGATAATTGGGAAACCCGAAAAATGTGAAAATTCAGCTTTTTGTAGTATTTTATATCGTCCCTGATTCTCGGTAGCAGAACCAAGGACAAGAAATCCTTAGCCTTGTCAGATTGAAGCCGAGACACGAAAATTCTGGTTGCCTCGTAAATTGCCGCGGCGGTCCATCCTGTAGGCTCGGTCAAACTCAGAATCTAACATTAGAAAACCCCCACCTCCATCCAGTTTGGGATGCAGGGAAGAACTTTAAAGGCTTTCGGAATCGGCCCAGCACGATATTGGGAGAAAAACTTGCCCACTCGTTCGTAAAGAACCTTGGCTTCCTCCCCTATTTCCGTGGAACACTCATATTCTGAAATATTACATCAAAAAACCTGAACAGGTCACCTGACTTTCAATTTCCATTAATTTCTCACTCAGCAACTCTGTTACGGAACAATCCTCCTGGATTAGTTCATCAAAGATCATTTCCTCGTAATTCATATCTTGCAAATCAGCTTGAGATTCTGAATCACACTTCAACGAAGATAACTCCTGACGCATTTTACGGACAAAATCACGAGAAAAGTCATGCTCCTGGTCAGAGTTTTGAGGGAGATTACTCAAGTTTTATAAATTTACTACATTTGAGGTTTCTTCTCGTTCCTTCATAAGTTCTTGAGTTTGTCGAGAAGCTTCCTTTAGAATTTTAGAAGAGAGGGTTTCGTCAACATACTAAAGTTAAACGATTTGTTACTTGTGTAGCTTCAGGTTCTGATGGAACTATTATTGGTCTCTTTGGTTTCGTTATTTTGTTGTGGGATATTTGTTCCATGAAATTTGGACGTGTAGCATTTAGTTTTGCTTTTAATTTGCTTCTTTTCCCCATCTAAATGGTTAAAAACAATACAACGTAATGCAAAAAATGATGACCTACAAAACCAACGTGAGAAATTCAAAAACTTAATTATTATTAATATTTATTTAAATTAAAAAATTATATTTTATAATTAAAAATTTTAAAAACGTCCAATTGGCCTCAGATAATGTCCAACCCAATTTAAATTTATTGTCTGACTAATGGTCTCAAATTGTATGTCTCCATCCAAATTTAAATCTTCATTAACCATATTTACCATAGATCTTAAAAATACAATCAGTCTATAACCCTCAACTACAAAGTCTTCCTATAGTCAAGCATCCTAAAATCTTTGAAGTCGTGTTTTTTCACTTCACTGTTCGTCAACATACACGTTGAACAATTTGTACAAAAGCAAAGTGAAAATAAAGGCTGAATAAAAAATATTTAAAATGAAATAGATAGCCTGTCTTGGATGTGGATGAAGCCAAATAGTTCTTTATATTTGTTAGAAATTTGACTATAATGTTTCTATGTTGACTCTTATTGGACATCTTCTTGGGACCTTAATCTCGTGTGGCACTGACACGATCATCTTATTAATTTTTTTCTTAATAATTTTTCTATTTTCAACACTTTCTGTTTTAGGTAATTTTTATCGAAAATACAAAAAACGTTAACAACGATTTTAAGACCTCTTCTAACTGAGGGATCACGTATGCTCTCAAACGTCAATTTTACGGCGGAAATATAATTTTAAAAAAAGCTTAATTTTAAATTATTGATCTTCGATGTCTTAACTCGGAAATTGTTCTCTTGTGGTCCTTCAAATAACGGATTTCAAATCGTTAAACTAATTGTCGTATCGGAGGACCTGTTCCAATTAAATTGATATGTCTGATTGTCGATTGGGCTTTCGTTTAGAACATGTCCAAACATTGAGCGTTTAGTGTGGATTAACGAAGTTTCGTTCATGAATAACAGCAATCCATCATTCCATAGAGAACTTTGCGGTATCTTATCCAATCGTCTGTGATAATATAGGTTTCTTGAGCCACATACACTTCCATTATTCTTTTGAAACATAAAAAATAAATAATTTAAAATGAACTATAAATGATTCTATTGCCATTAAATTGTGGTTCGAAAGCCAATAGGAATGATCCCCGATTTGGAAGAGGTCAAAAATTCACTTTAACAGAATGAATCAGCCCTATTTATTTATTTTTACACGCCACGCCACTCCACCGAAGACTAGTTCAATACTAGTTCCCCCATCAGAGTGAGACGGATCCTTTAAACAAGGAATACTGAACACTCGCTCTTTGCAAGCAGACTTGCGGCCCGCATAAAGGATTGTTATATAGTCGACATAATATGGATGTTTATTCTTCCTTTATTAAAATGAGACCACCAGAGAAAAGCAATGAATTTCTGTCAATGACGTCAAATTGACAGGTCGCTGTTATGAGCGTTCTACATGGTCAGAAGACGCCCATACGCTTAAACTTTACGCTCGCCCTTATACGAACATTTCCAGAACAACGATACTGTCCTACAAGGTGAGTGTTTCCACGTGTTTGGCGGAGCAAAGACGCTTACGTTTATAACATGATACTTAAATTGTTCCATTTATTGGCGATAATTTTTACCAAATTTTGAAATAATAATAAATTGTATCTTGTGGAATCATCCCAGTTATTATAGAATTTCCCGACCAATAGCGTCACTTTTCCGATCAAAAAAATAAAGGGATTTTTCACTAATAACAAAAATTTTTTTACTTTTAAATAATATGATGACGCAATGATCGGGAATCTCTATATTGTCTTTCTACACCACTGTGCATACTGACCCTATTTGAATGGAATCTTCAGCTAAGAAGAAAAGTAAACTTGAAGAAGACAAGTATTTCAAGAAAAATGTGAACTAAAGTATTTTTTACAATGGTCAATGCAAAGATACGTTTTTTATTTTCGTAATAACAGCATTGCCACATCAAAAGAGTACAGTTTAAAAGACATTATAAAACTAACGCGGAAATAATGCGTGTTTCAATTGTCATGAAAAAGAGGCACCAAATCTCAGGACAAAACAAACCAAAGAGTAATCAAAATGATTACAATTGTTATATTTGACGTTGTGGAGTGTTAGCGTAAAATAGCCGTTGAATAAACTTGGAAATTATTAAATACACTTCAGCAAGATTACGGTGTTTTTCGGATTTATTAGTGCGGCCCGTTTGTATTCTCAAACTATCTTATGCGGCCCTTGGAGCCTTTCGAGTTCGACATACCTGCTTTAAACCATTACGTTCATCCATATCCACCATTATGGAAATCCTCCAATGGAGTGGAAAAGAGCGAGATGGCCTACTTGTTGAGTAAGTCATTTATCAGACTTCCGTTGGCGTCAAAACATTTTCTCACTCTATTGGTCGCATGATTCAGAACATTGATGCCCAGTCAACTATGCTGTGTCTCGATGCCGTAACATCGAATCACTATCCCTACCACGCAGGACCTCACTCTACAGGTCAATAATCGCAAGACTAAGATATCATCAAGAATTGTCCGAATCCATTTTCCTTATGTTAGTTTAGTTGAATACTCCGATAAGACCAAAAATTTCAGGTCCAATAAAATCGCCTCTTATCAGCTGAGGTTGTAGACTTTAAAGTAACACAAGCCATTTTTATTTCTAGTTAATTAGTTTTTTTTAATTATAATCACTACTTTTTTATTTAAAAATAAAATATTTTTAATTAACTATGGGGAAGAGCAGCTGCTGACATTACGGAGTAAGCGTTTCCGCAGACAACTGTAATCCCAATTCGTTCCTCAGTCAGACCGCTTCCCGCACGTCTTTCTCAATTAGTTAGTTTTTTTTCACTAAAAAATGTCAATCAATTATCAGAATGCAAAAACACAGTTAACAACTACTAGCTGCTCTCATAATTGAGAAAGAATTTCCCTTGACAATTTTCAAGGAAATGCGCTCAATGAGCCAGCTCCTTTCTCTCCTATCAATTTTTCTTCTTCACGATGATTGATCCGATTCTGTTTTAGCAGGACCAGTGACCTATGATTCTTGAGGTTTCCATGGCGACTGGTTAAAAAATAAACTGTCCACCGAGACATACGTATTTCTTCATCTTTAGGTTCTCAGCCTTCACCGAAACAGAGCCTGGGTTAGTTGCTGCCATAACAAGCTTGGAGGGATCCACACAGGTGGCGTCCCAGGCAAAATATCTATCGTTAATTAGTTAAAAAAAGATCTGCAGTAGCTATATTGAACCCCTCTAAGGGCCAAAACATATCTTTTTGTCTATATTTTCATTTAGTGTTCGAAGCTTGTCCTCTGACGTTAAAAGTTGCAGTTGTGAACAAGGTAGAATAGACAGACTGGGAGCACGATAAAGACAGTGACATTATTAGAGTTTTCAACCACTCAACCAACATTTTCTTTTTACAAAATTTATTCACAAACCAAAACTCTAACTTTATTTTTTATTTATAATTAATTTATCGATCTATAAATAGTTAATTAAAATGTATAAAATAAAATATAAAAGTTTTGTTGGTTATGTGTGATTTTCGTTTTTTTGAAGTTGTGTTTCTCTGAATGAAGAATTACAGTTATCTTAGCTCATTATTGGATATTCTATCAAGGTGGTAATGAGTAATCAATAGTAGAATGTACAAAAAGGAGGTAGTGTACTACTCTAACGGAAAGAATGTGCAGGTGAACAAAGTATAGTGAATGTAGTGAGTAGAATATAATTGTATCATGTCAAAAATAAGTTCATTATAAAGGATATATCATCATTCTCGATAAATGGCAATATATCAGGGGTGGCACTCCAATTAACATCTACCATTCACTTTTCAACATTAAGTGTATACAAAACTAGAGATCAATTATTCTTTAATGAGAAGACTCCCGTAGGGAGTAACACGTGGGCTTCTGCTGTGAAGAATGCGGCTATTCATAATCTGCACGTTAAGGGGATTGTGAAAGGAATGTATAGTAGTGAAAAAGCTTCAGAAATGAGATAATGGGAGAAGTAAACGAGAAGGCAATGAGTGAAGGGGGAAGAGTTAGGTGAAATATGCGAAATTAGTGAGAGAATTGTTCAATGATGTAATAAGGGTTGATTGTTTTTTTATTATTGTAGCCTTTGTGGAGTTTAGTAAACAATTTTCTGTAGCTATAATGTTTTATGGGTTCTTTAATGATTTGGGTTGTACTCCCAATGTTACGTTATCCTTACTAGTACACCCTTATGTCACTATAAAGTATTTGATTACAAACAGAACATTGAGAAGCACGTCTTTGAAGTAATTATTAAAGTTGAGTCGAGGAGGATAAAGCTGATTAATATTTGGTTACTGTGCTTTTATATTTACTGTTTATGTAATCATTGCTTAATTATTGCATTGCTGGGCAAGAGGCCTGATGGGCGATAGTTCGAATCTTGCTGCAGCGTTTTGGTTGGAGGTTCCACGCATCTGCGATGCTTTGGCTTGACGAGTGACGCCGTAATCAGTGAACATTTCACTGTGGAACCGGATCGTCTATAAAGGACATACATGCAACGAAAAGAAAAAGAGGTGAAGAGCATTCCTTGGTTCTCCCTCTAAGAGTTTTCATTACTGTTCTTTACTTAAATTAAGTGTGTTCTGCCTGAGCGCGGCTATAGCTAATATTCGAACCCGGATCCTGGTTGCATCCGATACTTCTTATGTAAAGTATTTCGATTAGAGATGTCTTCCGAGTGAGTTATTTCACAAGAAGGTAGGCAATGGCTTTCATTCATCATGCAACTGAGTAGACATTCCTTGCAATAAAGGTGCGTCATCACCCCAACTTTCTGACAAATTAACCACTCAGCTAACTGGCGTTTATAATCGAATCATAAATTAGACAATCTGCTTTGATATTTTAAGAGCATCCACTTGGAGGATAAATGTCAACTCATCGCTATTTTTTGTACGAATCAGCTTTCGTTCTTCTGGCATCCAATGGGATTTCTTTGTAGTAACCAGATCCACAAGTTTTTATGAACAAGGATAAACTCCTCATCAGAAACCTTCATTCTTTGCTTATTTCCGACTAACGCACTTTAAAGAAAATTTTCAATACGACCGGTTGGATTTTGGTTGCCTCTATAGTTTTCGAACTTTGTCTCTTTTACTCACTTTATGTCCGTTGACATACTCAAAGGTAATATAAATCCCCTTCGATTTAGAAACTATCGGAAATTAACTGACAATAAATCTAAGGGCGGTCACAATGAATAAATTCCAAGATGATAATTCCTAATTTTAAACTCGTCCACTGCGTGCTAGTGTTGGATCGAGGGAAGACCACAGGGCCAAGCTGAGAGCCTTATTGAAATTCGCCGGGATCACATAATTTCTTGTTTTTGTTTTTAACTGTGGTCTTTGGAAATAAATTTCAATTTCAAACAGCTTGATTCTCAGCTTATTAAATGCAACGTGTTCAATGGTAGGCTCAAAAATCAATATATCAACGCAAAAGATAGAAACAATGCATTTCCCGAAACATTAATGTGGAATGCATAATTTTTTTAAGAAATTGAATCTTTTTTGTAGAAGTCGGCAGTGATTGAAGTTAACTGTCTTCTAACTTGTAGTGAGTCAAATGATTACATACTCGAAGCAGTCGGCCTATGCGGAAGTGATGAAGACGACCGGATGAGATGACCATCTTTCCCTTTGAAGCTGGGAAACTTATTGTCTGGACTTCACTTGCGCCGCCACATTCGCTCCTAATAACCAACTCCAGAGTATCTATAGAGCCTGCTCAGAGGCAATGAAAGTAGAAGTATGCTGACTTACCAGATGGAATGCAGTTTATTCCATTCGCTGTGGAAACTTCCGATGCTATGGGACCCTTGACAGTGGATTTTCTGAATCGACTTGGATGGTCAGATTTCTGTGATCTTCAATTTGGGCGAGTTTCGTTCGCTATTATGAAAGGGAATAGCCATGTGGTGTTGGTTTTTTAACTTAATTAATCATAGTGAGTTATGTGTTCGTGTTTCATAAATAAATTTTTGTTTAGCTAAAAAATAAATTACACAGTACATCAAGTTGTCCAGTATCATTCCAGCATAGATGCTTAGAAAGTTCAGTTATCTAAGACTGGATGGTCCAGTATCACTCGAGCGTGGATGCTTAGAAAATTCAGTTATCTAAGACTGGATGGTCCAGTATCACTCGAGCGTGGATGCTTAGAAAATTCAGTTATCTAAGACTGGATGGTCCAGTATCACTCAAGCATGGATGCTAGAAAGTTCAGTTATCTAAGACTGGATGGTCCAGTATCACTCGAGCGTGGATGCTTAGAAAATTCAGTTATCTAAGGCTGGATGTTTGTCGACAGTTATTTAAGTTCAAAGATAGTAAGATGCACCAATATTGAAAGGTAATCATTTTAATCTCTTTCATTCCTGAGAATAAAGGGTACGTTATTTTGGAGAAACCATGACTTTAATTGAAGACAAATATCTACGTCCTTTTTGAAAAAAAGTCATAATCAATATTTTGGTATAGTATATCCTCAAATAGCTAAATTATCACTTTAGTATTACTTGATGAAAATTATTTTAATCTCGCCTAATCTCTTTCTTATCAGAATCAATGATTTTAAAATGTTTGAATAAAACCAGCTAGCCATTGATCGAAAGGCTGAACTGGTGTATTTTTTGCTTAATTAATTTCATGATAAATAAAAGTCCATGTGAGCATAAACATGGTGATTTATTCAGGAGACATTCGAAACCGAGTTCTGAGCAAAGGAAGTGTCAGATAAATCCAAAATCCGGACTCAATTCTCGTCCACCAAAAATTGAAAACTTGGCGGATTACCCGTCATAAGCTGCACGTATTGTACGATAGATAGTTGACCTATGCTGTAATGATAATAAAACTGAAACTAAAAAATCTGACATAAACAGCTCAAAAATACTAATATCACTGATTAAAGAATTAAAATTGACAGTATTATCGCTTATGAAATTTAGTAAAAATCCTTCTATTCACAGCCACATGTTTAAGTGTTTCCATTCAATTATAACACACAAATGCACAATGGTGCGCGCAAATTTCATAAAAATTGATTAAATTTATGAATTCAGTGAATGTATCTCAAAAATAAGACTAATTAGATTAATGATAAAATAAATTCTATTGCTTATCTAATTCATCCATCAGCTCAACGTTGGTCCTCAGATACTGCATTCTGTAGGCTGCTGGTAACTCGGTATTCCTTGTGCATATTTTGCATCTAATAAGCCAAAAAGAAGATGCCATCTGATCAATCACACACTTACAACAAGCATTATGGTGGCAATATAATCGTAAAGGGGTCTTTATAGTTCTGTCGAATCTAAAGTAAAAAGCAACTTGATACGATTCACTGCAAATGCAACAGCGTTGATAGTCAGCACCTGTCAGCTGTTCTTTGGGAATTTCCCCCCAGTTAGGCATTTGACACCTCTGAGGACAGTAGTGAGGAATCGACACTTCACTCTCAATAGTTGACAATATCGAAGACGTAGTGCTCATTCTACGTTAAGAAATGAGTCAAACAGAGATAGATTCCGTGACAATGAATGCATGTTTTTCTTATCAATTGAAGCAATATCTGGTGACTTGATGACTGAATTCGAGTCTATATTGATGAATGAGCGGCTTCCTAGTTTACTGTTGGTAATTGTGCTGCCGCTTTTATAGCTCACACAGTCACTCTCTTTAGTTCGTTTCACAATGATCGGACTTTTGGGGTTGAAATGCGAGGCAGAGTCAATGTCGGAGAAATCATAGCATCCCAGCAAGAAGTCACAGAAGCAGTGGTTCTGAACGTTACATAATTTCATACCCTGGGTATTTCAAACTGTTAGATCTCATTCTGCCAAGATGAGCCTCCTCCAAACACTTGACTGATCCATTATTCGATGACGGCATTCTCTTTGATCTCACATCACCGTTTTTATTGGAACTAAGAGATTAGTTTCAAGGTACTTTGAACAATTTGATTTGACGGTACTCGACGACTTTGAGTGCTTGGAGGTGGATTTCTCTGATTTAATACTGCCTGCTCTTGAATTTATAGTTCTATCAGTTTTTGTGCTTTCGGCACATTTTGATCTAACTGATTCCTGCACGCTCGGCGTTCCTGAACCATCATAGCTATTTTTAGGCGTTCTGTCATTTTGGGCGTTTTTCTCCTTCACTGAGCCATTACGGCTATTTTTAGATGTTCTCCCATTTTGTATGGATTTCTCCTTCATTGAGCCTTTGAAACTGGCAGATTCACAATTCATGGTTTTCTCACAGTTTGACTTGATGGAACCATTATAACTTGACTTTCTAGGCTTTGAGTTTCTCGAGAAGTTTGAAATTGAGGAGTTCTCAGTACTCGAATATTTCGATTTACCAGTTTCTGCGCAATTAGACTTTATAGAGCCTTGTTGGCTTTGAGATTTAGATTTCTCGGTCCGAATAGACCTAACAGAACCACCAGTTACGTGGGAACATCTGGAATCGCAGGATTCTGATTGATTCACCTTGAAGTATTCTTCATCAGCATATGTTCCTTTCACTCCATTGGATTTTTTTGAGTGAACTGACACCTTCAATGATCCGTCAATGGTTGAAGGAATCGAAGTAACACTATCGGCTTTATTTTCTCCTGATTTGCTCTTTGATCTTACCGACAGATCAATCGATCCGACAGACTCGGTGGGGTTGGTACAAATCGACTTAGCCTTTTCCACTGACCTCTTCATTGCAAAGTCAAGGTTCTAAGGTAATTGAACAGAATACCGATGGTAGTGGAGCGATTTTAAGTTTTTCTAAGGAAAGTGAACTCCCAGATAGGCTTCGTGTAACTCCCAGTTCCATCGTTGTATTTACAACCGATTTCTAGAAAATTAGAAAAACCAAAACCAGCAACTAAGAAAAACTTATCTAAACAATATTATGCAATTTTATTTTATTAAAATATTTAATCAAATAATTTAAAATATAATTAAATAAAAATATCCATATTTAGGTGGGCATAGAGATAAATTAATTGAATTTGAACCTTTTGTAAATAATCTACAAATCTACAAATTATTGATCGTTGCAATTCAATTCCCACAATTTTATCGAATTAATTTCACCTATGATTTCTTAACCACTAATTTAATTAATAAATCAAAATTGACAAAAAAATTATCTAAATTTTAATCAAAAACCTATCGAATTTTGATTCGATGTCGATCACGTGAATTTCAATATTAATGAAATCTCACGAGAATTTCTGATTGAGGTAGACATAAAGAATAAATTCATCTCTGCTTCTAATCAACTGGAACTCCCAAGAGAAAGCTCATTTTAATTTTAAAAAAAGGCGACACAGGAGCAAGGGAATAAAGCTATAGTGAGTTAACTTCATAAGAGAGCAATTTCCAAACGGCTACGGTAGAAACCTGTTAATCTAGTGGTTAATTATTAGGAGGTTGAGCTCTAGTAGACTGAATTTCTTTATTTCTTCAAGGGGATATGACATTTTCTCAAATCGTGTATTAAGAAAACTGGAATTTTAATATGTTTTTATCTGCGGTTTTCTGCATGCTAGCAATTTGAATCCGTTACAATGCACTTTGAATACCTAACTGCACTATTACATTTATTTTTTCATAAAGTAGAACCTCAATAAAAATTTGGGGTTGAAAAGGGATGTAGGATCCGTTGATTTGATCAATTAATTTATTAACCCAGGATACACCGAGAAAGAAGTTAAAGTAAACAACTAATTAAGTGCATCCAGTTTCCACTTGTACAGAAGCAAAGTCTACCCGGAATCAACATAAAGGGTAAAGACGTCCATACTTGCAGTTTTGGAAACCCCTTCAGTGAAGTGGGGAGAGCAAATGATCCTTTTTTGATCAAGTGGTTGAATGAAAAAATGCAAAGTCTGAAAAATACAAGTACAGTAAAACCCAATTAATCCGAACTTTAATCCGAACTTTAATCCGAAAACTTTAACAATCCGAATTTTTTGATGAGTCAGCAAAACAAGATTCCATGCAAACAGGCTTTAATAAACTGAAACTTCATTTTTTCAAATGTACTTTCCGAAGAGCCATATCAGCTATCGCTCCCCTTAGGCAGAACACACATTTTATTTATTTATTTTTAACGGCCTTTTCACGAGAGCCATAATATTTATAGCTCCGCATTGGCAGGACACACACTTTATTTAAGTAAAGAACAGTTAATTTTAACTAATCGTAGAACCAAGGAATGATCTTCACTTCTTTTTTTCTTTTTCTTGTGTGTGGGTCTTTTCTAGACAATCCAGTTCCGCAGTGAGTATCCACTGTTGACGGCGTCACTCGTCAAACCAGTTTATTTATTTATTATTATTTAAGCACTTCACGAGAGCCATACTAATTATAGCCCCGCATGTGCAGCAAAAGAAACAAGGCTAGATGTCATCCTTTTCCATGCTCCCCTGTTCCTAGCCAAGGCTCTCATGTTGTCCAGGTCGTCGGCATTTATTAGATTTTTTTGATATTGACCAGGTCTTTTTGTAAGACTATTGGCAGTGTTGTTCTTGGTCTTCCACGATAGCGGCCTTCTTGGCTAACATAGTATGTTTCCATAGATATATTAGGTGGGGATGTTAATTCCATCCTCAGCACGTGTCCGAAGAGCTTCCATCGGGATTTCAGTACTTCTAAGCTGATTCTACTTTATTTATTGCGGATAATTAAACTGAAACTTCATTATCCGCAATCCGAAAGATATTTATTAAAAATTTGGATTAATTTATTTTTTATTGTACATTTAAATTAATTTACATTTTAAATTTAAAATCTCACAGTACACATGGTTAGAAAGATGACCGAAATTTCTATTGCACAGAAAAGAAAGATTTGTAAAATAAAAATACATCAAAAATGACTCTCAGAGAATTATCCCATATCTGTGAAATAAAAATGTACCTTTTTGGGAATTTTAACACTTTAAGAAATTCTTAAAAATTGTGAAAATGGGAAAACTGTGAAACTATGATTAACAAGTCAAGACAGTGGTAAACATCATCAACTTGATAATTCACTTTTGAATGGATTTCGACGATTATTGTCATTACTTCCCAGGATCAGACTCAAAGAGAAAGAAATAAAAGCTCTCAACTAACTGATCCCTGACCGACAAGGGAGAGGACTAGTCCGGCGGGTCGAGAATCTTGAACAGCTCTTCTCATCAATCTTCACGGGTGGACCAATAAGAATTTCAATAATGGATGCAATCAATGGTTTTATTAGTGAAGATGTCATCATTTCAAACGCTAAAGTATTTGGTGAATACTTGGAATCAATGATCTTCAATTTAGTAAACGCTACATTGATTTAAAGGAAGATTTAATATTAAACTAAAAGTTCTTAAAGAAGCTAACAGCTTAACACACAAGATGAAGTTAATTTGAAAAGACAAAATATGATCAAGTTAAAAGAAGGTGACCCTGTGGTATTGCTAAACATGGATGATACTGGACTCTTTCCAATCTTTCCCTTCTAGAACAATTTTCATCCAAAGATAGAAAAGGCATAAAGAAATCAAAAGTGGGGATTACTATAGCTCTTTGTGCTCACTGGAACAATAAAAATTAAACTTTTTGTTTAAAAAAATTGTACTATGCAAATTAAAGGGCTTGGATGAAAACAGAACTTTTTAAAGTTTTCATCAGTCATCTTAGTGATGAATTAACACAACTCTTCATTTTCAACCAATGAATGCAGGCATAATCAAGAACTTTAAGCATTATTGCTTATTTTGGATTATATGCCTTTGATTTGGAAAAAAATTTTTGTGAACTTACGTAGGGCTATTACTATGGTATCTCACGCGTAGAATAAAGTAAACAAAGACACAATAAAAATTGTTTTAGAAAGACAGGGATTCGTTTGCTAATGAAGATATTATGCAAGATCCTTCTTTGGATATGTACCAAAAAGATCTGAAAGAACTTGCCAATGAGAAAGAAATAACTCAAACAGAAATGCTCGACGAGAACGAAATTGTCACTTTTTTGTTAAGATAATTTAAATATTTTGCTACATTTTTTAATTCTAATAATGTGTCACATGGGCAACCTGTTTTTTACGTGTTTCTATGGTAACCAGAGATATACTACATAATATGACTTTCGTGTAACTATTATAAGAACAACATTTAACTAATTCGTTAATTCTAAATAAAAAATTAATTCAAACTGTATCTATTAAATGGCTTACGCTGCGCCATGTGGTGCTGCGTGGCTAATTGGTTTAAGTTTTATGTTTGTTTGTCTGTTTCTCCCCTCTCTTTCTATTAGAGTGACGTCATGTGATCCACCTGTCCAGGTGGCGCCCAGTGCTTGGCCGGCGCGAAAAAGGATCATTTGCTCTCCCCCACTCTACTGGAGGGGTTTCCACAACTGCAAGTATGGACGTCTTTTACCCTTAATGTTGATTCCGGATGGACTCTTTCTGTAGAAGTGGAAACTGAATATACTTAATTAGTTGTTTAATTTAACTTCTTTCTAGGTGTCGGGGGTTAATAAAATAAAAAAAATAAATTATTAAATGGCTAACCTGATTTCTTTTAATTTTAACAGCATGGCGTTAGTGATTTTTTATGTCTCAATTTAGGGGGTATATCAGATATCTTGTCGAATATGAAAAAATTAAACAGATCTTATGTGGAATCGATCCTGAAAATATAAGTACTCAAATGAAACGGAGAGTACGAGAAAAGGCCTCACATTTTTCGTTTAGAAACGATAAGTTTAATTCTGATTTAATTTAGACTTTTCCTTAAAGGAAAGACAGAAAAGTTGAAATTTGGTTGGAGTGGGATTGACTAAACTAGTTGGTTAGAGGTGCCGAAGGTGGGAGTCGTTAAGCTCCTGTGTGGCATATGTACTCTGGCTACCTATGCCAAAGGAAGAGTTATCAAATGTGGAAGATCCCATTTGTTGCTAGGATTCAGGAATTAGGATGACGCTTCAGCTGAGGTCAATACTAAGGTACCTTATGTGCCCGGGGCACATAGCATATCACAGATCATTCCTAAGGCTTCGGATTCAAAAGTTCTAGTCTTCGGAGTCCCTCTGGACTTCGTAAATGATAATGTAGTCGAACACATCAAAAAGGACTCCACAAGCGGGGGGAGTAGACTCCGGACCATGAAGGTCTGGCTTCGCTCTGGAGCAGAGGCAGAGAGAATCTGCCTCGAGAAAGTACGCATTGGTTACTAGGTTCGATGTGGCCCTAGAGCGAACAACAACAATCCAGTGCTATAGCTGCCAAGGATTTTGCCACACCAGCTCGATGCACTTATAAAGAGAATTGCGGGGGTCCAAATTAGCGGAAGGCCTGCCAATCAAAGGTCAGGTCTTTTAAGTGCTTTAACTGTGGCGAGGAAGGACACAGGGCGAGGCATTCAAGATGCCCCTGTATCAAAAAACTACGGAGAAGGTACTACAGGGGAGAAGGTAGGCGGCCTCCTCTGGAATGGCTATATATGTAAGCGCTATCCATCGTATGGTAAAAGGATATCCATACACGCTTAGGGATATTGCGTTGTTACAGAAAGAAAAATGCGCCGAAGGTACTTTTCAAATTTATGTATAGTACACTCTATGTTTATTGAAATTGTACTACGGATTCAGTTTGCCTAACTTTTTGGCAATATAAAGAATATTTAGCATTCCCTATGGACAATTTTTCGAATTCCGCCTGTTTCTCTAAATCAGCTCTTCATTAATATGGAAATTTTTTTAATTTGTAAATTTTTTAATTGTAAGTTGAGAATTAAACCTTCACAATCCGAAAGCACCCAATTTTTTGTTCGGATTATTGAGGGTTTACTGTTTATTGAGGTTTTTTTTCAACATATTCTTTTTGGCAAGAACACAATTATCCTTACTGTCCCATGGATTCAAGTCTTCGATTATTTTCTCAGCTCAGGACGTTCAGTGAATTCTTTAGACAATCTTTCATTGATTAATCTACTTGATATGCAAGTCTTTATGCATTCCTCGGGGATATAATAATGAAACATTGTCGTTTAGTAAATGAAGTACAAATGTCAACATGTTTCATCCAATAGTAAATAATATAGAGAAAATGTCGATTTGAGCACTTTTTGAGTGATAAATATCACGAACTTGGATGAATAATCCAATGTATTAAATCTTTGACTGCTCTATCGACCTCTTCAGTTTGAATTTACATTCAGAAGACTATTTTCACCATTTCTTAAAATTTTAATTGAATAAAATAACAAAAATGCTGTTCGATAGCTCAAAGTGACTCGAACAAAACATTTTTGCTCTCAGTTGGGAATTCTCGAATACTTTTATTATTATTAATAGCACGTGGAAAAAACTATAATTAATTAGAGTTTATTGACCCAATACTCCGGAGGAAATAATAACCAGTGTTTTTGTTTTTTGCTTGGATTTTAGTATGTCTAGATCGTTTTCAGACTAAGAGCCACTTCGTATTCTCCTTACTCGGAACTATGGGTAAGGTAGTTGTCGGTCTTCCACTGAAGCCATCGATTCTATAGAAATTGAAGTACGCATAAATGACATCATTTTCAGAACCATCAACGTCCAACCGTAGAATGTGACTAAATAATGTCCATCTTGCCACTTTGATATCAGATTTTTTTGGTAATTTATAGTTTTGAATTGGTAATTTATTTTTTCCAACGAATTCCAATTACTTGTCGGAGTTGTATAAATCAGTGTTTTTCAACGAGGGAGATTTTTATTTTCTTTGGGGGGATTTTTGAAATACAGATTTGTCTATGGTATATTTACGATTACCATTGGGGATCTGTTCGTATTCCAGCTGAGCTCAGTTGAGACGTTTGCTGTTCTTGGGTAGAGTACGTCTGAGTTAATCAGGTTAATTAGGCGGCTGGCGAGATTGCGGAAGAGAAACCCTAGAATGACACAATGGCTTTTCTATAACATTGGGCTCGCGATCATGATGGGTAGCTTCAATTGCTCCATATTGTAATGGAGACCTTGTCCTAAAAATCAATGAGTTAGTCCCAAAAATTAGTTAGTTATTGAACTAATTAATTTTATGCTAATAAAAATTTATAATTAAGAAGTAAGAACAGTCATGCTGACTAATCCAAGTCTGGTTCCGCAGTGAAATGTTCACTGATGACGGGGAAGACTATAACTTGCGATGAGCAAACTAACTACACTTTATGCTACTATTAAGAGCGTTTGGCAATTAATAATTTCCTTGTTCCTCCTCTAAGTAAAACTGTCAAAAATCTTCTAAATTTTGTACTAGACGGGTTCGAACTCTAAAATAGTGTATTCTACGATATCTCATTCCGAATCTTTGCACATTAAATGTCTCCCAGTCCATCATTCCGTCCAAATAAAAAAAAGTAAAATAAGAGGTCCCATCATTCTTGAAGAGATGAAGAAATTTCGTGGAATAGGGGTACGTCACCATTACAAATATCACAACAACTAACCAGTAGCTGGTAGATTTTCTATATAAAAAAAATTTATCAAGAAATGTGGAATATCGATAAAAGACCACAGAAATCAATAAATACTAGATAAACAGAGAATATTTCTCTCAAATGGAAAAAAATTTTCTTATAGATTAAATATTAAAAAATGGCGTTTCCTAATGTTTTGGAAAAGCGAGAATTATTAAATCAACAGATTGTCTATTAAACCAAAACCTCTCCAATCCACCATATTGGTCACTTTTTCTAAAAAAACCGTCATGTTGGAGATCTCCACGAGTGCTGTTGGGTATTTGACCGAATCTCGTTCGTAGTCCTGAGAGGGAATAGCCACGCAGTCAAGGCGGCTACCGAAGGCCATCGGATTTATTGTTTAACACAATTTTAAGATTGTTTAACATAATTTTGTTAAAATTGGCATAATTTTAAAGTAGAAAACTGATTGATATGGCTATTGATGAAGAAAAAAAGGAGCTCCTTGATATTTCCTTTAAGAGAAGAAACCACGTGTTTGTAAATTAGAAAAATTATAGGAATCCGCTTGAGTCATCGGTTTTAATTCCGAGTTTATGACTCTTGAAGTACTTCTGAATCTAAGACAAAAATTCTAAGTACAACCAACCTTCCAAATAGGCACCTCTACATAAGCCTTCTCAGATTCATTGAAACCCCCAAAATATGAAACCTGGCTTAATTAGAAAAACAGTACATATGCCCGTACTGGCAAGCATCGACCTCCACCTTGTCGGTTTGGGATCACTTTTGACTCAGAATGTGGGCAATATAAATAAATTGTTCGTTGAATTAATCTATTTACCCTTTGCTTTTTCGATAAACTGTTCGTGAAGGAAACCGGTGGCTAACAAGAATGTCAAGGCCTTCCAGAGATCTGTCAGTTGTTAAAAGTTTTTAAATGACAGCCAGATTTAATCTATTTTTTATTATTTTAAAAATTCGTTTTATCAAACTTTATTATTTTTAATAATAAATAAATTAGCCTAGAATTTTTAGAAATATAATAGTTCATAACCGACCTATTTTCTTATCAATGTTATATGTTCTTTTTAATCTACTTTTCCTCATAACCAGCGATTTTAATCACCGTTGTATTCCTCTCAAATTTGTTCCACCTGTCCTTGTCTGGCCATCCTTTTCATACATCGATCCTTTCATATGCGATGTCGACCAGTCGCCAGCTCAGTGATCAATTCATGAATTTTTTAGAATTTACTGGGTTAACAACGAATACTGTGTCGCCACAAACGACTGCAGCTGCATTAAAGGCCCTCTTCGACCGATCTCCCAACGTTTCTCTGATAGTGGTCATTTTATAATATTCTAATATTTAGATAAGAAACCCGTGGTTTATAATTTGGACGTCCCAAGAGATGGTTGCCTAAAATTGGAAATTAAAGCGGTCCCAAGCTCCTGTAAATCCGAGTGCTGCTCATTTGACTATGATTATTACTCCCCGGGTATCCCCCTTTGATTGAAAATAGATATTCTATTCTTTGACGGAGTAACAATAAAGTGCTCAAATGCGCATATAAACTGTTCAAGCATTGATGGGAACAAAATTAGAATATTTTTGACGAATCAATCCTCAACTACTTCTCCACCCATGCAATATCCCCCGCCTGGTCTTACAGCGAGAATATCACACTCAAAATTATTTCAATGTTTCTTTTCTGGCGTTGGATCAAAAGAAATAAGTTATCATAAAATGGGGACAAACACCACACGTGGTTTAAGCAATGATAACGGTTGCTAGAGTTTGACCAAGATCTAACTCCGGGACGTTGGAACTGCAGTGTTGGGGATCGAAGTGCTCTTTTTGATTACATTGAATCCCTTGTGATTGATGATGACATGAAAGACTGTGTGGTCCTTAGTGGGGGATCTTGCTGGTTTACGACATCAATTGGGATATCGAATTGGGAGTCGAGAAAAAAGGGTCTTCATTGGACTATTAACGGGGAAATCATGCATGAATGTAATTTTATGTACTTATTTTTAGGGGATAATTTCAGCCAAATTTTGCTCAGAAATGTTACAGAATCAGCCTCAATTCAGTGCTTCGCTTATTTTATCTTCAATTCCAGCAATATAACTGCTACATCCTCTTCCAGAATGATCGTTGTTGAGAGTTTATTCAAATTTATATTTAAGTGCCGTCGCTGATTCTCCATTCTCCAAACACCGCCTTTCTCAAGCCTAATCAATCCACAACTTTAGAATGTATCGTTCCCATCGATCCAATTCTAACAAATCTTAGCGACCTTAACTTCTACCGTGAAGACAAAATAATCACTTCCTCTGATATATACAAAGTATCCCCAATGACTGGGAATATTAAGAGGTACAATTAGGTGTAATAGCAGAACTATGAAAATTTCGACACAAAATGTCAATAATCTTGATAGCATGGCGGGAATCTACTACTGTATATTGGAGAGCCACGTTTTTGGGAGAATCAAGTCCCCTCCTATTGAAGTAAAAAATACGAGTTGCCCACTATTTGGATATTTAGATGAAACTAACAGATCTGGAAGGATAATTGCGATATTTCTCATTGTATTATTGATTATCATTTCAATTTGCTGGGCGGTTAAAATCTGCATTAGGAAGATGGGGGAAAGTTATAGCTGTATTTTATTAAAATTAATTTTAGTGATGGATCAGCAGCCGCAGTCACATGACGGATTTAATTGTTTCGAAATGAAATGGTAGCTTTGGATTTTATTTTAGCGAAAAACAACCATTTTTGAAAAACAAAGACAAAATATTTAGTGATGATGATATATCCGAATACCAAAACGATAATTTTATCTTTAAATAAATTTACGTTTATTCTCGATAAGTATAATTTATTTTTGTTTTTTTTAAATTAATCAAGAAATATTCTTGCCTCGGGGATCGCTACCGAATCATCGGGAGCCGTTGGTCCAATGACGGCTGAGTTTTTGCGAGAACTCAGAGGATTGCTTGCCAGAAAGAAAAGGGATCAACGAGAAGGGTCATGGCTAAGACAAAAGATTGGAATAGCCATACTCCGAGGGAACTCGTTCGCAATCCACGCAGCAGGCTTCCTCAACTGACAATTAATTAATAAAAATTTATTTTTAATGCAAATTTTAACAAATTTCTACTTCGACCTAGTGGGTCTGGATCACTTAGATGAGGACATTATTTTCCTAACAAGTGATCTTGCGGCAATAATAATAATAAGTTGCTAAATGGTGGAGAGACCTATCGGCGGTTGGTATGGCACTAACTTCGGCGGACAACTTGGACGACCTCTCGCGCAACAGAAGATAGTGGTCGAGGCTGACGAAGAGGATGATTCGGAATACAGTACAAGGGAGACTTAATTAACATTATGTTTTCTCGGGAGTGATTTAATAATGATAATAAATGGTGGATCCGTTTAGTGTTTTCCGTAGTAACGAGGTGGACGTTTTTTTCGATGATCTCAATAGTATTCTGAGACATCGATTTTGTAAAACTTCCAGCTTGCTCTGTGCCGATAGTGATAAAGGGGCAATCCATGCAGCACAGGCGTACTCGATACTAGGTAGAACAAAGTGTTTGTATAGAAGCTCTAACGATGGGCGGGAAGATATTGGAGAGTGAGTGAAAGCCTTGAGCATTCCAATTTTCATTTGGATCCGCGCGGTTACTAGGTTCACTTGATTAGTAAATGTGAGGAAATTTACAACTGAATTTCATGCCGTGTGACTCGCCTACGTGATGGCATCGCTCACTTTAAGTGTTGGAAAAGAATCGCAAACTCCCTATCCCGCAGCCATGGACTCGTGGATGGTGTCGATAACTATTATCAGAGGAAACAGCCTGGAGATTCAAGCTGTCTTTAAATTAATTTAATTATTTTTTAATAATTAATTGCAATAAATTTGAAAATAAAATTAATGTTAATTTAAATTAGCACAAATCAATTTTTGTTAAATAAAGGGAATCATGGCAGCCAAAGCAGAGCTTCAACTTGTTACTTTGTTTAAATGTGTCTAAACAAGTAACTGAATTTGGCAAATTCAAAATAGACGCAATACTCTGAAAAGTCATCGAGAATAACAACCAGATTGGTTTCCGCAGAAATAACATTAACTAAATTTCGGTGGGATCCACCACATGCTAGTATTTCGGGAGATACCCATTTGGCGTTATAATACTAAGCCCGTAAATACCATAGAGAATACAAATGACTTTGCGACTGGGGACTGAGTGATGTCCTTTACTAGAGATCCCTTGTCAAAATTCCATATCTGAAAAAGAAGAGACAAACCAACCTGCAACGGAGCATTTTCTCTCCAAGATGCTGAAATGATGTGATTTTTAGTTGGCTCGATATCGAGAGCTTCTCCACATAGATGAGGACCGGAGATTTTTCTTTCCTATAAAATTACACACTTTTACCTGAATGCATGTTTACTTCGATCATCCCAAAACTACATTAGTAATCCACAATTAAACCAAAATCGTGTCATCCCATCCCCCAGTAATAAAAGAATGTTGTGTGGACGGATGATATACTGCGGAAAATACTCGAAAGGTGTGTCCTGTCACTTTGGTGAATTGATCTCTTCAAGTTATTTTTACTGAAACCCCTTAAAACATCGCATGACTTCATCTCCCGTCTCAACGTCATATATAAATATGTCCCCATTAGTTCCAACCGTGAGAACTCTTTCTTTGGCTGGTTGAATCGCTTGGGAGAGGGTACATCGAGATTCCTTAACTGTCCTGAGGCAATATCCGTTCTTATATTGCCAAAATTTGACCATTCCCGACCCATCTATGGGTTTTATTTTAAAAAGTACAAGTAGCTATTAAGAGCTGGGTATCCCCCTTAATAAACCGGATCGACGTGCAGGGGGTTCTCTCTTTCAAATCATCGTCATAAAGACTATGAAGCAAATTTCCGTTATGGCCATCATAAATCTTAAATAATTCATGATTTAACGTTAATTTTTCCGTCAGATAATCCGACTGCCACAAAATTGCCAGAATCGTGGAATTTGCAGCACAAAATGTCGCTTTGGTGAATTCTTTAGTAACATAAAATAAGACATTTTATCATAAATTGTTATATTCCCATTTACAGCCACGTGTTGTTTATCGATAAAACAGGATTCAGCAAAAATTTGTTTTCATTCCACACTGAGAGTGAGTTTGATCTCAATCCGTCATTTACAATCCGCATATTAGTCATTTTCTGTTATAGAAACATTTCAAACGCTGTTATGGAAACTATTTTACAGAGCAATCGATAATAAAAATGTTGATTAGGTATATTCATTGGTTGAGGTGGTGACGACGCCTCTATTGCACTATGTCTTATTCGTATTCCTTATCGACTTCTCCGTTCACTCTGGGATCTTTTAATTGCAGAGGACTTAAACAACCTTACAAGAAACACCAACTGGCATGCGATTTAACAAAATACGACGTCTCTATCTGCTGTCCACAAAGGAAAAAAACGACCGTACAATTTACAGAACTGTTTAGAAAATTCCACCTTTTTACCCTTTCATCGGCCTGCCGATATTATGGTCTCGGATTTGCATCGGGATTTGATTCACTGTGTTACAAGAGTTTGAGCAGCATCTAACACTATAATAGAAATGGCGGACGACCTAGACTACCTAAGAGAACTAGCGCGCAACAGAAGATCATGGTCGAGGCTGACGGAAGGATGATTAAGAAATACAACACAAGGGAAACTTAACTAATTTTATGTTTTCTCGGGAGTGCTTTTTAATAATAATTAAGTATATTAGACATCAATTCTCGTCAAACAGATCCCATCCGGGAGGCGACGAGTCCTTCTGCAGGACGCAGTAGTTAAAGGGGATCTTCGACCTTTCTCCTCGTCCAAACCCTCTGGTGAAGATTATCACTATGAAAACTCTCCCGCTAAAGAATGAAGTGATGTCCTCGACGGTAGGACATGCAACGAAAATGGAAGAGGGCGAACCTATATCTCCGCCTCTCTTCGGAACAAGAAGCGTGTAATTGACTATTGGTGGATGGATTTGGTCGACACAAGCAGATGTTCTCCCTTGGACTATTTGCGTTGGGCATACCAAAGATGGGGTTAATAACAAATAAATAAATTAGACGTATAATTTAGGATTTGACGAAACTTTACGGATCCAGTCAGCCATACTAAGACTTTTAAGCTGAGGTGTGTTCAAATATGAATTATTCTGTGATTTAAAATGAGAATTTTTATACCTCAAGAATACTAAGAGTCGTCCGATGTTGAGGGTTTTTCATGAGACTAAAGATGTTTATAAGAAGATACCAGGAGTCGACTAAATCGCAAAACTCAGGACTGAAACCAAAGGGGGGAACTCGTGGAGGAGGTTCAGAATTGATATATTCCAGTAGATCGAATATGGACATTTCCTCTTCTTCACATTCAGGGGCGTAAATTTCTAATATATTGACGCAAATTACTTCCGAGGATAATCCCCCGTTCTGCTGCAACCCAATGATCAGAGATAGTCCTCCCAAATGAGTTAGCGTCGTCTATTATGTTGACAGCTGGGATCGGGTATCTCCCAATGGCTAACTCAACCAAAGTCAACCCAAGACTCCAAATGTCGGCTAGAACTGAATATTGACCTCCAAGTAATCGTTCAGGCTAAGGGTAATCAGTATAGTTACAGCCATGTAGGATTTGGTCCCAACAAACGAGTTGGCCATCGAGTCTATCAAGTACCCCGATACGCCAAAGTCACACAATTTGACCTCTCCTTCTGAATTAACAAGAATATTTGAAGGCTTGATGTCTCTGTGGATGATTGAGTGATTTTTCCTCATGTAAACTAATCCATGGACCACGGCAAGGGTTATTTTCGCGATTACAGGCTCTGGGAATCTTCCAGCAAAGTTAATAACCGTATCAAGGGACCCAATGTCCTGTAATAAAATCAAATCCTATCAAACCATGTACTCCATGCATATATAAAGTGCAGACTCGGCATAGAATGATCCGTAAAAACCTACGATGAAGGGGGACTTGCACTCATGGAGGACATCTAGTTCGTGGAATATGCTTTTTCGAAGAGATTCCTTCAAATCCACATTTATGACCTTAGTAGCCATTATTTGTGAAGAATCCTTGTGGCGTGTTTTGTTGACATGTCCACCACCCCCATTCCCGATTTCGCAAATTAGATCCAAATCCGAAAGTTTAATTTCCTTGATTGTATTCTTTACATTCTGGAATGTGTCCAATCGTTTATTTTGGAGTGATCTTTCCGAGTTACCCTCGGATTCTGAATCGTCGTACTTTGGTAAGTCGTTTTTTATTTTGCTTAAATCAAGGCGTAAATTTTTAATGTTGCGAGAAGACATGATCACAAAAATATTTAAAATTCAAATTTTTCAAATCAACTGAAATAAATAGAAATTTAAATGGTGGCGTTAATGCTTTAACATTAGCGGGCTTATGCTGCACAATAGACTAATTAATTAAATTTTTTTTTTTTTTAATTCAAATTAATTAAATTGAATTAATTTAATTTATTTTAATATAAATAGGCTAAATTTCAATTTAATTAATTTTTACGTTAATTTTTGCAAAAAAATAATGTTAAGTATTTTGATAAATTATTTAATATCAAAAATCACCAAAACCACTAAAATTACCAATAAACGCACACATAAAAATTAGCCTCGTGATGCCAATGTTAGCGTGGTGCTATGTGGTTACTTTATTGAAGAATTTTATTTGATTCTTCTGTTCCTCTTTTTTTCTTTTCTAATACAGTGGCGTCAAGTGATCCACCTCCCTCAGGTGGCCTGTAAAAGGCTCATTATTTATCTCCCCCACTGTACTTTAGGGTTCTCACAACTGAAAGGAATGGATGTCTTCCACCTTTTATGCTGGATCCGAATGGACTTGAAAGACTCTGTTTCTTGTGTGTGACATTGGAAGGGTACTGGATACACTTAACTAGTTACGCCCGGGGTTAATAGTAATACCGAAAAAATCACGGCTATCAAGATGAGAATTTAGAGTGACAACAATGGATCACCGGAAAGACCGACTCCCAAAAAATACTCTGGAAACTTTGATTCGTCAAAACGGTCCAAGGTGGCTGTTACGCTATGATCGAACAGTTCTTTGCCCATCACTGACTTGTGTGGGTTCAAGGGAGGAACGTTGAGCCATGTTGAGGGTTTTATTGGAACATATCGGGATCATGTAGTTATCTACTTCTGGGCTTTACTTGTAGTCTTTTGGAATAAATTCATTCATAAAAAATTAATCTAAAAATATAATATTGTATGGATTAAGCAGTTACGTGGGTAATCATTAAATTATGAGGAATTTGGATACATTAAGGGAGTCATAGTTACTCACCGTTCTTAAATAAGATTAAAGGCACTGTGCAGAAATCACACTGTGTCATCGACGGCTATACTTCAATGTAAGTTTTACTTAAGTCTGTTCTTTCCTTACCTTTCCATGTCAAAGGACAGCAAACTACCGACTAGACAAAGAGCAACATGTATGCGACCACTAGGACGGTTCTTTTACCTATGATCCATATCTATTTTGCATACGCTTCTTATCGGTTATTAAAGAAACCTGAAGAAGTACAAATAGTACTTAGTGAATTTTATTATCGTCAGGTTCAGAAATTACTTTCTTACTATTAACAAATAATCTAAAAATTTCATAATTTAGTAAAAATTTAAATTAATATTCCTATTTGAGTTACATTCGTTTTTTATTTTTTTGCTAATTTTTGATCCGGGTGTAACGAGCGCCGCAAATGGCCTGATTGCCCCTAGTTCGAATCTCACTGCAACATGATACTTTAGCTTGACGAGTGACGCTGTCATCAATGAACATCTCACTGCGGAACCGAATCGTCCTTGGTTCTCCCCCATCGATTAGTTACTATTAACCCCGGATACACCGAAAAAGATGTTAACAACTAATTAAGTGTATCCATTTTTTACTGTCACAAAAACAAAGTCCTTCCAATGCCATACAAGTCCATCCAGAGCCAACATAAAAGATGGAATACGTCCATTCCTCAGTTGTTGGAACCCCTTCAGTAGAGTGGGAGGAAGAAAATGATTCTTTTACATGCTACCCTGGCATTGGGCGCCTGAGACGGTGGAATTTTAGATCAAAATAACGAGGCCTATTCAGTTCGACTAGATTCCTAGTACTTACTGCTTTCAGGTAATGTTTGTCGCACATATGAGGCATTATCTCTAACAACATCATAGTAACCATCATCCCATATAGCTTCTGACAAGTGATCCCCCTCGTTCTTTCAATTTTGAGATGAACGAGATTCAAAATTGGGTCTTTTATGCATCCAACACTTCATTGGGTTTCCATTGTATCCCGAGTTTGTCAACTCGTACATGATCAAGAGATAAAGGAAGACGGCTTTGATCTATAGAGCAAGCCACCACCTCAACCTTCCTACCAATTAGTCATTTGGTTAACTTTAAACATTTAAGCTAATTTTTGAGAATTTGACGTTTTTTGATAAAATTGAAATATAAAAATCTAAAATAAATACTTTATTGACCAAATATAATAATTAATCAGTCACAATTTTGGGGGTTCCTCTACTAATAACTCTTTAAAAGATTTTGGGCTTTCTTTTTTGTAAAATTGAAGTACATCAGGAATTTTTCGTTTTTTCACAATCAAATACCTAGTCAGGTAAGATACGGATACTGTCATCACGAGATTTACTAGCATGCTAACAGTTTTGTAGGGAAACACAGGGTACACATGTTTATCATTAAATATATTCCTGATGTCCTTATCGGACGCCACTCTTACAATCAGTGCTGAAAAATAACCGCACAATACGCCATAGGAGTTGTTAAAGTCCGTGTATACAAGGAGAACTAGTTGGGGGAATAATAAAATATATATCAAGTCGGAACAGAGTCCAAACAAGATATAAACAGACGTACTGAATATACTGACGGCTGAGACGATCCCTGCAACTCCCAAAGTGGTCACAATTTGCGCAATTCGTAGTTCAAAATTTTTAGCCTTGTGAATTAGTGACGAATATTGTTACTTTTGGTCGCAGTATTGCATTATACATGTTCTTGGTTATTAGAGACCCAGCGGCTAAGAATGAAGAAGAGATTGAGGATATCGTGGCAGCTACAATTGCCCCAATCCCAATGAACTTAATCGCAGGAGGAGTCAAGTAAGCAATTGTCAAAGGGAGAGCGTCGGATGGATTCATTATCATAAAGTCAGTGTCATCTTGGTTGAAAGAGATGTTGAGTAGCTTCCAATCTATAAATAATCCCGAGGCCTTCACTTGTATTTTTGGCGGCTACTCCAATGAAAATAGAAGGGATGGACAAGAGTACACACATTATACCTGACACTGATGCGACATGACTTGCAATTCGAGGAGATTTGCTTGAGAGTACTCGCTGAAACAACGCCTAGAGATGAATCGGCTAGATCTCACCTGCCAGGGGAGTCCCCCAAAAATATACGTTATGTATAAATCAACAAATTGTACCGCGTCCTTTTTTTTGACGACGCCAAAGTAGTCGATATTTTTCAACTGATCGGGTGGGAGTTGATGTTGACTGTAAATGGCGAAGGGGGCGGCGAGAGACTAAAAAATTTTCGATTATGTAATTGAATATTATAAAAATGTCTAATTTTTGATTATCATAAGCCTTATCAAATATTACCAATCCTATCGTTATTATCACCAACTGCAGTGCGTCAGTGTACGACACAGCATATATTCCTCCAAACACCGTAAATAAAACTGTTGTTATGGCAGACACAATCACAGAAACTGTCTGGTTCATTCTTGTTATTGTCTTTAACGACGAGGCTGTAATAAAGCTGAATATTGGCAAACCAAGGACCAGAAGGACAGCAGAACTCCACAATAGTTCTCCAGTCAGGGCTGGGAGTGTAAGAAGTGAACAAATTGTTTTCCCGTAGATTGCTTGGAAGGGATCCATCAAAGTGAGAAATTTCTTTTGACGGAATTTTTTAGCGAAAAAAAATCCAGCTACGATCAGAGGTAATAAAGGTACCAATTAGAAGACTCGATGCATATCCTATTGGAGCCTGAAGCCACACGAGTCCTGCTCCTTCTTTAAAAATTTGCTCAGCTGTACCACTAAGATAACCACCACCAACCCAGGTAGCTTGAACGATAACTTAAACAGTTTACCCGTCATTGTAAAGGTGCCTATAATAAATCCGATGTCTCTTTTTCCAACCATAAGTTCTTCGGGACATACCCCCCTTTAATCGATTTTTAAATGCAATTACAAGTCCATATACAGTTATAACAACGAAAAAAATAACAGCAGCTGATATCCCAAGTGCATCAATCATTCTAAAAATTAACCTAATTCGACATTTAACCTAATTAATTAATCGTTGAAAGATATTTATTTAATATTTAAATATATTTGGTTTACCATTAATTTTTTAATCAAAAAATTAATTTTAAGTAAAATACTAAATAAATAAAATTATTAAATTAAAAGCCAAAAAATACAGAAATATATTTCATTTTATGTTTTAAATCACTTTTAGCGTGACCTCATTCGGTTCACCGACTCTAAGCTATAATGGCGATCAAAGAACCTAAAAAAACCATTCCACCGGGAGACAATCCCCTTTCCCGTCGACGCGTTTACCACTGCTACAACGTGTCGAGAACACGTGATTAGTAAGTTTGGTCTTATCATGCTTTTTAGAATTTTTTATTTCATTTAAAACGATTATTGATGTAAATGTGTTTTCATTGCGGTTATTTAATAATTTCAGTCTATTGTTGTCATATTGACCTAAATCCTTTGTTAATTCCAAAAATAATATAAAAAATTAAATAAAAATAAATTTGTATTAATATTCCCCTCAATTAACTGGTAATTTTGAACTTAAAAAAATACTAGTAATTTAACAGCAATTTTAATTTTTTTGAAAACTTAATTAAAACCACTAAAATTATTATTGATTAAAGATTGCTCTTGCTTGCCTCTGGTGGGATCATTTTATCCACTTTACTCAGGAGACGCCCAATGGCTGTCGGCATTAAAACGATCCATCTATTCATTTCACCGGGAGACAATTTTTGCTCTCTGGCGACGAGTTCTGGAATCGATATCAGCTCCCCGGACATTGTCCACTGGATCGCTGTTCTTGGGTCAAAGAATGGGTTTACCTTTGGTCTTTTGAATAATTTAATTAGCAACACGTGAATTAGCAACATAATCATATTTATTATCATCTCATAAGCATGATACCTCCTTTATTCAGAATTGCTAGTTTTCGATGTGTCATGATTTTGTCATCTCGGCCATGTTCAGGAAAAAGGAATACAAGTTTTTTAATCCATCATGATAGCAAATAGACATTTCATGCAATAAATAAATGTCGCCAGCTCAGCCTCCTGATCGATTAACCATTTTGCTAGTTGGTTTCTTTTAATATAAGAAGTGAATAAAAAATGGTTCGTGGGAGAAAAATCAAGTAAAAACTGACCCAATTCCAAGTATTTAAATTAATGTTTCCTCTGTGATCTTTTCCCTTATTTGTTTCCTTTTTGCTCAGATCATAATGAAACTGAGATGCCAGCTCCATGTATCCTGGGTTTGATGCATTTGACAGCTTCAATGACCCACTTTCATTTGTTGTGGTGATCGATCTCCGAGATTACTGTTTACAGTAGAATAAGGTTGGTATAAGTAGTTGTTGTTCAAAGTCACGTTACATGAGGTTCATGAAATACTCAGCGTCACTCGTCAAGGCAAAGCATCGTAGATGCGTAGAACCTCCAGCCGGAATGTATAGCAGCGAAATTCAAACCAGGGTCTATCAGGCATTTTGCCTTTCACTTATGACACTACGCCACCCAAACAATTGTTATTTTATTTTTTAAAACAGTTTTTTCGAGAGTCAACTTTATGATTTAAAAATTTGATCGATTTTTATGAAAGTATATGGTTATTTGACCTAATTTTATTTTCAAAAAACATAAAACTTTTATGAAATTTAAGTGAGTAAAGTTCAGGAAAATATTATAGCTTATTTGGTATAACCTTACCATTGGCAAAATTGACTTTTTTTTAAGTTTATTATTTACGACAATAGTTACCTGGCTGTCTATCATATAGTAATTGATATCTACTGAAAGAGTTACGGGATGGCTTCTAAGTGCGGTTCTTGGGGAAGGAAAAGACTTCATACTTTCTTAATTATTGTATTTCATCCTCTGTGAGTGGGATAAATAATCAACAACTGGATATCTCTGCGAGCGATGCTGAGAGAATGTTGTTCGTAATCCTTAGAGGGAATAGCCACGCTGTCAGTGCAGCTTACATATGACCCTCGGATTGATTTTTTTCTTAATCAATGAATTTACAACAGCTTGTATGTGACAGACAGTTTTCAAACAATTTTCTATTAGGTTTTATCGTCAATTTTTAATTAACCAGATATTGAGTAAAATAATAACAGCAAGTTTGTTATAAATACTGAACAACTACGAAAACACATGTTATCTTGTAATTCCTTTTGTATTATCTGGTTTTAGCAATTAGACTAGTAAGCCTAGCTCAAAGTTGATATAACCTCCCATCCCTTCTTAATGGACTGAGAGAGATAGAAAACGTGAATTTTTGAAATATGGAAACTTCAAATCTACCAATATCTAGATTCAAATCTCATTTGGCCCAAATTGGAGAAACTTGGATAAGAACCATTTTTTGAGGAGAAATAGGAGAATTGGCTGTTAGTTATTAATTCTCGAATGTTCACGAAATAACAGTTTTATCAAATATAAGATATTGTCAATTTATATGAACTCAAAAATGTGGAAAAATTACAAAAATGCTTATTATTCATTCCTAACATATTTTTTTATATGGAATAGAGGCATCAGGTGCAAAAGACAGTAAACATTGCCGCGAACGATAACAACTACAAAAGGTCGGGGAACCAACGCTGCTCCCGAGGATCCTTAAGTTTGGACTAGATTTCGCTTCCAATTTAAGACCCCTCAAAGAAAAGCAATGATATGGAGGTCTTCGTGTCGTAAATCTTCGATCTTGGCGTCATCTTGATATTATGCGTTGAAGAATTTTTCCTTTCTAAAAAGAATTCAGCTTCTTACTGATCAGAGTGGACAATTACCTTCTGACCTACTTACAAATGAACCGGATGTACAAAACAATGATAAATTAGGCGAAGCTGCCCAAGGGCTGTTCGTCATACAAGAAATTGATGCAGGACTACTAAAGTCAATTTCTCAAACGGAGAGCCGGGAAAATATCATATCTCTACAAGTGATCATCAACCAGGTGAATAAGGAGGACAATGTTGAGTTTTATGTCGGAAATTTTCCGAGTATCTCAAGCAAGATTAGGAAGACTACCTAGAGGTGGATGGCCTTGAATAACGAAAGCCTTCGATGATAAATTTCATACGTTGAAGTCCATAGCAAACCTGAAGAGTTTAATGGAATACAAACAATGCTCTAAAGGATCGGAAAACTGAAAAGGCTTTCATAGTAACAGAGCATTGGATTTGTGGAGAATGCCAAACCGGATTCTCTTATGAGATTGACTCCAGCATATGGGAATGCTGCCCCGTAAATCCATCAGCCTTCCTGTACGATCATACACCTGCAAAAATGAGATGACTGATGGAACGCCTCGGATCACGTGTTAATTAGTTTGTCTTGGAATGTAAATTAAATAAATAATTTTATGCTGGGCAGCAGGCAATGAGGTTTTTCACATCGTAACCGAAAGAAGAACGACTGGATCCAGCTTATGTAACCAAACTTACAAAACTGAAGAAGCAGCTTGAACAAATAGCAGAACTTACCAGACAGAGGATATCAAAAATATGACGATGAAACAGGGGATATAGTTTGACTTTGCATCCATGAATTTAGGAAGGAATTCAGAAAATATAACTGGTGTTTTGAGCTCAATCGAAGATATTTTTATCGTGGCTTAAACGAGGGGCAAAAGAATGCTGAATTTTCATTCACTGAAAGCGAGTGTCTTTTATTATGGGAGAATATTTGGAAAAACAAGCGAGCAATGAGAGCAAATTCTAATGAACAAACGAGTGACCGAGGCAGAGATACTTTTGCAGAATTTAGCAAAGAAGGCATCCTTGAAGTAATCAAACAGTTCCCAAACTGGAGAGCTAGTGAGTGTGATGAGGTTTACAACTTCTCTTTCAAAAAATTCACATCAATTCATGGCCACCTCCAAGTTATCTATTTGGATTAAATATTCATTTAAAGTTTTTTTATATATTATTTTTGAATATTTTGGATGGAGAAGGCATTCGAGTGATTATCGTTGGAGTTTTAATGAGTAGTTAATAGAATTGTTGCTACTGGTGCAGTTTAAAACCACCTAAGCACTTTTAGTACCCCGTCAAAATAATAATTTTTTGAAGAGATTTATGTTTACCTTAGTTCCTAACCGTAAGCTTTACCCTAACCCTTAACCTAACCTTAACCCTTACCTTAACCCTTAACCAAAGGGTAACCCTTACCATAACCCTTACCCTAATCCGTCCTAATCCTAACCCTTACCATAACCCTTACCCTAATCTGTCCTAATCCTAACCCTACCCTTAATCATAAAAATTGAGTTAACATAAAACTCTTCAAAAAATTATTATTTTTATGGGGTACTATAATCACCTAGGAAGCGCTATACTACACCAATACCGAATTGTAGAAGTAATATTTGGAGTTGTTTCTTGACTCAACGATATTGTAGTTGAAATAGATGTTGGATGAACATGTGTCGTCGGAGTTGTTTTTGGAATAGTGGATGTTGTCAACAAGGACACAATATAGTATAGTTGCTTGTATATAAAAACAGATATTTATATCCACTTCCAATTGTCCCAAAATACCCTGTGGAATTTAATAATGATTCTTAGCAGCAGCTCACATTTTTTCTGTGGTATTCTGTGTACCTCTGTCCAATCAAAACTAATTTTAAGACCTAAAATCGTATAAGATCAGGGGGTCGCAAACTTTAGAGAGTTTTTTAGTTACCCACCCTCACTAACATGTAAAAGCGGCTGCCATCAAGCGACCAGTTGGGAGTGCTCGGCGGTCCCACAAGTCCCTTAGTGTCATTAGTAGGGGTGATAAAGTTAAATTTAACAAATTTTGTTTTTTCATTATTTCTGAACGTTCTCGCTTTATATGCTAAAAAATTATACAAAAAAGGTTAAAAAGTTAAAAAAATAAATCGTAAGGTTAAATTTTTTTAACTTTATTTTTTTAATTATTTTTTAACAAATTATTATTTTAATATTAAATAAATATTAAACAGCATGTAGTTTACACGTTTTTTTTGTATGCCACGTATTTCTAAGTCTTCTCTGACTAAAGCAACATTAATTGTTTACGAATTTCCAAGAGAATTTCAATTACATAATAACCATGAGTTATTTTATAAACTATGCTTAACGACAGTGAAGTGCTCAAAAAAGCACTTTGTCACTCATCACAAGTCGTCCAAGAAACACAGAATTTACGTTGGTAAAGATTTTTCGATGATATAGATAGATCGTTTGACAACAAAAATTAAATGAATTTGAAGTTGGATTAAAGGTGACTAAGGATCTTCTGAAATGTGACATTCCGCTTAACAAATTATCAATGCCTTTGTTCATTGATCTTTTTTAAATGCAATCAAATTTCCTTTCTTTCGCAATCGCAAGCAAGGAACTGAACCAAATGTACTACAAATGAATACATAGTTTCGTTCGGGGGCATATTCAAGTATTTCATCAAATTTTATTTTCTAGAGAACAAAAAATTTTTGCGATAACCGATGAAAGATGAAACAGGGGTCAACCAATATTTGGAGAAGAGAACTTTGGAAAGAGACCTAACTAAAATTATTAATATGGAATGTAAAAATGTCTCTCCTGAAGATTATTCGTTCCTTCTAAATTGTCAGCCATCCTCGGCATCTGTCGAAAATGTTTTTCGCAATTCAAGAATTTTTTGAGGACAAACAGAAACTTTTGTACACGAAATCTGGAAAATTACGTAATGTCCATTTTCAATAAATAGTCTTTAAAACAACATTTGTCTTTTATTGTTTCGTATCTTTATTTTACAAGTTTAAATTGAAAATAAATAAAGTTAATTTTTTTAATTTTGAGGTTAAAAAATGTTTGCCCTAGTCATTAGTGATCCTGATAGATTTGATTTATAATATCAGGAAGCTGGTCAGACGATCCAAATCTCTGGTTCATCTCAGAGGTTAAAATGTCAGGAGCTAATTTTTGATAGGATTCTTCTGTAATCTCTATCAAAGGTTGATTCTGAATCGTCTATTGACAGGAATGGTTGTCTAACAGGACATTTCTTTTTAAGTAATGAATGGCCATAGTTGATAAAAAATTATGGATCGTCTTCGTCACGGAGGACTTTTGAGGAATTTTCTTTAGCATTTGCCTGCTGTCCATGACTGTAGGAACAATATGTCTTAGATTTCTTGTTTCAATTAAATCATTGCAAAGATGCACAGGATTTGGATTTCACATGCAAGTTTTCCAGTGTAAGTGACAATTGGTGTACGCAGGTTACAGCCGGTAATTGATAACAAGCCGACATTTTGAGTTTTTAGAAGTTTTTACAGATTTGATTGGGAAAAACAGCTAGACTAACTATAACTAGCGTAGTTCAGAGTAGTGAGACTGTTCATTATTATGCACATTTGGAACAACAAGGTTAAACGATTAACGTCGCTTGTGCCGCACCCCGGATGATCTTTGCTGTCAGACGCCTTCACGCTCCTCCTGCGATTGTGATTTTTCGGAAGTCGTCTATTCATCAAGATTTTCCATTTGCTATTTGACTTAAGGTCAGAAGAAAGGTTGTCCTGGTCTGCCCGAATTGGACCGGTGCTTAGGAAGTATGATTCCATGATATCATTTTGGAGCAGTGTATAGGATCTAATTGCTGATCACCTTCGAATAGCGTATTTCCTATAAGGATTATGTTGTTTTTTGTAAAAAGCATTCAGGCTTTCAGTAAAAGTTTGATTCAAACCCCATGTTCCTGAGTTGCACAGCAAAATAGGATATATGTGAGTATTTTAGCCATGTGGGCTTTAGTCTTTTAAGTGCAAGAATCGATAACATTTTCTTTCGCTAAACTTCCCAATCATCTAGTAGTGAACCGACTTTCTTTGTTCTTCATTTCTCGTCTGTCAATTGAGTTTCTCTTTTAACAGTTGTGACCTCTGTTTTTTTTAGTTCATATTCAAAAACCATTTCGTGAATGCTCGGGAGCATGATTTAGAGCAGTCCTGATCTCTTTTATGTCCTCCGAAACAAAGTCTACATTATCCGCGTAGATTAGTTCTGTGATTGGAGTCGGGCCAGATTTGGCTCTTAGGTCCCGAAGGGCGGCTTCCAGATGGATAACAAATAGTAGTGGCGATAAAGAATCTCCTTAAGGAGTGCCAATATTGTGAAGGGATCGTACCATTTATAGGGTGGTTCTCGGCCATAAAAAGGAAAAAAGGGTTTTTATAACAATTTTGAAGTCGAGTTAATAAATATTACATACTCGGAGAGTGATTTCATCAATGTGGTCGAGTCTTTCAACTCGGTACTACCTGGAATTACTGTCGTACCCAGGGAGCGGACATACTTTCTTGGGTGCCCACTTGACGAAAAGGAACTGCGGAACCATCTGCTAACAAAAAAGGATGAACTCTCTAGAGTTACTGAAAAACTCTCCTTACTCGATGCTCATACAGCGTTCTTCCTCTTGAAGAATAGCATCGACTTGTCCAAACTCCTATACACTCTCCGATGTTCTCCCTGCTTCAATAATCGTGACATCCTCCTGTCACTGGATAAAACATTGAGAAAATCAGCTGAATTGCTTCTAAACATCCACTTTGACGTGCCGAGTTGGAATCAATGAGGTACGGGTCTCAGGTCGGTGATGGAGATCGCCTTTCCAGCATATGTGTCATCGCCTTTGGTCCAAGATATAGTTCCTTTGAAATCGGTAATCTTGCTTTGTTTGGCACAACCCAAAGCTCGCAGACGAATCATATTTCTTGTGTACGGTACGTCAAATTTGTTTGAAAAAACAAAAATTAATCAAAAATGATTCTCGCCGATGCTCTCACGATTGCAACAGGGATCAACTAGAGAAGCCAATGAGTCTCATTCGCGTCGTAGCTTTTAGTGTTGCCAGACATCCTAGCTTCGTGAGGTAACTAAGTGATTTCCGCTTATTCTTCCAGTTGTCACAACTACATGGAGGCGGAACGTGAACCGATCAAGCAGCACTTCGTATTTTTTCTCCTTGGCCATCATTGCCTTTTCAGCGACATACATTTGTCTACCGCTCTCCCAACAATGTTGGGTGGACAAAGGGTGTCAATGCATGTGACATTCCATACCAATGGCTTTCCAGTGGCTTCTTCAGTTGATCTCTCTTGCCCCTCAATATTCACTCTAGATATCTCTAACCACGTACCTAAGATGTTTAACCACGATTAATACCAGATCGTATCCTAATATTTGCCCTATACAAGACCACTTTGCTGCTCTAAGAACCACAAAATTTCCTTTTTTTGCAATATCCCGTTTTCTTGTAAAAAAATTTAATAGCTTCTTTATTTCGAGGTAGAGATTACACTCAATCCCATAAATGATGACCCAATTCCCATAAATGATGACCCAATTCCAATAAATGTTGACCCAATTGCCATAAATGTTGACCCAATTCCCATAAATGTTGACCCAATTCCCATAAATGTTGACCCAATTCCCGTAAATGATGTCCAAGTTATATATATAATACACGAGTAAATCTATATTTTTAATTTCCCCTATTATGGTATCAACTAATACAGATATGAGAAGTCGCAAGGTTTTTATGAACGAAAGTCTATTTAATCAAATTAAAAGACTTTATAAAGTTAAAACAAAAGAAGAGTTGATTGAGATCACCTCGATCAGCAAAAAGAGTTTGAACAGGTGTATTCAAAAAATCGAAAGCTGTGAACTCGAGGATCCTAACTTTCCGTGATCTTTACAAGAAAGTAGGCCGAAAAAAGAAAAATAAAGAAATGTTGAATGTCGAAATGAGATCTATTTTTGGAAATGACAACTCGCTGACACAAGTTGTATAACTTGGACATCATTTATGGGAATTGGGTCATCATTTATGGGAATTGGGTCATCATTTATTGGAATTGGGTCATCATTTATTGGAATTGGGTCAACATTTATGGGAATTGGGTCAACATTTATGGGAATTGGGTCAACATTTATGGGATAGAGTGTAATTGTTTTTCCGCCATTAGTAGTCACAACAGAGTATATTAGGAGATGAAAAATTTAAAATTAATAAATAAAATTAATCCTAGGAAATTATTAATTAAATATTCAATTTCGCTCATATCTCCAGACGAACAAGAGATTTGAGGCGGAGCCCTGCCCTTTTAGAAGGGCAATTCTGGACGCCCGTCCCCGGCGGACCCATGTCCAAAGTTGTCAGTCTGGGATCACTTAGTTAGTAAAGAAATTTCTTTATTCTTTTAAACCGGTGATCTTGGGACAACAATAATAATATTTTTAACTAAAAAATTTTGTTGCAGGTCATCAACTAAATAACGAAAACTAAATTTTGTAAAAAACGCTACTTGGATAATACAAAAGCTGTTTCCATTCAACGTTGAATCATCTTTACAGGCAATACATGCAACCAACAATCGGCTACTGCTGTGCAGCATAAGGGGCACTACCTATCCTACACCAACCTAAATAAAATAAACTCCTTCCAAGAAATAATCACGATGGCCCTACAGAGGTTCTTTTCACGACTAATACCAACTCCGTTTGAGGAACTTGTGAAGAGAACAGGAGCTCCGTTGAAACGTCCAAATTTTCGAAAAATGAATCATCTATATAGGAGGTATGTCGACTCACTGGAGGAACACCGAGAATAGATGAGGCGGATGCTAAAGGAGGCTGAGATCAATCAAAGGTATAAGAACCATATGGACTTATTAAAAGAGTTCCAAGAAAAATACTTGATCGAACAAATACTGAGGAAGCAATTGAACGGAACTTTTTTTGAATGTTTGGATGATACCAAGTCGAAGTCGGCGAATCACATGGGAAAAGTGTCGACTATTTGGCAAAGGGGGTGTTATGTTAAACAACGACTTCCTACGAAGCATAATGAGGTGGTTAAATACATAAATATGCACCTGTGTCGTCAGTATGGACTTAAGAAGACTGAGACTCAAGACACACTCCGTGCAGTCTATTGTTGCGAATGAGGTTGTAGAGATTCGAGTGAATGCAACAATAGCCACGGATACGAAATAACAAACCGGATATTTCTGTGATTGATAAAAGGAACAACAACATCACGCTAATCAAAGTGGAAATCACCTCCCAACAAACGTTAAAACTAGTCGAAGTGGTAAAACTACATAAATACGATCTCTTGCTTACATACTCAAAGTGGATGACACTCTACGACAGGGGTATCAAACTCAAATTAATGCATGGACAATTTTTTGAGATTAAATTAATAATTTTTAACTTTTAAAATTGATTAAAAAAATTATCAAATTGAAAAAAAAGAAAACCCAAACCCATGACTGCCCAAACTATTACTACGAAGAACTTGAAAGTGTGAGTGGTCCAGGCTCAAAGGAGAGACGAATTAACTGACAGACGACATCAATTAATTTAAGTAATTGACTACTACTATTTCTGTTTTTTGCGGCTCTGATAATTCCCTAAGATCTTTTAATTTTTGGCAGGACGAAAGTAGAACACAGATCCTTCGTACTTTGTTCATAACTTGAGTTTAGTTTACAATGTTTCCTGAGTACGTCAGGTCCTCCATGCTAAAGAGAACAAGAGGTAACTGTTTGCATCCATCATTAAACTAAGTGAATATTTCCTATACGTCACCGCCTTGGTTATCCAGCCAATTAACCACTGACCATCACCATTCTCTGTTTTTGTTTTCGATTATCTTCAAACAGTAGTCCTGCCAGGAATTGAAGACACATTTGGAGTATAGACCGCTCCAGTCTCTCATTTGGGAAAAACAAAATGACAGTAAAGCATAACTGATGTCTTTTAAGGAAACCCGATAGCTTAATTCGACAAATACCGTTAGATAAGGGTCATTAATATGGATATTGAAACGTCATAGGTCGTAACAAAGCACGTGCATAACGGAAAATCAAATTAAAGCTATCCTCTTGTATTTTTGCGACTTTTTGTCATGCCTCCGTTCTAGCCTGTTAAAGTCCTTCCCATCCTTGGGGTGTCTCCCAATTATTTTAAGGTTTTCGTCAAGGATGGTCTGTATGGATTTCCTTGGTTGACCACCGAAACGTGGAGCGTCAACAAAACTAGTCCATCACAGCCATGTTTTGTGGGGGACCTCAGGTCCATACGAAGACAATATATCTGATTGATTCATCTGAAAAAGTAGCAAATTCTCTTTCGTGGGAAAACATAAACGCAGTTTTTCCGCTGGTGTGAGTGGGATAGAAAACGAGATAAATGAAGCATTCTTAACTTAGAATTTGCTTGGTACCAAACTATCATAGACAAGCCATTCAGAAATAAACGAAATAACAATAAACCACAAAAATTAACGACCCATGTTAGATAACTCCAATTATAATATAGCTAATTATCGTTATTATCGGCTGGGGGTTGTCTAAATACATTCTGGATCTGTTCAATCACATCAGGGTTGGTGTCTCTCAGGTGCTGGGCAAACTGTTGTCCCCTACACTATTAATTAATCCAATTACATTTGCATCAACGATTCCATGTTAGGGGACTGCTCGCCTGCCATCATATTATTCATCATCGACATCATATTACCATCGGTCATCAACTGGCTGGCCATACGCATAACCTCCGGATTTTTAAAGAGTTCGCCCATGTTTGGCATCGTATTTGAGTTTGCCAATTCTTTTCTTGCCAATTCAAGGTTATCTTTGAAGGCTGGCTTCGTGTCATCCAGCTTTACGGCCACTTCAAAAGCTTGCACAGCATCGGAATATCTCTTCAATGCCAGACAGGCAGATCCCACTCGTCCGTACGCCTGCGCATAGTCAGGACTCAGATCTATGGCCTTCTTGCCGTCAGCTAAAGCATTCTCGAACTGACCTAGCTTGTAATAAGCAGCTGATCTGTTGCTGTAGTATGTTGACACACTCGGGTCAACTTTGATTGCTTGACTGTAGCAATCCACCGCATCAATGATGAGTCCATTTTTCATGTGCCCATTACCTACCATCAAATTCGAGGATAACCAGTCTCTTTGTAGGACTCAGCGAGCGCCTTGTCTTCATCGGTGATCTCAACTTCAGCCTAAATTAGTTATTAATTAATTACATAGTTCAAAGCTTTGGCCCCAGCTTCAAAAACTTCTACAAGATCAACTTTTTCTTTTTGAATGATTTCATCAGCATTGATTTGAAAAACAGACTGAATGCACTCACATGCCACTTCCAAACTGGCAGATTGATCCTCATTGAGTGATCCGTCAGATGACTTTTTCTGTAAATATCTGAGCATCGATTTCCACAACTGTCTCTCCATTATTCAATACTCTTTATGAGAAACACGAGAACTAATCTTAATATTTAAAAAATTAATTAAATTACCTTTAATAAAATAAATTTAAAAATACTTTTAAATAAATTGAACACCAACGAGTTTTCCCAAAATGGCCAGGTCTCCTAAACATCTTATTAGACAGTAAGTCAGATTATATCTGCAAGTCTCTGCATATGAAAAGCATTTGTGGAGATTAATCCGGAATTCCAAAACCAACCACAGGAGAAAGCTTGGTATGGACACAGTGATCACTTAATTTAAACGAGTATTCTTGTTCTTTTCCTTGTGGTTCCAGTGTAAATTACAACTTAGATGTTTCCCAGTTCGAATCTCCTCATTCCGGCTGAAGGTTCCACTTTTCTACGGCACCTCTTGGTTTGACGAATGACCATGTCTTCACTGAAAACCTTACTATGGGACTGGAATATCTACAGGGATTCACACGCAACCAAAAGAAGTTAAAAACATGTCTTGGCTCTCTTCTAACAATTAGTTAGCATGACTGTTTTTTACTCTTAAAATAAAGTGTATTTCTGCACATGCGATGCCTATAAGTATTATGGCTCTCATAAAAGTGCTGTTATCATTAAGTCAAAATCTACTAAGTCTGCTTAGAATGCAACTATGAAGTCAGCTTAGCAGTCGCTCAATCTAAACGATCCCACCGCCCAGTTTCTATAACCTCCCTTCCCCATCGTCCATAAAACAAACCTGGACTGAAAAGATACATGACTTAGTAGCCACCTTTCCCATTCAATTCCTTTAAGAAAACAAAGTACTGGGCGCAGACCTCCTTATATTAACGCCTTTAGAATAATGCTTCCAAAGACCTCCAGAGTAGATCTCATTCGTTTACGATGAGGATATCACACATCTATTAATGGAAGAGAAGTTTTTACATTCCTTAGATCGCCTCCTATATGTTATCGAAACTGGGAGTAAATAATTTAAACTTTTCTTCTCCAGTTTTTCTCAGGACCTTTCCAACTGGAGACAAACTTTATTTCTTGAATCATCTTTGCCGACCAACTTATTAGTTCTCCGAAAAAAAAATTTTGATAGAGATTTCCTGAAAAACCTGAAGCTGGATCTAACTATATTTGGATTCTCAATAATGGCTTGTATTTGCTTGATAGTAATAAATTTAGACGCAAGCATTCAACAAGTATTTTTGAGCTTCATTTTAGCCTGTAGTACTATATCCACTGGTTCAATCAGCTTGGCCACTGTAAAATGATAGTTAATTACTGACAAATCGATAGATGGCTTTTATTTAGGAATGATATTTTGTTAACTTTTTCAATTCAGCAAACAATTTCCCCAAAATCACATTTTCAAAATTTCGTCCTCTCCCGACTTGGAGACAGGTCCATTATGGCATCTAACTTGTTTTTTATATCATGAAGACTATTTTTACGTTATTCTGGGCCCATGTATGAAAAATTGCTTTTTTCTGAAAAACCAATTGTGGAAAAACAGACAATATATAAAAATTTATTATTTCATTTATTTATAGATAACTAGCAATTTTTTATTTTTGAATGAGGTGGTTCCGAAGAGGTGTGAAATAGAGTATCATTATTAGCAAAATACATTAGGTTCGGACGAAAAATCGATAACACTTGCGTATGTCGATGACATAATTTATACCTGCAAGGATGCATGTGTTACGACAGCTACGAACACATTGCAAACTACTCTGGACAAGCTTCATGAATGGTTGAACAAAAATTCAATGTCAACGTACACGGAAAAGTTTTCGACTTCTTTTTTTTAAAGGATCCTTAAACCGGTCACTATCAACGTTGTATACTCACTTCATCGAGCCAACTTAAGTTATGGATGTGCAGTGGGGAACAAAACTTGCCAGAACAAGCATGGAAGAGATCAACTCCGCACAGTCTGTACGACCAAAACAATCTCTCGAATCACAAGACACCAATAAGGGCAACCCCATATGAGGTCCTGTGATGAAGTCGGACGGCATATTCACCCAAAATGGAAAACACCAGAATAACGATGTTATCGAAAATGTGTCGGTTCCCGAGAGCAACACCGGGGAAAGATGAGAATATTACTGAGAGAAGTTGGGACCACTTGATGGCCTTTTCCTATTAATTAGTGATTTTTGGCTTATTCAAAAAAAAGATTTATGGTATTAAATTCACATTAAAATTCATTATGAATATTCTATCGACCTAATTTATTTCCAATTTTTAAGATTTCATTTTTGGCAAGGTGGCGCAGTGTTTTGTTCGAATCCCCCTGCTGTCCATTTGGTTGAAGGTTCCACGCATCTATGGTGCTTAGGTTTGACGAGTGACGCCTTCATCAGTGAACATCTCACGGCAATCATTCCAATCATCAGGATGTCCATTAATAGTGAATATATACGGAGACACTTCAGAAAGCGACAAAATCAGTAAAGTAGTAAGCAAGAAAATTGCATAAACTAAATTAAACTTAATTTATTAACGCCGGAAGTACAAAAAGGATAAGATTAATCGTCTAAATTAAGAGATCTCAGTGTTCTTAGTGGGATTTTTTACTACAGTTAGTTTTGGAATCCTAATCAATATTCACAAGTAGGATGATTTCTTCTCGTATCTTTGACAGGCTTTCTGATATAATTTGACTTCCGGTTTAAGGGGATGTTCAAGACTTGAGCATTTGGGGAAGTCTCGATTGCGCTCTATGAGGTATTCCATGCAGATAGCGAGAAAGCAATCCATGCTGCACGAGCGTACTCGATGCTTATTAAAACAAATTGTTTGTATAAAATACCGGAGAATGTGAAAAACCTTAAAATTTTCATTTTCTTTTAGATCCTCGAGACTACCAGGTCTATTTTATATGTGAATGATAACATGGGGTCTACCTAGTGGAACAACATACTCTGAATATCGCTCTACCCTCATTCCGATTGACAATTATCAGCATATAAGGGTTCCAGTTGTCGTATGACAATTTGTTATTTGGCGTGCAGAAAGTTGAAATCCAGTCAAATCTCTTAACTATTATTACACTCCGACTCCGAAATAAGGTAAAAATTCACCAATTTTGAGGTTTTCCCGCAAAATGAGGGTCTTTTAAAAGCTAAATTTATTTAGAAAACGAATGTTTTATTTGGTAAAGAAAAGAGAGTAAATGGTCATATAGCGGCTTCCCTGACTACGTGGCTATTCCCTCTCAAGATGGAGAGCGAGATTCGCTCAAAACCAGCAGCGCTCACGAGGGTCTTCTGTTCGTGTAGCGATCTAATTCCCTAGACGACTCAAAAATTCCAAAAAAGCTAATTGAATATGGAAAAATTACTTTTATATTAAAAATTATTATAATATGAATTAAAAACAAAATGAATCATTAGATTTTTTTTTTTATAAATCTGTCATTTTCAAAAAATAGACTTGTACAAGAGGCGATGGGTAGATTAGTTTTAGTAGATTAATAAAGAAAAAAATGAAATTTCCAAAAAAGTAAATTTATTATCAAAGAAATAAATAATTAAGAACTTATTGATTTTTCATAAAAATCATTAATTTGCTTTAAAAGTCTATCAATTTTACAATTGCCATATTTTTGATATTCACCATCCATTTTATTTGATGTATATGAATTTTCAGCTTTTTCTAAAAATATTTTAATAAAAAACGTTTTATGAGCCTACACTGATAGTTCATCGATGAATTCAACAAAATTAAAAACAACAGAATATTTTGCACCATCAACAACGTAAAATTATTTTAAAATCGCAAATTATCAATTTATACTCTTATGTCTTAATTTATCAATTTAAATTGCGTTAGATTTTAATTAATAAAAAATAATTTTATATTAAATTGAAATATTAAATGATTTCTGTCTGAATTACATTACTACTATTTTAAAATATGGCGTCATGTGATCCACCTGTCTAGGTGGCGCACAGTGCATTTGCTCTTTCCAGTCCACTGGAGGGGTTTCCACAACTGCAAGTATGGACGTCTTTTACTTTTTATGTTGATTCCGGATGGACTCTGTTTCTGTAGAAGTGGAAACTGGATGCACTTAATTAGTTGTTTACTTTAACTTTTTCTCTTTTGTATCCGGGGTTAATAAATGAATGAAAATATCTATCGACAAGTATTTTTTGTACAAAAACTTTTTGTATATTTAAAATTGTCAATTTAGTTAATATATAAAATCATTTGAGATTTGTTGGACTAAACTAAATTAACATATTTTTTTACGAAGATCTTCACCAGTCATCCTCCTTACTTCCACTTTCTCTTCGGACTGCAGGGTTCGCCGCTTCACCAGTGTAATGAGTTGCCCGTTCTTCCAGTCGCATCAACGCGTAAAGAATTTACTCAATTGGTGTCTTGACTCAATGTTTGTGCTCGACAATCATATTTTCTCATGTTTTCTTTAACACCACAGATTGAATATAATCTTTATTGACTCATCAATAGACAAAAACTTCAAATGATTTCTATAACACGTGGAGATAATCAGAAAGATAATTCTCATGGAGCATCGTATAGCATGCTCTTTTCTCAGCGAGCAAGTCATACTTGTCTAGCTTTTCCACCTCTGTATGGTTGAATGCTTGTGTGAGGTGATTTAATCATTTCATTTAAGCTCGATATTCTGATTGCATAAAGGCAATATTAAGAGTTATGTAGTTAGATATCAGTAAGATTTATTTATAAGAAATTGAAAGTTGACAGTGAAAAGAGAAGAGATTTCCCATCTAGAAAGCAGAATAACCAATTTTGTAATATAACTTTGTTATCTCAGCCGATACAACCAAGTGAATGCGATCTTCCCCTGGTCAGGGAAGCTTCACTCTCATCGATGTTCGGCGGTAAACATCTAGAAAATGGCTGATAACAAGGCTTTTCATGCCATTAATAAAAACCAAAAGTTTAATTATTAGTTAAGTTAGTTACATGCACTTAGCTTTCACATAAACATATGAGTACTCAGGGTTTCGCTTGTTTTGTTCTCATTACTTTCTATTCTACTAGTTTTTTGTCAATCCAATGCACCACGTTCCATTGATTCATCAAGATCATCCGCTGTTTTTATTTTTTTTCAATTTGATCTAGACATGATTTTCTGCCGTCCACAAAGCCTCCAATTCCATTTTGGTTAAAAAAAATCCTTCATAATAAGATTGCAAAGCTTATAACATTTTCATAACTTGTAGGGAGTCTCGTCCTTCTTGATTTTTGGCCAGTATAATGATTTTACTCAGCTGATTTCTGTGATATCTGACAAGTCATACAAAATCTGTTTTTGAATTTCCCTAATTACAGAGTAGGATTTGTTATATAAAAGCATTTATAAACAAATCTGGATACCAAGAGACGTGGTTTTTTACACATACAAATGTTCCGCATCATTTACAAAATTTTAGAAAATAAAAAAAAATAATCGTTAAAACAAAACAAACAATAGTCATATCATCTAATTAATGTATCAACTTCTGGTCTCTCCGACCAGGCCAGCACCCACCGGGACTCTCTTGGTAGTATCTCCGCTTCCCTTCCTATTTTCTGGATCATCCAACTCTTTATCAGTGTCGCGTCGCCTCTTTCCCAAATTGCATCCAGTAAGAGGATTCTTCATCATTTCCCAATTATTGTTAATCGCCATCGTTATTTGTTCAAACCCGTGTTTATATTCTACAAGCATGCTCTCTAAAGTCTTCTTCAGCGCAATCGTTTGGATGTACGCTCGGGTGATGGTCGTAATTCCAATGATGTCCATGTATGATTTGAAATACCTGGAGACAATTCCATCCCAGGTAAGAACAATTGGGAGTATCTTTACTTTGGCTTTGTAAATGATCTCTAGTTCACTCGCAAGAATGTCGTATTTATGTAGTTTTTCAACTTCGACAGCCTTGAGATTGTCCATTGATGTTACTCCAATTTCAATTAGCCATATTTGGTTCATTTTCTTATCGTACAAGAAAATGTCAGGCTTGTTATATTGGACTTTGGACTCCGTTGGAATGGTCGTATCAACTCGGATCTCGGCATGCTGATTTGTGATGATGCTTTGAATAGAATGTGACTTCAATTTTTTGGATTTTTTAAATCCAAATTTTCTAGATAAATGCATGTGAATGCATTTAACTATTTCATTGTGTCGTCTTGTATAGTCTGAGTTTAGCATTCTGTTACACCTCGTAGCCAAATGATCGACAGTTTTTTTCGAGGAATTACAATGTGGACATTTTAGACCAAGATCCCGGAAAAAGATATTCCTATCTTGCAAAAGAAAGAACATCGCTTCAGACTTGGGAGAAATATTTCCATTTGTGATCCATGTAGACGATGATTTTATGTCAAATGTATCATTCTCAAGTGATTCAAATAATATTGAATGTAGGCTTTTCTTTTTGATGATAGACAGGAGAGAGTTAATCTGTGAACTCTTTAGATTCTCCACAATGTCTATGGTTGGGCCCATTTGGTATTTTACCCGCAGGAATTCTGTGATTGTGGCCATATGTGTTTTTCTTAGCTGTTCGGCCCACAGAATTCCAGCTTTTCTCAGAGAAATCTTTTTCCGCCTTTCAAGGCTTGTTTTAAACTCAAGTAGCATTTTTTCTGACTTAAAAGTAACTGATATCAGCCCTCTTCCCAGCGTACTCCTTGGTAAGTATAATCTTTCCTTGGAAGCCGGTTTCATATGAATACCCAAACGCATAAGTAATTTTCTGACTAATCTATCAAATTCCTCATATTCACCGGGTTCCATCTCGAGAAACCAATATAATAATTAAAAAGGGATAGAGCATGTTCATTTATGGCTTTAAACAAATTGACCGAATTCAATTTCGTTTTTGACAGTTTTTCAATACGATCTTGCACCTCCTCTTTGATATTTTTAAGTACAACTTCTTTAACTACTTTGCTGGAATTGTCTTCTAACACCCCCAAATAGCGATAACTATCCACTCCATCCATTAGTTTAGCATCATTCGATAGTAAATAACTATTTGTTGCGGACTTTTCAAAATTCTTTTCTAAGCCGGACAATTTAAAGTAAGCATTCACATCTTTCATCATGCATGCCAGTGTCCCTTCCTCTTTTGCCAAAAGTTTCAAATCATCGATGAATAAGAAATGATTCGCAGAAAAAGTAAAAGAATTAGATTCAGCAGTATTGATAGACATGCTCGGATATTTTGCAGACAACATTCTGCTTAGTGGATCCAAAACAAATACAAATAATTGAGGTGATAGAGAGTCACCTTGGAGTATTCCACGTTCAATATTAATCGTTCCCAATATCTTTTTCCCCAATCTTAATGACACACGCCAGTTTGGAATTATTGATATTACAAACTTGGTTATCCATTCTGGTAGTCCCGAGTTTTCCAGGATTTTAACAAGATACTCGTGACTCACTGAATCAAACGCTTTTCTAACATCAATCCATGCACAGAATAGTTTGTTTTCATGGGCTTTGTTAACACATCTGTTTAAAAGTGCCAATTCCTTTGCTCCTTGACAGTGTCGTTTTGTCCCAAGCTGATACTCAGTAATTAAATCATAAGTTTCAGCATATTGTGCAATTTTTTCGTTTACACATTTCGTAACCAGCTTGTATAAGCACGGCATACATGTAATCGGTCTAAGATCCTTAGGGTCAACAGAGTTCTTCTTCTTTGGGATTAGGTATGTAATCCCCGTATAAAACCATCTTTTCGGTTGACTTTTCCCACTAATGATATCTCTGATCTCTTTAAATAAATATTGATGAAGAGAATCCAACTTCTTGATAAAGAAGTTATATACGCAATCAACTCCGGGGGCCTTCCAATTTGGGAGGTACTCAATTAAATTTGATATAAAATTATCGTTTATATCAGATTCTTGCTGTTCAACTCCCGTTATTCTCTTGTTCATTCCAAAACTCAAATCATTTTTATCCCTTTTTTCCCAAACCTCTGTCCAAAATTTAAAGCATTCGGATGTGTCAAAGCCATCAATGCACTCAATGTCAGAATCTGACTTTAGTTTTCTATAGAATGACCTTCTGTTCAACTCAAAATTTCGATTATCAGTTCCATATTGTCGCCTCGAGTCTGCAATCGACAACTTTTTGTTTAAAATTCTAATTTGGTCATTTATTGCGGTTGATATCCTTTCAAATTCACCCCTTTTGCATTTTTTGTAATTGTAGGAACACAGAATGTCGACTGCTTTTTTCTTTTCCTCGCCTGTAATAGTAGACATAAAGAAATTTGATATTACTAGATTATTTTCAGCTAAAATTTCAATCTTCTTTTGTATTCTTTGCCTCCAGTTCGATTTGAAAGGTTCCTTCATTGTGATTTGTTGATATACACACTGAGCAGAGTATATCAAACATGAAATGTCTTCAATACTTGAAGGTATGTTATTCGATGTATATTCGATTAAAGATTTATTTAGCATTTCAATTAAATTGTCATTTACAAACTGGAAAGGAATCTTCCTTGTTTGACGCCTTTCATCGATTTTCTTTGAACTATTTGCATCAATCTGACTCAATAATTCTTCAAAGGTTTTATTGTATAATGCCAAATCAGGTGCCTTATCCATTTTAATTCCAATTTTAGGTATTGTACTATTATTCTGATGACAGGAGACAAGTCTCTTCAACTCATAAACGGATTTCTTTTTTCCAAATTTAGAATTAAAATAATTGGCTATGAATGGCCACCCTCCTCTAGGTACTCGTTTGAGGCGGTCTTTGACACAAGTTAAAAGAGATGAGATCCATTCTCCGGGATTAGAAGAGTCAATAGAGTCGCAGATAGCATTCAGAGAACACAAAGTTGAGCTGGTCTGTAAATAAATAAAAATAAATAATCAAATTTTAAAATTCCAATAAATAACTTATAAACGTAATTTTTTAATAATTTCTCTTATATAAATTTCTTGGTAAAATAAAACAAGTAAATTTTAAAATGGAGAACCAAATTATTATCAATTATTTAAAACTATCCGGTAAATAATGCCAATACTATTACGTATTCGTTGTGAAAAGTAAATTTTTATTGATCATTAAGATTTTTCAATATTCTAGTAATATTAACCCCTTTCATTGTTGTCTTCTATTTGTTAAATAATAAAGAATTACAAAGTCGAATTAGACGAACGTAACCAAACTATTTTTTGCATGGTTTTGACTTGTTTGCCTTATTATGAAACACACGGAGTATCTGTTTCTAAAACATGGGGGAAAAGATGCGACAAACTTTTATTTTTTGTCGGAAAACCAGGCCTAAATACAGAGAATGTAGTTTCATTAAATGTTGAAGATGACTACCAACATCTACCTTCAAAAACATATGCAGCGTTGAAATACATCGAGGAACATTTTTCGGGCCAATTTGATTGGATTGTGAAGGCCGATGATGACACATACATTATTATGGAGAATCTGAGATGTTTTTTAAAACTATACGATCCAACTAATTTGATCAGCTTTGGATATAAAATTTACAACCATATTCCGAATGGATATTTTAGCGGAGGGGCTTCATATGTTCTGAGCAAAATGACCGTTAAAAAAGTTGTTTTGGCTTTTCTAAATGGAGTATTTATTAAATCGATTTTAGGTTCCTCAATGTTTTTCGGTCATTGGAGCTGAGGATGTTAAGATTGGACAATGCCTCAATTACCTAAATGTTGTCATGGAATCTCATCCTACAAAATTTTTTTTCATTATAACGTTATTATTTTGAAAGAAGCTCTACTTAGGTTTATAATAAACCAGGAACTTTATACTTTTATAGTTTGACAGTTTTTATGAATTTTAGGAAAGTTTTAATCTTCATAGAAACCTAATTTCTCTCCATAATATGGATCCTTATGATATGGCAGTCATTGACTTCTTTATTCACAATGTATCTCTTCGATTATAGTTTTTCGCTTCGTTTACGATGCTTTGCTTTATTAACGATGTTTCGCTAATGCATGTTTTTTGTTATTAAAAATTCTCTTACTTACTCTTCATTAGTTCAAGTACCCTTTTTTTATTTTTTAATAAAAAAATTTATTACTTAACAAGACAATCAAAATAATCTAGCTTATAGGATGGGATGGCTGTTACCCCTGACAAATGCCAGAGAAATCCTTTGGAACAACCATTCGTTTCCCGACGTCAGTAATAACTTTCGAAATCATTGACCAAAGCGAGCTTAAAAATGAGACCGTATTGGGCCCGAAGACTCTATTCGTCTGTACATAGAATCTTTTGGAGAGGTAGTTGTATTTTTTATCTCGATATTCTCACCAGCTCTCAACACGGAACCAGCAAGTCTTAACTGGGAAAAGGTGTCGATACAGGCCCCATCTCAAATCAAACATTTCCCTCGAGAGAAGAGGAAGACAGTTACCCCGTCTGGCGCTTTCCATCAAGAATCCAGCCGCCTCAAGAGGGCGCTTCACAACCCCGTTGATGGCGGCATGCCTTGGGAACCGGCCTCTGCTAAGATGGGAAGATAGCGGGTGAAGTCCTTTGCAGTCCACAACAGATCCACAACGGTATGGATGAAAATGGCACAGGTCCTGAGACGAATTGATATCCCACTCCAGTAGGTGTCCTGAATTTTCATTAATTAAGTTTTTTTTCGTTATCATGTTGTTTCTATTGTTTTAAAGTCCGACTTGCAAATTTTTTCAAAGCAATTTCATATTGCTGTTGTAACTTTCGAAGTAATAAGTTTTGTTGTAACTTTAGAAGTAATAAGAAACCTTTGAATCTTAGAGAACGCAAAACTTCATAAACATATGTATTCAATTTGTGCCAGTTTATCAAATTTTGCATAGAGCAGACTTCACATATGATTTCTTCCCTTTTGAGTCGGACTTGCTTTCGAGATGCTATATTTCTCCCAAATAAATCCATATTTATACAGATCTGAATGTATTTCACTACATATTCTATTTTTTGAATAGGAGTTAGTAAAATTCCTATAGGAACACGCAGGAGATAAATATCTTGATGTTGCCGAAACTCTAAAGTATCTTGGACTAAGCGACAAATTACTGAAGACATTTGCAAGAGTTCTCTAAATTTGTTCTTAGCATTAAATAAGTATGGTATCTCGCTGCTAAACTACTACTTAGGTGTTGTGGAGTTTAAACACAGAGTATGATGAGATTGGTGTTGTGATCTGTGAAGTACTCAGAGAAAATAATGTCAACGTGCTGACAGCTAGTAAAGAGAGAAATAATTACCTCGTAAGAATTCCACAAAATCTAGGTTTTTCCCGCAGTTTGTGTTTCCCCAAAACGAGGTTGGACTGTATTTCGTTACTAATTTTCTACATTTGGAGGTTTATTAGTAAAAAAATCATTGTTACTATTAAAATGATAAAATCTCCGCAAAACGAGGTTTTTTTTAAAAAGAGGTTTTCCCCGCAGTTTTGGTTTCCCTAAAACGAGGTCGAACAGTATTACCTCAGGATTACCCGGTTAAAAGCAAGGAAAGTTTCTAACTAATTAAGTGACCTCAGACCGACATGGGGGAGGTCTTATCCGACGTCGATGGAAAAATCCTTAATAACTCTCCAGAAAAGACATGGAATTATTATTATTATCAGCACTTTCATGAGAGCCATAATATTTATAGCCCCACATGTGCAGCAAAAAATAAGAGAAAGAGTTTGCTTGATCCAAGCTCTTCTGTTCGTTGCCAGATCCCTCAGTTTGTCCAAATCGTCACCAGATGCCAATGTTTTCTTCACGGCTTTCAGATCGTTTTGTAAAACCGGGAGGGTTGTTCTCCGTCTTCCACAAAAACGTTTTACATTAGAGAAGTACTAATCTTCCATTGCGGTATTCGGGATGGGGGATATCGGATCTAACCTGAGAACGTGTCCAAAAAGTCTCCAACAAGAGCTAATGATCTCGTGACTTAATGGTGTACAGTCACACTTATAGTACAATCCTATCCGCAAGATCTTAAATGGCCAGGACATTCCAATTATGTTTCTTAGATAATTCCTGTGAAACGACTCTAGCCTCTCCAATTCCTCTTTTGAGGTGCCCATGTCCCATAGTTGTATAGGAGGATTGGTTTGATAAAGGTGTCGAATAACATTATCCTTTGTTTTATGTTATTCTCTTTCCGTTTTAGCCATAGGTTTTTCAGCCTGTGTAATGCCGCGTTTGCCATGTTTTTTCTCCGTATGATATCTTCACTATCTCTTAATAGGGAGCCAAGTTTCTTTGTGTGTCTCTATTTCTCTTCGAGTGACTCTGATCCCACTTTAACGACTCTGAACCCAATTTAACTTTCGGGTAGGTAGTCATAGACGGTCCTTTTATTCGTTCCAATACAATGTTAGCTAATACTTTCCGTAGAGAATTTGATAATATAATTGGTTGTAAGTTTTCAACCGGTCCTTTGAGTTTATTGGGTTTTTGTATTTTGTTAGTTGAAAACATTTCATTTAGAAATGTAGCGATTTTCTCAAAAAGGGGGTCAGGGCCGTATTTCAGTAATTCTGGGTTTATCGTATCTGTTATTTTTTAGTTTTTTGACATGCTGTTTTTAATTCCAAAATTGTAATTGGTTCTTTCAAGGGTCTAGGCTTTCCTTTGAATGGGGAAATTGATGTAGTCACATTGAAATGTTTTTCAAAATGTGTTGCAATTACCTCCGCTTGCTCTTCAGTATTCAGTAATGTCTTGTCATTTTTGTCTTTGATGATTATTCGTTCCTTCCAGTTTGTGTGGCGTAGTAAACGAGCGGCCATATAAATTTGTAAATTATTTTTTAGTTTGGATACTTCATTGATTTTGCGAAGCAGTTCTTGGTTGAGTGTCTTGTTCAGTCTCCTGATTTTTCTACGGGTTTGGTCCCTCTGCCCCTGAAGGGTTTTTCTCTTGTTATAGTCTTTTTTGTTTAGTTTTTTGTATGGATTTTTTAAATTTCTTTGATAGTTCTATATGTATCGTCCGACCCTTACTGGCCATTTCCCGCGTGCCGAAGTACTGGCTAGCTGCTTCGTTTATTATACTGGATGAGAAATCAGTTTTTTCCGATGAGTATTCATTTCTTGTATTCTCATTATTATTGTTTGTAATGTTGTTATGTTTCATATATTTGATACCATGTTTTGCCAGGCTGAAGGTGACAATAACCAATCTGTGATTGCTGACAGTTGTTGAACCTTCGTATGAGCGTGCGTTTATAAGAGAGCGTTTGTCGTTAATCCGGCATATAATATAATCAATTTGGTTGTATGTAGGGACTAGTTTTCCATGAGTTTTGCCGCGTGGCGCCATGTGGTGCTGCGTGGTTAATTGGTTTAATTTTTTCTGCTGCTTGTCTGTTCCTCCTCTCTCTTCCTAATAGAGTGGCGTCATGTGATCACCTGTCTAGGTGACGCCCAGTGCCAGGGCGGCATGAAAAAGGATCATTTGCTCTTCCCCACTCCACTTGAGGGGTTTCCACAACTGCATATAATGGACTTCTTACCCTTTGTGTTGATTCGGATGGACTCTGTTTCTGTAGAAGTGGAAACTGGATACACTTAATTAGTTGTTTACTTTAACTTCTTTCTCGGTGTATCCGGGGTTAATAAATAAATAAATCTGAGTTTCTTCGTTCGCCCATCCAAATGGTTATGTAGCATGCACAATGAGAGAATGCGGTGTTGCACAAGAACAATTTGTTTTGCCTTGCAAAAATGGTATCGATCCCAAATTTCCCCGCGTTTCTCTCGGGAAACGACTCATTCGTGTAAGCTCGTTTATGGCGATTTTTCCTTTGGGAGAATGAACCCCTGAGAGTCGATTTACTAATATTCTATTTGATGTAACAAAAAGATAAGTCATGTACGTATAGATTGAGTTAGCTTCACCACATGTTAAGTCTGTTGAGCATATGTTGTAACTTTTTGATGACTGTCAAAATTATTTTTCTTTCCTCGCGAAAATGATATCGTCTGCATAAGCGAGAGTTATTAAATTATTGTAGTTGCTGGTTGGTAAGTCGTCCAAAAAAAGGTTAAAAAGCGATGGCGACAAAATAAAATCCTTTTGGAACGCCGTTTGGAAGAAATTTTCGACATGGATTGGCAGAAATTTGTCACAACTTTTCCTCTTCGGCAGCTAAGAAAATTTCTATTTTCTGGGAATTTTTGAACAGTATTATTTTCTCGTCAGGAATTTTGTAGGGAAAGAGTCAAAAGCAATACAGAGTTACCTCATAAATAATAATTATTCAAAAGACCAAGGCTAAATCCAAACTAACAATTCCTTGATCACGACGCCTTCCAGCAGAACCTTCACCCAAGAACAGTGATCCAGAGGACATTGTCCGCGGATTGAGGACGATTCCAGAACTCGTCCCCAGGGAACGAAATTATCTCCCGATGAAAAGAATAGTTTGGATTCTTTTAGATGCCAGCAAGGCATTAGGCGTCTTCTGAGTAAGGTGGATACCGCCACGCAGCTAAGAATTAACTACATCATATCATGGATGGTTTTGAGGTTAAAATTATATCTAAATTAAATTATATAAATAATATATTTATCATAATTAAATTAAATAAAAAAGTACTCACATGTGTTAACGTGGTGTGGATGTCTGTTGTGGTTAGTGTATTCAGTATTTTTGTCTATGGGTCAATTTTCTTAATTTTAGACAATTAATTTTTAAATTTAATATTTGAAGGTATATATTTTGGAAGTTTATAATTTATTTGAAGATATTTTACATATTTTGTATTTCATATTATTTACCATATCCAATTGTTATTGAATTTATCCTCCTGTTTCCAAATTTGATTATATAGTTTATGTTTTGGGAACCTCTAATAGAATGGATTTGTTTAAAAGCAATTGTATAGTTCTTCTTGAATTCCAGCTCTTAACGATTTTTTCCACTTAACATTATGTAAATTTCATATAAAATTACAATTTTCCTCTGGAATCCGCCAGTCTTTGAAATCCAAAAACCTTGGTTCCCTTGTCGATATTTATGTACCGAGGTGAAGAAATCTCCACAACCAGAGCGGTGGATTCCACGCTTCCTAGTATTTATTAAACAGCAAAACCGGCGGATTGTACAAATTAACCGAAGTAATACAAATGGATGGAAAAAGCTGGAATTGATTTTCACTGAATCCATGTTTTTGTCTTTCCATCGAGATGCTTTTTCCACCACAACAACACATTTTTTTACTTTTGCTTGATAAAAATTTTCCTATTTTATTATTTATTTATTTTCCCCCGGTCCTCTTGAGTGAAAGGATCGGGTGGCTAAGAAAAACGTTACACCAAGAGTGGACGAGATCCGACTGGTATATTTGGTTCTGTGTAGAACTCGAAGGTGGAGCCGGATAAGAAAAACAGGTGACCCGCCTACTAATCGTCAAGAAAATCATGATGGGCATAGTGGAGAGGACTATTGTTCAATCTTGTAAAGATATGAATTTAAATCTATGTGGTAACCACAACGTAGGCGCGCCAAGTGGATATGAATTTCCCGCTTTGGGGAAGTTTTGCTTCCAACAGCAATAGGTGGAATATGTTCCAGAAGCTTGTTGATACCAAGGCTTCTGATGGCTTTAGTGTTAATACCAAGGGTTCTGATATCCTTGATTGTTTTCTTTCGTTAATGAGAGGACTCAGTATCTGGGATGTTTCGTAGAATCCGAATTTGATCACCGAGGGTATGAATAATTCTCCTCCCTAGTCAGAACTACATCAATAGCTAAACCCTCCGATCAATCAGCCACTAGGTCAACTGGTCCTAGAATAAGAAAAGACTCATAAATCGAACAATTTATTAAACGATAGAAAAGAAAACAGGTCCCAGCTACCACGAAACACCGAGAATTGCATCGAAAGATGGCAATTCTAAGGCGCTTTGACTTAAATATCGAGACCAGTGTGCAAATCGTCCCCATTATCGATTATCTAGTATGTAAGGAAAGTATTTTCAAAGCAAGTAGAGGACCTCCGTTTCGACATAAATTAAAGCAGTGGTATCCCTTGAGAATTTATCGACCATCTATGTCTTCATTGATTTTGTTTAATTTATTGACACATCGTGAAAGAAATGTTCCCGGTTTTTTCCTTAATTTGAATTGGGTCTAAAGCTGCATATCTACCAACACGATGTCATCTTAGTTTCATAAATATAACTGCGAACATTTGATAAAATTATTAACTAATATTATTTATTAACTATGAGGGAGAGCACGAGTAAGCGTAATAACAGCGATACATTTTGATAAAATAATTACTGATTTACACGATAGGCAGGTAGACAGATAATCTTGAGTGACTTTTACACGTCTAACGATAATCTGAATAACGGTGGTGTCAAAATTATCCATTATTTACAAATTTAAATAACTTCAAATTAAATTTATCCATGGAATATCAACGTTGTTAAACCTGGCTCATGAGAGCATTTCCGTACGAATCGTCAGGGAATGCGTTCTCAATTCTGAGACCAGCCAGTAGTCGTTTACTGTTTATGTTTAATAATAAACTAAGCTTGTTGAAAATTAACAGAGGCACACTTGACTACTTTCAAGTGTGTAATAATAATTATCTACTTTGACAAATTCTGTGATTAAAGTAGACTTATTTAAAAACTTCAATCAAAAAATGATGGGGAATTTCTTACAAGGGAGTCTAACTATGGACTTCCATGAGCGAGTACGTGTAAATTACTAAATGATGGAAAGAGACGTTTGAGGAAAGTCCAAGCTACAGTAAGACTCATAGTACCCTTATCACCCACTTTTAACACTTTGTTTTAGAGTTAATGCTAATGTAAAAAATCATTGAAATGGATAATTTTAATTTGAGGTTTTAAATATCAAGATTATACGTAATATTGATTACCATGAAAACATTTAACTCGTTAAATTTTGGTGAAATTTTTGGTTATAGTTATGGCTCAATATTTTATATAAATTTCAACAACAAATAATTTCTTTTTAATGGCTTCATTTTTTATTGATAAAATATTAGTATTGATTTTTATTAACCGTCGTCATAGTAAAATACATATATATTCCGATATATCACCGGTTCCATAATTTAAAGGTTTGCTTCCATATTTGATGTTATTATTTTCCCATATGTTTAATCATTCAATCAATTAAATGTCAATAATTTACTTTTTATAGTTGGAATGGCAAATAAAGTAAAAACATTTGGCTTATCGAAAAATCGGTAGTTATAATTTGTCAACATAGTGGCTGTACTGATATTTTGTGCCTCATTCTTTTCGTAATATTTTTGATTGGCTTATTCGCTGTTGGAATAATCGGTTTGTAGTGGTTTTATTATCAGCTTTCCTTTATGGTGATATCAAGCAGTTGATATACCCAACTGATTCGATGGGGAATATCTGTGGGGTCAATAATGGAAATGGATACGACTACACGTTTGATAGTCCTGATAATTGCAGAAATAAGAAATATCTACTATTTTATAATTTCATTACTTGTCTTCAAATGGGTCCTCTAATATTGACAAAAGGCTGTCCTACGCCGCAGGTATTAATAACGATTCAATAAGGTCTGTGTGAGCGCTTGTCCTTCAACCAACGATTTCCTTACTCCTTTAAATTTCCAAACTTTCATCTCGAATGGATATTGCGTGAATACTACTAATTCTGATACAGTTTGTCGTGATAGTTTATTTTAGTATTCCACCATAGTGTCAAATTCAAAATGTCCCACTTTCACGCTAGAGTCCACGAGCGGTTGGGAATGTGTCATATATTTATGATAGTTTATCAGAGATGTCTTCCATCCATGTTGCTTTCTACTTTTACGGGAAATACAAGCTCTTCTGTTAGCCTCTCAAGTAGTTCGAACATGACTGTTAGTAGCATTCAAAATCTAGCCAAGTTTTATGCACATCAAGTATATTTAGTTCTCAAGGAGTTTATGCCAAGTTACAAACAATGGTCATTGCTGCTATGGGAGATATAATCAATACAAAATATGATATATTAATGTTTATTTTAAAAATCAATTTTTAGATTTTTTGTGGTTTCTGTTTTTATTGCTCTAATATTCGTCATACTCTTGAGATGCTTTGCAGGAGTTATAATAGCAGTTGGACTGTTAGCCATGATTGTTGCCCTGGGATTTGGTAAATTTTATGATAACGCGTAGGAACTTACTTTTTTATTACTCGATACAATCAACTAAAAAACAGCGGGGCTGAAGCGTGGCCCGGATCTCTCACAACGAATGTAAAGTCATATGGAGATTATTACAATTTAAATTTGACTATTGGTTGCGTTCTTGGGGGACTTTTGGCAATTTTATTGCTCGTTATTCTCGGTTGCTGGAAAAATATTAGAGTAGCAATTCAACTATTGAAAGAAACATCAAAGTATTTTAGTATTAATTTCAGAGCAATGGCCTACGTTTGGGGTCTCCTTTTCTGGACAGTGATTCCTGTTGCCGAAATGTTACTCGTTACAATTTTCTGTGTTGCCATTGCTGGGTATTTGCTGAGATAAATAAAATAGGTATTTACAAACTATGGGATCCAAAACCTATGCCAATGTCACCGGGACGACTATAACAAACAATGTAGCAACTGCTGTGAACTCGATAAACTGTAATGCTTCCGCTGCAGGGGTAGCAGGCTCTGCATGTCGTTTTGTCTCATATGGAGACACCACGTATAATCTAAAGTAAGGGATTTAGATATCGTCCGTATTTGCTTGCATATGTCTTATTTATGTGGTTTTGGCTGATTCAGTACATCGATGGCTTCAATATTTGTGTCATTGCTGGCTCATTTAGTGGATATTACTGGGCTCTTAACAAACCAAAGGATATTCCAGTTTCCCCCGTAATCAAATCCTTTGTGGTAATAGTGAGGTACCTCGTTCTATTTTTACGAAAAGATACCATCTCGGATCAATTGCATTTGGATCACTTATTATCGCCATAGTAAAGTTTATTAGAGCTATTCTGGAGTACATCTCCTATAAACTGAAAAAATATAACAACAAAGTGATCCAGGTACTATTATGGTAATATTTCCTTTAAAATTTAAAATAGTCTTATGAGATGCTGTTTTTGGTGCCTTGAGAAGTTCCTCAAGTTCCTCACTCAAAATGCGTATATTCAGGTTTTAAATACAATTTATCAGCAGATGATGATTTATGGGAAGAATTTCTGCGTTTCGGCTAAAAACGCGTTTTCTTTAATAATACGAAATATAATGGGGTAATTTTACTTAAAATTATAGAAAATTTGTGGCTGACTTTTTCGCCAAAATGATCATCGTTTTCTGTGTCCTTGGTAGTACAGCGTTGACGGGTGGTCAAATATAGTTAGACTTAGTTTTACTGGCTTATGTGTGGTTTATTCCAACGTTCAGTCAAATTCTGAGTATTCAGGCTTCAATCGGCTTGGGAGACAGACAATTAAGTTATGCCGTGGTCCCGATAGTGGTATGTTCAAGATATAACTATATTTCAGGTTGTTGGACTTGTAGCTTTTATAACCAGCCGAGCAATATTTGAAATATTCAGCACAGGAGTGGCGACTCTATTTTTGTGCTACTGTACAGAATATATAACCAATTTTAGTGGATGATCTTGAAAAAAATGACGGATCTCAGGAAAAACCCTATTACATGAGCAAAAACTTGATGAAAATTCTCGGAAAGAAAAACAAGCCTGCAGAATCTCCAAAAAATTGAGATTATTAATTACGCCTTACTAACAAGTTTTGTTTATCCTTAATATGATTAATGCTTGAAGAATTATTAGTAAATAAGTAGAATCATATTAGCCGTCATTTGACACGTGCAGCTTCTGATGGATGATCCTTCGAGTTCTTTCAATTATGAGCTGGACAAGATATGAACCTGAAACCTACGTGTTTCCGATACTTCTGTTACTCATAACTTCGAGTTCCCGATGACTTCTGAATGGGTCGCCTTGTTCATGTTCGAAAAAAAGAAACAAGGGGTTTCATCTATCACGAAGCCATGTAGACAATAGAGATCAACCTTCCTACCAATTAACCACTTGTCTCGAGGAATTTGAAATGTAAATTTATATTGCTTGGATATTTAAATTGATTGTTCACGCTTCTTCATGAGCGAGGATCTAGACTAGAAGCTTCTTAGTTCGGTTCGCAACGAAGTAAATGGTTGGATCGATGGTTTATGAGAGATTAAAGTCAGATTCGTACGTAATCTGCGGGTCGATAAAAAAGGGAGGGTGCAAGAAAAGTAAAAGATAGGACCCTAAATGATAATACCCTCGTATTAAGTCCCAGTTTCGTTTTTTCTGTGTTGTTTCTCTCCATTTTAGGATTTTAACCTCGAATAATCGCTATTCTCATTCCTTAACTTTTTAACTTTAACAACTTTATTAGCAAGGAAAATTAAAGAGGGAGTTATTTGGCTTCATACCACAAGTCCTGCAAACGCTTGGACTCTTCTCTGCGCTCTCAGATTCCTCTTATCGTTTATTCTGTGCTGCAACATACGAGTCAATGACGGCATCTCTTTTTAGGAGTTTACCATTCTTTTTTCTGCTGCATCTCTTATCGACATTACTAGCAAATTTTCATTTTCATCTTGCTTCTCGTCGAGCCATTTGTGTAGGACAATCTTGATCCCTGCTCTCCTCGATTTTTTAAGAAGCAAGATAAAACGCTCTTTGTACGCAGTGTAATACCATCCATCCAGTCCATAAAGGAGTGATGGAATAATCGTACATGAAAAAATAAATAAAAACATATCCATTTCGAGTCTCAATTTCCTCATACACAATATCGCATAAGGGCTGTCTCCCTTTTGAGCTTAAAATCGCACAATGTGCTACCAGATTTCTCAAAAGCTGTTCCGAGATACTTTAGGGAGCTCGCAATGTTGATTCCTCATACGGAGTCTTTCTGATTTCCTTTACCATTCCGACCGAAAAACCTCATTGCACTAGATTTTTTTTCTTACAGTTTCAACCCATGAAGACCGACAGTTTTATTAGTCAAGGGACGATAATAATAATTAAAGATTTTTAATTAAAATATATTTACAAATAAAATTATTTTATATAATTTAAATAACAAAGCGTGCAACTTTTTGATGTGATCTGTTAAAAAAGTAAGAAAATTATGTGATTGTTATTTTTATTCAAAATCCAAAGGATCCTATAAACCGTGTTTTTGCAATGTGGTGCGGATTTTTCTAATGAGCCTTCTTGCTTATTAGAACACGAAAAACGTAAGCATCTTCAATCACCATGAAAAATATTGAATTTTTAGCAGCCTAAACCAAAACTATAATTAAAGAAATTATCGCCAATACTGGTTTTTTCTTTATTTTAATTTATATAGGTAATCCTCATTCGATTGCTGAGGGAGTTGTACTTTCCTGTGTAGAATTGTTTATAAAAAGTATTCTACGAGGGAATCTTTATAAGTACTAAAAATATTCCATTCAGTAACGAAACATTGCGAAGAAGAATTGAAGATCTCCAATATTCCTTAATTATTTTTCTCCGAAAAACAAAATTTACAGCACGGCTTGATGAATCAGTTGTATTTGGCAATCAATCTGTTTTAATGTCAGATGTGAGATACATATAATACAACATTGGGTACACAGAGTCTGGAGGAATGCATAAAGTGGTGTGCAGCACAGCGTTTGATAAGGAACACAATTTACTGCAGATTGTCACTTTTTTGTGTTGAATCAAGTGGTCGATAAACATATATTGAAATGCAAAAAGTATACGAAAAGGACGAGCATCAGAAATCACTCATGGTTTGAAGGTAGTGCATCTTTGTTATTTTTTTAAATAGCCATCTAAGTCTTAGAACAATTTTGGAGCTAACGTGTATGTGGGCGAGAGGAACATCTCGTTTACGAAGTAGCTTTCGAACTCGAAATATCCAAGAAAACTGTTGTGGACTGGAATAACTTTTGTCGAGAAACATGCGAGACATGGTTCGAGACAGTCCCACAGTTGCTTGGTGGACTTGACGAAAACAATCGTTTAAATTTATTTTGCTAATTAATAGAACCAAAAGTCGTGGAAATCGACGAGTCTAAATTTTTCACATTTAATTTACAAACTTTATTAAACAACAGAAGAAAAACGCAAAAACTAACAGTTAGCAACTGCTGGCTGCTCTCATAGTTGAAAACGTATTTCCCTCTACGATTTGCAAGGAAATTCGCTCACTGCCAGCTCCTTTCTCTTCTATCGTTTTTCTTTTTTGTGATGAACGAGTTGGCAGGGTCAGTGACCCGCCTCCAATTATTCCTGTCGTTTCGACTGCCACTGGTTCGAAGATGAATTGTCCTCCAAGATATGCGTATTTTTTATTTTTAGGGTCTCAGCCTTCTCTGAAGCTGATCTGGGTCAGTTACTGTCGTTGAGAGGTTGGAGGAGAGAGGCTATCGACACAGATGGCGTCCCAAGCAACGTATTTATTACTCTTCCATGGGAAAAGAAAGGTTCCGTCAGGTTTTCGGTTGGCTTGAGCAAGTCCAAGCGGCTCCAATTGGACAGGAAATCCGGCAGCCTCAAGTCCCCAAAAATAAAGTTATAGCATTACTATCTATAGTTATCATAGGGGCGATACGAAATAAATGTTGAGAAACCGGCTAATTGATATAAGAAATGTGTAAAGATAGTCTTAAACCTCAAGGATTGGGAGATAGATGGGGGAAATTAAATTCATTGAGAGTATTCATTCATATAACTTAAAAAGTTATATAAGTAATTTCTGTTTAAGAATAAAAACCTTGTGTTTTGAGAATAAAATGGTTTTTTAGTGTGAGAATTATTAATTTTAATATGAGAATTTGTACTCAGTATATGACTTGTTTATTTCAAAATGAAAAATGTGAATAAAGATAATGATTGGAATCACTTGCAAAAAGTTTTTAAGTTCCTTTGAAGACATCCTGTCGATTAATTAATTAAATTATTCCAAAGACCAAGGCGACCCTGACGCGTTCCAGCAGAACTCTTTTCCAAACACAGTGATCCAGAAAGCGTTGTCCGGGAAGCTGAGGTCGATTCCATAACTCGTCGCCAGAAAGCGAAATTGTCTCCCGGTGAATGAATAGATGGATCCTTTTGAATCCCGGCCAGGCATCTCCGGAGTAAGGTGGATCCAATGACGCCACCAGAAAGAAGGAAGAGAAATCACGCGGCCAAAGAAAATTATTGAACCTAGAATTTATTTATTTAATAACCCCGAAAAGGGAACACCAAGAAAGAAGGAGTAAACCAACTAATTAAGTGATCCCGGAACGCCTCAACAGGATCGAGAGGTTTTTCTTATGTTCCTCCAGAGTACCCACGGCTTTCCTGAATAGACGACGATCATCTTTCATTAGAGTTTGAAGAGGGGTGGGTTTTTGCTCAAATTTCGTGTATTTGAGGCCTCTAGCCTTGAATGAAAGAAACGCCTTGTTTCTTGACTACACAGACCGATGAAGCCGGAGCCATTATTTTTGATTGCGGCGTGGTCAAGCATTGGGGGGGAAAGATCGATAATTTAATTAATTTAATAATTTGTTAGTTAATTTATTTACTCCCAGTCTTTTCAAGTGAAAGAAATTTAAGTAACAACCAAAAGATGAAGCTCATTATTATTATAATAATTTAATTTAAAGATGAAGCTCATTTATATCAGTAAGATGAAACTTGTATGGGGGAAATTGAAGGCGGACCAGGATAAGAGAATAGGTGGTTCGTATTTTGGTCGTCATGGAAACAGAAGAGGAACAGCGATGAAGCTGAATGTCTGATTGTTTATATAATCTTGTAAAGTCGTATGGTAGCCACAACAGACGCGCTTAAGTTTATCTTTGATGGGTCACCGTTAAGGACAGGTGGTGTAGTTATATATCTATTCATATTCAGCGTGAAGTAAGTATCTATATCATATCTGGAGGCACGATGTCCAAAAGTAGTATATGCCCCATAGAGTTTCCATCGATCTTAGAGAAATATCTCGGAAAATTCTCTGAGCTTATAGAAGGACCCATACACTGATGAGAAAGTCATTCATAACTAAGTAAAAATCTGTTCGATCGACGAAGGTATAATAATTATTCAATATTCAAATATCAGATTCCATTACCCAAATAGAATCAAAAAAGTAAGTATTTTGTACAAAAGATTGCACGAGACTTTGTTTACAAAAAATCCAACAAACCACTAGAAAACCAACAGATTCAAACCTTCGTCATCGAAGAAAAATAATCAATTAACAAAGCCAGTGGAATGAAATGACATGATTTCAATGTATTTAGTGTAACACGTATGGAACTATGACGCTAGCTATTTTTACGTTTGTACAGTGAATCAACGATATATACTGTTACATAATCCAAAACGCTTTTAATCCACTAAAATTACAAAATTCGACCTTTCACTAATATTATGATATTTAAGTTAATTAGATGCTCATAGCCAATATAATTGGCTAGATCTAACAATAATTCTGAGAAAAATTAATAGCATTACCAGATTATGCTCAATAATGCAGTAACAGTCAGATTTTTACGAATTAATCAATTCTCTCATAGATTAAATAATTGATTATTTTAATAGAAAACCAAAGTCCTCGGAATAAGCGTTGTGGCACATGGAGCTAGAAATGAATAACCAAATCCGGTTTGATAAAACATGAGATTTAATTTTTTAGTCCTAGAAAAGCATCCAAAATGCTATAATTTAATTTTATTATAATATTTTTTAATTTAATTATTTTGTTTCAAATTAAAAAAATAATAAAACCTGATTAATAATTTGAGATAAACTCCAGGTACGCTGATAATTTAATGTCCCAAATATAAATTGCACCAAAACCGCAACATACCAAACAAATATTCTCTAAAACATGCTTAGTGTTCTATAGGGAACCAACTAGTTTGCTAGAAGTTTTAATCAAATGCTGTATTTGTAGCCTATATGCCCCTTCCTGTTTCCATGACATAGCTATTAATTTAAATTTAGGTTCCTATTGTGGAGATTTATTATTAATGTCGAATAATGGCATCGAATTTTGTTAATTCAAATATTCAGACCAATAATAATCAACATTCCATTCTTAGTCATATTGACAAACCCAAATCAAGCTGTCAGAGCACCTCTACCAAGGAGTCAAGCTCCTTTTCAGGAATTGAAGACTCCCCACTCCCTGAATTTGGCTCCAATAGATTTCGTGGAATGAGCCAAGAGACTGACAATCTCTGCGGCCATTTCTCGCAAATCAACCTAAACAACGGCTATCAAATTAATCCCTACCAAACTGTGCCATATTCACCTACTTATTCTCCCGCTTCATTCCCATCAGTTGTTAATTCCTTTTACAGTGGTAGAATTCGGGGATGATTTCTCCTTATAATCCTGGGATGATTACTCCTCCTTTAATGAACTTCCCGAGAGGAGACAGAATGCCTGACTTTTACAGCAGATTCCCTCCAAGATTGTGTCCTTCGTTCTTTCGAGAACAAATGCCTCCCTATGACATAGCAAGAACGCAGAATCCCTTTTGGGTTGGGAGTGTTGATTATTATGAAGGGAGAATATCCCCCCAATTACGTGAACTCTTGGATGTATTATCCCGGCGGAGAATTTATCCACTCAAATAGAATGTGGGCGAATTCATATTACGGTACCACGTTTACCTAATTTTCAGACAAGTCAAGGCTCGACAGAAATGTGCCATACATGGCTATTCCCAACACTGATAATATATATGGTAAGTTTTGTGGTTAGATTGCATTGTTATTTATTATTCGCTATTTTTTAATATTCACTATGTTACTGCATAATGCATGTTTGAGCATTTAAGCTGGCTTCATAAAAAATTCATTAATTCTTGTTAAAACGGGACTTTATTAGTTTCCTGGCATTTTAATTAGAAATAACTGATTCGCTCAACTCATTCTAGGTTTAAGGGGGCATAGTCGTATCAAATGAACTTTACTGCACATTTGAATTGCACAGTTAAGCTGTTTGATATACAATTTGACCGAATAGTCTGCATTTATAAATCTGGTTGCTATGGATGTGCATATTCTATACTAGGAGACACTTAGTAAATTTCCTTTAAAATGAGACTATTTTAGTCAAATGGGCATATTAGGTGATTTGATCAACTTTTTTGCTTAATTGAGCGCAGTTGTATGCTTTTTAAGTTTATTCTATTGTCATGTGTGTCTTTTTTGTTATATAAGTATTAGATTATTACAATGAAGCTGGAAACGGACGACCGGCTGTGCCAAACGACTATCCTCCAAGCAACTACCCTCCTGGTGGATATTCGCCAACATTAGACAGTCCACGTGGAACGAATAATAAAAGCGTTCGCATGAAGCATTATTTGTATAATTAAATCGTTATTTTAGTGAGCCGCCCAAGAATAGTCTCCTTGAGGACTATCGAAATAACAGACTGCCGTTTCTCAAGCTGGGAGACATTCGCAACTCTGTGGTCGATTTTTCGAAGGATCAACATGGGTCACGATTCATACAACAAAAACTTGAGAAAGCCACTGAGGATGAAAAGGACGAGATTTTCAACGAAGTATCCTCCTCCGCTTACAGGTTTGAAGTCGAATAATCCCAGTCTGATGACCGACGTGTTCGGTAACTACGTTATCCAAAAATTCCTTGAATTTGGGTCAGATGAGCATAAAGAGAGGCTATGTTCCTATTTGAACGGAGAAGTATTGGGATTGACTCTGCATATGTACGGCTGTCGAGTGGTACAGAAAGCCATGGAGTGTGTTGGAAGAGATCTCCAAGTGGAAATTGCCAACGAGTTGAAAGGACATGTGATTCGATGTGTGCGAGACCAGAATGGAAACCACGTGGTTCAAAAGTGTATAGAATGCTTTCCTTCTTTGCATTTGGACTTTATAATCAATTCGTTCAAGGGCCAAGTCTTCGATCTGTCCACTCACTCATACGGCTGTCGAGTGATTCAGCGGATTTTAGAGTACTGCCCTGAATGGCAGACAATCGGTGTTCTAGAAGAGCTCCACAGAGATACCGATAAGCTTATGAAGGACCAATATGGGAATTATGTCATTCAGCACGTGATCCTTCGTGGGAAACCTTCCGATCGATCAAAAATCATAAAAGTGGTGAAAGGCCGTCTAATAGAGCTCTCTCAGCACAAGTTCGCCAGCAATGTGGTCGAAAAGTGTATTGTGAATGCAAATCCGGTGGAACGTGAATTCCTCGTGGAAGAAATCATTTCTGATGAAGAAGGGTACTTATTTCTTTAACGTTGAGGTTTTGCGCCCTCATAAAGGACCAGTTTGGAAACTACGTTGTACAGAAAATGTTTGACGTTTCGAATGAAAACCAGCGGACGATTATGTTAAATATTATACAGGCTAATGAAAATATGTTGAAAAAATATACATATGGAAAGCACGTGCTAAATCGTTTAGGACGGTTCTAGCAATTGTATTAATTGTACTGGATATTATTTTTAATTTATTCTGGTGTTGCACCTTTAAGTTGTTACTATAACATGTTATTATAATAAAAAAACGGAGTTTATATTTGATTTGTCTAGACATGATTGTTTTAACCACAATCATTGATGCGAGATTTCATTTTTAACTCGATGGTTTTACGAAAGCAAAAATTGGCACTCTCTGGACTGTGAGAATCAATTCGAATGGTTAACAGCGTTCACAGAGTGGATTTCTTTTTTGTCTTATAAAATTAATCACTTTTGAACATGTCTTTCTGTGGGTACAGGAAAGTATTTTGATTAATTTTTTATTAAGTCCGGGGTGACAATCTTTGGTAAGCCCAGCACAAACAGTCGTGACTAATTAATCCAAGGAAGGAACCCAAGGGAGAACTTCTGCTTGTGCTGGCCAAATCCAGGGCCATGTCTTCGATCTGTCCACTCACTCATACGGTTGTCGAGTGATTCAGTGGATTTTAGAGTACTGGCACAGGAAAGCACTTTGATAAAACATTGATATTTCACACTCCTTTTTGGGAATACAAGAATCTCTTAGATTTCTTCCATTTCTTAGGGATACAGAAATTACTTATAGAATCATTAACTATCATCTATCAGTGTCGCTCAAGACATATGATCCTCCAAGTTTGTTTAATTTTGGGTTGGGTGGACTAGATTTGAATTCTGATCCAACACTTTTCCTTTTTCAGAGCTTCGGGTTTCCAATATTTCCTGAGCCTATTATTCTGTCAATGCTCGGGAGAAGACAGAACTTAAGGGCTTTCATTCAGTATGAAGATTTTATGGAATAAGCTATGTCAGCACCTTAACTTTCCAACCGATTAACCAATTGGTTATCTTAGTGATAAAATTTAATTTTACATGTTTTTTGTGAAAAAAAATATTTTATCAATTTTTATCTTTCAAAAAAGTAGATAAAAATTGTTTTTCATAATAATGAACTTGTGAATGGAACCACAATAGAAATCAAATAGGAAATCGAAAATTGATTTTTAAAAATAGCAGAAAATCAAAAATAGATTTTTTTAAATGAGTTTTGGAATGACATTTTTCGAAAAAGTCAAATCAGTTAATATTGACCTTCAAAAAATAGCTTAATTATGCTTGGAATATTGAATTCGGGCTATGACAGCTTGAACTGTCAGATCAGAATATTAGACTACTCGTTTCGCGATTAGTCGTGGGTTCGGTTCCCACACCACTAACAAGCTGGTCGTAGGATTTCACACTTCTTAAAAAACGCCCTGAACCAAAAATTAAAAAAAACTTTCTTTCATATTCTACTGAAGGCATTTCGCTACTGCAGAAATGGATAGACGTGTCATTAAAATGAGATCACCAGAGAAAAGCAGTGGATTTCTGTAAATGGAGTCAAATTGACAGGCCGTGGTTATGAGCGTTCTATCTGGTCAGAAGACGTTCATATGAAACGACAGTTGAAGGCTGCATAATCTAAATTTGAAAACTTTTTTATTGCTATTGATGAGTGACAGTGGAATAGCACAGCTTGCAGTTTTTATCAGAGCCTGTGACAGTGAATTTAATTTTTATGAAGAACTCATTGAACTGATTTCAATGCATGGCACTACAACAAACGAAGGCATTTTTGAAAAAGTCTAACAGATCTGCATGAATATGATTTTGATTTGAGTGAACTTTGCATGATCTACTGATGCTGTTGCGAATATGGTTGGCAGACTCAATAGTGTTGCTGCCAAGTTGCAAACAAAAAATGAGAATTCTTATAGCTTCAGTTGCACATTTTCACTGCATTATTAATCAGCAGAATTTATGTGAAAGGACTTTAAAATTGAATCACGTACTCAATGTGGTCACAAAAACAGTGAAATTTATCAAAGGCAATGAATGCTCTCAACCATCGGCAATTCAGTCAGCTGCTAGAAGACTTATATTTGACATTGTTGAGCGTTAACGCAATATATCCGTTGTAGTAGACTTGCTAATTATTACATTTCAATAAGATTACGGTGTATTTCAGATTTGTTAGTGGGGATCGCTTATATACTCAAATTTTCTTATGCGCTCCCTGGAGCCTTTTGAGCTGTAAACCCTACCGTTCACATGAGTCTCAAGTCGCTTAGCAATCCGTTTCCAAATTCCTTAATAACCCATTTAACAATTGTCCTAATCGCTTTCAAAATATTTAAAGCAAAAACGATCTCCAAGTACCGATTATTCCTTAAAATTATCTCTTTTCTACAGAGTTGGCACTCATCGTCTTTAGCAGTGATTGTTCATTAAATTAAATTAAATTTATTCCAAAGACCAAGGGTAACCAAACTAACTAATTTGTTGATCCTGACTCGTCCCAGCGTTCCAGAACTTGTCTCCAGGTAACGACATTGTCCCCGGGGAAAGAATAGTTGGATCCTTTTGATGCCGGCCTGGCATTGGGCGTCTCCTCAGTTAGATGAATCCAATGATGCCATCTGAAGGAAAAAATTTATGACAAACAAGCCACATAACACCACATATCTCCACGCAGCCAAAAATGCATTGTCCGGTGATCTCGGGTTTTCTTATTATGACTTCATCATTCCTGGTGTTTCTATCGGGAACCGACGCATTTTTAAATAATATTATGAAGATTTTATACCAACTGATGTCCTTCTCTGAACTGAAATAGTCAAATAGAATAAAAAAGAAGCATTCGATGAAAAAATGTTCTACATGACGCAATGTCTGCTAATCACGGAAGCACTTTAGGATCTGTTGGATCGCATTCTAAAAAATTACAGCAGTAAATGTAGCTATGGAAAGTTATTTCGGATCTGTGGATATCCACGTATAACAGTTTCCAAAGTTCTCGATGGAGAAACTAGTATTCAGTTATATGAGAAAGATTGATAGACGAAGGCTCGATAGACAAAGGTTTCGAACGAATAATGAATATTAAGTACCGATATGTGACACATCGACACGTGACATGTTAATTTTGCCTTGTAGGCTAATTTGACTGTTGAATATTTAAAAGAATTTATTCACAATGATTTATGGGCAACAAGAAAGCTAAATGGAAAGGTCTTAACTTGGGTTGATTAACCATTTGATTTATTGCCATTGATTCTATAAATGAGTTAGTGGGCTAAATGTGCGCTCATCCGTCGAACATTTCTTAATTAGAGAACAAATCGGCCTTAAATTTTCTCAAATTTGATGATGAAATTTTATGCAATTGTGTGTGCGTCATATAAGACAATTCGGTTCCACAGTGATGAAACACGTAACTCGTTAATCCATAAGCGTGGAACCTTCAGCCGAATAGACATCAGGGAGATTCGAACTTTATAACACTGAGCCATCCGGGTCTTAGTATACTAAAGACTCACACAAATAAGAAAAAAAAACGAGAAGTCAAGAACATTTTCAATGCCTTGGAGTAATGTCTCAGGTTACTTAGCATGACTGTTCTTCTGAGTTCTGCCTAAGCCGAGGTTAAATAATAATAATAATAACAACACCAGAGACTACGGTTACACAGACTAACTAATCATGTGATCCAAGCACGCTCTAGCCGAGATCTCAACTTGGCCCGATGCTCCTCTCGACCCCACACAAGCACATTTCGGCCGAATGACTGGATCTTTGTATCACGACGGCGGGCTCCATGGTTCATACGTATCATGGATTCTATAAACATTGAAGGCTGGAACTCTCTAGAAATCCATCGTTCCGTAATTTTGGAGGCACTTTTTCGGCTAGCCTCGATCTTCAAGACATTTGTCCAATGGAATTTACTTACTCTTTGGCTGTAGGTCTGCTATTATATATATATATTATTATAAATTTTATGGAAATTAAAAAATAATTATAATGTTAGTACTAATTGTTAGTGAAACGATTAAAGAGTAAGTGTTGTTTTGTATTTACTTCTTCCTTTGGCATTCCGTGAGGATCGTTTTGCCAGTACTAAAACTAAAAGTATAAATTATTACATGCAAAGAGCAAAATCAGTGCAAGTAATCCGACTAGCGCTGATATTCCTGCCACGAGTGTATTCTTATTACTATGTCGTGTTAAATTGATTTTTTCTTCAATGCAAACTGTCGGTAGACGCGTATCACAGGACTTTACAGCCCATAAACCATTTGGCTGTATGCACGTGCATTCAATGGTATCATGACCATCATTTTTCGGTTGACCTGTATCCCATTTGAAAGCCACCTATGATTACTAGCATATCTAATACAGATGGAATTTTATCTGTCCAGTTCCACGTGTTTCCTTGCCATGTTATTCTGTAATCTGTAAAAACGTCAAATTTTTTCCCTAAATGTACTATACCCCTTAAAACCTGCCTGTATGTGATCAGTTACATAATCACCGCCGGAATAGTAAAACTTCATACCACGTGCTTTACAGAATTTTTTATTCCCGTAGTAGGTATGTGTATTGTTATATACTTTGTAATTATGCCCACCGTTGTCATAAGTGGTTGAATCAACACCACTTTCATCTTAAACATAAGTGGAGTAAGTACCTTTCATTTTATCTCTGCAAGTTGCGTCTTTTTCAATAGGCGTATTTGTTTTCAACTGTGAAACACAAATAAAATTAGATTTTTTGCAATCACTGTTGGTCCACTTTCCAGTATCGGAATTAGAATATACGCAATCTCTGTTTTTTACGGGAAATCCCTTTTCCCAATTTGTATAGCTTTGCTGCTATTAATAGATGAGGTTACTTTTTGAGTAGGATCTATATCGAGGACGATTTTGGAGTCAAGATGACCTACCGATAATAACTAACTAAAACCATTTACTACACAGTTTTCTTTCTCAGATTTTGGAGCGTATAATGCTGAGTTTCTGTTTGTGCAAAGATTTTTGGCGCTTTTTTTATCTCCGGGATGTGTGAAAACGTCGTATTTTTTACCATCGAATGTGAAGGTATGGGTAGGAAAATTAAACAGGTCTACAGTCGTATGCGTTGGTGATATTTTGTCTTAATCACGCATAAAATCAATTTTATACCACTTTCGCAAATATAATATCCTTTTGACTTTCTGTCTACCAAGCTCCACTCTCCGGTGGGGATAGTACAACTTGATTCTCTGTACTCGAAGAAGATAAGCTGTTATGAATATATGACTAATAATAAGTGTCGAAAATCACAATTTTCTTGTCGTCGTGATAACTTCTAAGAACTCCTGCAGTCGTTTTGTAAATCCCGATCTTCATATCGTTTTTTATCATGTCTATTATTTTTGAGCAAAAAAGACTTTTTATGATCGTATTCTCGTCTTCGGTATTAATATCAACGGAATAATATCCATTTGTCTGACAGATGCATTCTATTTTGGGGCTCTCCACGACATCACCGGAGACATAATAGGAATGATTCAAATAGTTGAAGATTGTTGGAAAATCTATTTAACTGTGTCAAACGATATAACTTGTTGAGTAGACACGTGTTATTATTAAGAGACTTAGTAACATTTCTATGAGTTAAATATTTTCGCCTTATAAATCAGAGATGACGCATTTGATTTAATTTTCCGTTCCAGTGATATTGTGGTCATTTTTCCTTTCCTGTCACCTAATATTTAGTGAGATTTTTAATTTTGACAAAAAAGGATCATAAGTTGAAAATTTTAATAAAAATAATATTTCATGAGGAATCAAAATAATTTCTACATTTATTTATTTTTCTATTTTTTTTGTTTATTAACACGTTTTATTTAACAATTCATCGAGTCTACAATAGGATACGCATGTAATGTCTGGGGATCTAACCTTGCTGCAACGAATTTTGACAAGATCTGCAAAATTCAAGTGAAGGCAGTAAACCTACTAAGGAAATCTTCTCGTGTGGAAATCCTGCCCAGAAACCTTGAAAATATGATAGAGGCGACTGGAACAGTGCTCCTGCGAAGGACTCGAGTATGCGGATCCCGTCCATATCGGAATGCGCATTCAATTTGGGCAGACAAAATTGCATCCGACTCTTCCTTTGTTCGGAGCTTCAGTTTTCAATGTTTCTGAGTCTGTAATCCCCTCTGTGCTCACGAAAAAAAAGAAGATAAGACTTTCAGCCACCATGAACCTAAGTAGAGATTCTGCGCAATAGAGGTATGTCACCACCTTGACCATCTTAGTAGTTGAGTAAAAAAAGACGTGGAAGTATTTTAAAACTTCTCATTTTCTTTAAAATCAATGTAGTTTTTTGTTTATGGCAATTTAAACAATGATTAATTTTTATGACAAATTAAGTAGTGAATATCATTTTATGATAAATTAAGTAATAAATTGACACCAAAAATAATTTTGTTAGATAAATATTTCTAAGTAGTAGAGGTATATCCTTTTCATCTTAAAGGGTGAAGATTGGATGAACACCATTGAAGTAAAAAATATTACAAATTTTCGATTTGGATTCTCATTTTGAAACTTGATTACCTACATTGACATCCCGTGAGTTAGCTTATAGTAATTATTATAAGGTTTCCCGACCAATAGCGTCATCTTCTAATAATTAACATTGGGATAAGGGTAAATATATTTTTTGGATAAAAGAACGTTTTAAACCTCATCATGAGGTCGGATTTTCAGTAGATTCAAGACCAAGACGTAAAAGAGCTGTTTCAGGATCTTCTGCCTATAATCCTGTAGGGGCCATCAGAACCAGAAATTTCTTCAATGATTAATTTTTATAATATCTTTAAAGATCTTTATCAGAAATAGGGAACTGATGACATGAGTTTTATTTTTGATAATTTTTGTATTCATTATACTGACATTAAAGAATTGATTAAACTAGCAAACCTCCATGTTCCATACTTACCCCCTTACTCACCATTTCTCAATCCAATTGAGGATTTTAGCGCATAAAAAAACTTTGTTTCCAGATGAAAAAATGGAATTAGAAAAAATTTAAAAAGGTTGTTTTTTACCCTTTAAAAATTTAGTGACGCTAATGGTCGGGAAATCATATATTATTTCCCTGGATACACCGAGAAAAAAGTTAATTAAGTGTATCCAGTTCCTATTGTCACAAAAATCCATCCGAAACCAGCATAAAAGGTGGAAGACGTCCATTACTTGCAGTTGTGAGAACCTTTCTAATGGAGTGGGGGAGTATATAATGCATTTTATTTTTTAATTTATATTTGTTTTTAGTGGATTCAATTACCAATTTTTGTCTCATTCTTAATTTATTGTTGTTATTTTATATTTGCGTGAATAAGAGTGAGTTGGTGGTAAACTACACAGAGAAAAAAGTTAACAACTAATTAATCCATCCAGAAACCAATATAAAAGGCAAAAACATCAATTCCTTGCATTTGTGGAAACCTCTCCAGTGGAGTTGGAGAAAGCAAATGATTCTTTTTCGTACCATACTGGCACTGGGCGCCACCTGAGACAGGTGGATCACACTCTAGTAGAAAAGCGGAGAAGAGGAACAGACGAAACAGACATAAATCTTCAATCAAGTAACCACATGTCACCGCGCGGCTTTATTATTTATTTATTTAATAACCCCGAAAAGGGACACCAAGAAAGAAGTAAACCAACTAATTAAGTGATCTCGGTATGCCTCAACAGGATCGAGAGGTTTTTCCTATGTTCCTCCAGAGTACCCACAGCTTTCCTGTATAGACGATTCTCATCGTTCACTAGAGTTTGAAGAGGGGTGGGTTTTTCCCCAAATTACGTGTATTTGAGGCTTCTGAAGCGGCTTAAAAATAAGAAAAGGGCGATTAGCAATAATTTGAATTTAAATTCTACGTAATTATGATAATTTACTGTATTTAGTTATTAATATATTTTTTCATTTATTTATAATATCACAATAAATAAGTCATGTAAATGAACAGCAGTTACAAGGGTACACAAATATTCCACAATTATTACGACATTTGAAATATACAATTCCATCACATGTACCATTACAATCACCTAATGCATTTTCCAATTCAACTCCCACTATTACACTGTCGTAATTATGAGTCTTTCCAACATATCTCACAACTCCAATCTCTCCAGATAGTCTGCCTAGATTCTTCAGTTTTATAGTACGCCCATTTGTTAGCCATTCTGGCAAATTTATATCATTCATTTCTTCATCTGCAGTGTCCTCATACTCATCAGAAAAATCATCTCCTAGAATATCTAGATCTTCAAGAGGGTCCTGCTCGTCTCCGTTAGAATCATTCTCCCAAACAGGGGCCGACTCGAATATTGCAGGACTTTCATCAGCCAACGTCAATTCATCAGATTCAATAGAGATGCTTTTAGATGCAGGACTATCCGTCTTCATAGTGGGATAAGGATTTACTGTTACATCTAAGGCCTCATCTGAAACCCCACAAATGGGAGACGGTACAGAAAGCTTGAACACACTTTCGACCTATAATTACGAAACAGTTGCTAACCTTGGATTTAAAGGACTTCAAGGAGGTCTCGCTTATAAAAGACTCTGATTGACTATTGACAACTTATAATAAGCGATAATGTTAAATACAAAAATTATTGATCTTGGCAGAGAACTTTTTGGTTGCACTGAAAAAACCAGGAGAATTCGTTGGATTCGTGATCTTTGTATTACACCAAAGTAAACCTTCTCAATTTTATCGACAACCGCATTCCTAGCCTCAGAAAGCGCCTACAATATTGAAACATACTACCTTCGGTCTCTCAGCTACAGATTGAAGAGCCTAAGAATGTCAACATAAACAAACCTGATACTGTTTGTTACGCTGATAAAATTGCATTTGAGACTGAACTGACTCGATGTAAGCATGGAAATATTTATCGATATCTCTGAGGGGGATGGAATCCAAAGGAAGCACAACGTCGTTGACCAAATGACAAATCTGTGAAGATTTCAGCCCAGTATGCTAAAAGTCATTAATTTCAATACAGATAATTTTATCTTTAATAATGGAAGAGAAGATGAGATCTGAACAGACACGTGCTTCTTAACGCGAAGTAGGAATATATTCTGGTTCACAATGACTTGCAATCCCACCGATAGTGGGAAGGACACACATGAAGAACTGTCGGTGATGAAATTCAAGAGTGGGGAGTCCATAAAATAAGTGACCGAATCGTCTGCTGACTCTATAATTGTGGAATCACGAGGGTGAGAGGATGAACTGAAAAACATTTTGTGATCTCTTTCGAAGCCCACGTGGAACATGTGAGAGTACTTTTTTCTCAATGCTTCAGAAAAGTCGTTTTCAGTCAAATATTTCTTTAAATGTGTCAATTTTTTGACAGTCCCAAACAGAGAACTCCATTCTTCAATCTTTGCATTTATTTTCTGTGAAAAGTCTGTATTCTGATCTTCAGAAGAATCAATATATCCATCATTCTCACAGTTGTGACCCACGTGTGAGTTTGTTCTCTGCATATTAAATGTATTGTGTCCTAATGTACACAATCTAACACTTCCGACTTGTACACTTATCACTTTAACGCTATCAACGGGAACTCCTCCAATTGGAAGCTCATGGGCCCGCACTCTAAGTCTCTTTGGCGGTCCCTGCCAATCAATAATAACATGCAACCTGCACTAGTTGGAAAACCCCGCCAGTCTCACCGTTGTTTACAACTGGAACAGGCGTAAAGTTAGAATCTTTGTCTTGCTGGAATATTTCAACAACGACCTGGAACGAACTCAGACATTTCGTTAGACTGAACTCATATCCAGCCAAACCTGCTTACAGGATCTATCATGACAATCTCCATTTCTTCATACTCCATTGCCTTCCTCGCGGCACTCACTTGAACGAAGAGGGCCATTGAGTTTCGATTAACAGGCAATTTGTATTTCTAATAAACAAAAAGTACAACTTTATCAATCTCAAATTGAACGGTCTGCTCCAAAGTCCTTCTGAATTTATTAAAGCAGCAGCCTTTGAACTGGTCGAGAACAAATATATCGACAGAATATGAGTCATACACGTCACTCATTGCTGATACATATTTGAGGGATTTAATCTAATTTTAATGCAAAAATTACAATCATAGCAGAACCAATGTAAAAATCAAAATCATCAATTTCATCTTCTACAAATTTTATACTTAACTGACACTCCCCTACGATCTTAAATAAAACACACAGTCACACCTCAGAATTCTCCCCAACAACCTCAGCAGTGAATGCTCCACTCTGCAAGAGAACGTCAACATGAAGTACTGACGTCCCCAATATTCTCTTTTTCTGACCACATATCTCAGCGAGTCTCCAAATACTGTCTTCATTCGGTTGCAGAGATATCAGTTGATGCAATTCGGAATAATCCAGTGTCTTCTGGTGGGAGGTTGCGATGATTTTAAGAGGAAATGCCGACTACTCAATCAAGAGAAATAAAACTGAAGGAATCCATCCCATGAAAGGAATCGGAGAGGCAAAAGACTTACTGAGAAGGCATCAGTCTCCAACATCACGTTGATCCTTCTAATAGCAATCATCATTCGTATCAGATTGTCCTCAAACAAACGTTTATTACGGTCATTAAATTTGATGTTTTGTGCGACAGAGACAGTGGAATCTTTATTAACTACTTAAGACACAAATTATCATACTAAGATTTTTGTATGTTTCAGTCAGTTTTTCTACAGTTTGGCCATAACTTCCTTTCATAAAATAGTCGAGTTTACTTCTCCTGGCATTCTCCACAGAGATCCACGGCTCTTCCTCGTAACAAACGACGAAATAGTGAGTGAACCCAATACATATAATGTCCCCCTTGTATAGTCTTGTAGTAGTGCCAATAACACTGTAGTTAACTTCCACGTGACTGTCTTTTAAGCAAAAAACAACCCGTACGGCTCAATAATGAGCAAATAATTTTCATAGTGAGTAGTAAATATACGACAATGAGGAGACACAATCTCACTGCCTGAGAGGAAGAGACAGCTGTGAGTGACGTTATTTGGTGGATGACATTCAGTGTGGTAAAACATCAATTCAGTCTTAAAATAACAGAAAGAGAAACATCGAGCGAAATGAGAGATTTTGACACCAAAAATGGACACAAACTGTATTTTGTTGGGCTGTAGTCTCGAAAATGAACAAAGTTATTTAAAAAACAGCTCTTCTTCCACTCCTACTAAGAAATACAGTAAAAATACGTCTAAAAGAGACTTTACAAAAAATTGAAATCTAACGACGGTCTTGTATCTGCAGTTATCCAGCAAGGGAGAGTGTACAATCTAAATGTTAACGTATTGTACATCTCGTCGAGAGTCAGCTGAGATGATTACGCGTGAATTGAAAGTGTTGTCCGTCTTTAGGGTAATACAACGAACAGATCTCAAATTGGTACATCCATACAGAGTCTTTAAGTTAATCACACGAGACTACACGGCATACGGTCCGAAGTTGATTTATTTCACGCATAGTGTCCACGGATTCTCCTATTATGTTCATTTTCTCATCAATTCTGAATATTAGAATATAAGTGAGCACGTGGTGTAAGAAAAACTGTGAATCATATCCTTAGAGAAAATAGTTCGACGGAGATCGGATTTAAGTATGAGAATCACTTTTGACGTGAAAGTGCTTATTGGATGCAAGTTTGGTTGAGTTACCGTCCTGTCTTGGATTAAGTGAATGGTATGGAATAGGACGAGGTCTTCTAATAGATGACTTTCCAAAGCCACGACTGCTTTACTTATCTCTATCAGATGCGTGGCTAGCTTCCAAGCCTAAAAATCAATCGGCAAAATACAGCAGAATCGGATATTAGAACAGAAAGACGGCAGGTGGGGTCTATTTTGGATAAATGAGCTTTCCTGAGACTGTGAATTAATGTGACATAAGTACTAAGAGGGAAATATCATTTCTATTGGACGGTTTTGATCAGCCACGTTAAGAGCGGCGCAGGACAATGAGAGTTGATTCGGTGAGCACTTTTCAATCAAATAGAGAACGGTCTTATCAAGCAAGTCAGTTGGATTCGGACATCCCGTGTCTGTGGTAAGATCAAGTTATTACCATCGATTAAAAGAATGATATCATCATCCTTCCAAAGAAGACTTGATAGTTCGCTCATATCAATAAATAATCTTTTATTCAAATTATATTTATGATAATTATTATTTTTAATTAGCAGGAAATTTCTACTTTTAATTAAAATTCACTAATTTTTCACGTTAGGACTATCTGCCTTTTATCAGGGAAGGTCTCATCAAACAGATAGACGATTCCTTCTGACGCGACACAGTTGTTGAAATGAATCTTCCTACCTTCTTTCTAACCAAATCCACTGTGAAGATTACCATTATGAAAACTCTTCTGCCTAAGGGATGAAGTGATGTCCGCTACAGTAGGGCGTGTGATGAGAATGGAAGAGAGTGGGGACCTACCTTCTGAAACTGAAGCCTGTAATAGACCATTGGATGATGGATTTAGTAGGCACAAGCAGGAGTTATATTTTGGGCTCTTTCCTTGGATTAATTAGTTGTGACTGTTTGCTCATTCCTTCTCCAGTGAAGAGGTTTTAATAATGGGGAATGTAAATGTACATGATGCTTGGAGTAGATACGTCCTACCGTAGGAATTGGATTAAGCCTCTTTTAGGTATATCAGGAATTGCTAAGAAAAGACATCTATTAGAAGAACAAAGCTAAAATAGGTAAAATTGCTTGTAAATTAAGATTTGAAATTTTTGATCTAACAGACTCGTGTTATCTTGTTTTAATTTATTTATCAAATAATGGAAACCAATGAGTTTACTAGGTGGTTGAGGAAAACCTTATGACTTTCTATACTTATTATTTTGAATTAAATTTCCGGGAAAATGTATTACTTGACTTCTGATAGTTGACTTACACCATTTAGTCTAAAATTTTCCTAACTTATGGGAAACGATCGATTTTCCTTATTTCCATCAGTAAAAGAAGGGATTAGTCTGCAGTTAGGACGGCAGTTTATAATTTTTTCTTTTGAAAATAATACTTATTTTTAAGAAAACAAATCTTTTAGTTAAGAGGCCAGGATTGAGATGGCGTTCTCTCTGATCACCACCGTTTCGAGCCTCTGCCACAACCAGAGTCTTTCGTTGAGCTCGCATCTTTTCGAAGCAAGCCTTCGTCTCGATACTCCGTATTCTCTCTCACGTCCTCGGAAGTCTCCATAGGAGTGAAATGGTAGTTATCGCTGAGTGATCAATACTTTTGGATTTTCCCGACCTCCACCTCGTTTGTCGCTCACTTATTTTTATTATTAGAAAAAATCATAGATCTTATCAATTTAATTTTATTTATCTAATATTACCTGATATCGCATTTAAATGACCTATGACTTTCTATATTTAAATCTTTTAATTTCTAAACTACGTAAGTGTGCCACCAACTCCCTGTTATTCCCCATCTCCACATTAGTGTCAGTCGAAGTCTCTCTGCTAGAGTCTACTAATAAGTATCTCGTCTTTCTGACGGTTGACTTGCCTATCCTCAAAATTCTGTGGAGATGAGATTCGAACCCAGAGCATGTGTATCCAACGTTTCCTCTTTTCGAAACTTCATATATCTGATGTCTTCTGAGTCCATCATTTCGTCCATCCATACACTAAGAAATGAACTAAAGTCACAATTTTGAGAAGATAAAGACATACCCAGTTTATTGTTCTTATCACAAATGTACTTATAGTCTAACCTCCAAACACGTCATCTCGTCCAATGCCAAGATTCAAGTCACAAAAATTCTTTTATATTTGATGCTTCCTTAGTTGCCTTTCACACGTGAAAGGATTCCTGCATCCAAGCTCCATCGTCTTCTACTGACTGGCCTAAATTATCTCTTCTGTGGTTAATCTTTCTTAAAATCTGCTGATAGCGAACTTAACTATACAGAACAAATGTAAATAAATTCTCATGAAAAAAAGTAAACAAATAACCTTAATTATCGTCCATTTTATAAGATAAAAGTACGAAGCTTATCTAAATAAAACTATCAATCCAGCATTTTAATATATGACAGCGGCACGTGTCCCTGATCTTGGTCTCCAGTACATCTTGCCACATACACCCAACCAGATTGATCATTGTAAAGTATTTCCACCTTCTCATCCTTACGCACTCTCAGAGTACCTGCCTCGTCCACTAATCATAAGAGACAATGCTTACTCGAAAAATCCTCGATTATCACACCGTACTTCACTTCTATATTACTAAATTCTTCGTTCCACTCAGTCTGACTCAATAATGACTCATTGTCTTCAACATAAAACGTCGAACTCTGTGCCACCAGTTCGTTGTACAGCTACGAACTATATATTAACTCACTGATATGTCTCCTTTCTTTAGTTGCTTCATCCCAATGAGAAATTCTTCATTGTCTGGTCAATCTTCGTTTTCACGGCCTTGGTATCTCCCATTGTTGGATTTGCTTCGAATAATTCCAGCATTTCCCGCATTCCACCACTTTGAGTAAGAAATAAAATCACATGGACTTCATGTCGTTTCGCAATCGGGTAGCCAAATCCATAGAACTTTGTGTTTTAATCTTAAAGAAGGGTTTTTTCTTAGCCTTGGGTTTGACGCAATCAAGTGCTCCCAAATCATCAAATTTCATTGTAGCTGGCATGGTAAACGGATTCTGGGCGAACGTCTTGTGCAGAAGTCCAATGGTATTATCCGGGTCCACGGTATCCAAAGCATTATCTCCCCCTTTCACGTGCGAAAGGCACTGATTCAACTGAGCCTTCATAAGGTTGTGGACATTCTTGACTACAGCCCCCTCTGTTGTAATCCGATTGCTCATTTGGTCAGATAATTCCTGGGTTTAGAGCATTTATAACTTTAATTATCTTGTTAAAGCTGTCCGTTATGGTTGTGTTGGTGACCTCGTTATATTTGTCTATGAGAGAATGACACTCTTCCTTGGCCTTTTCACAAGCGGCAGAACGCTCAACAAATGCTTCTTCCGATCGTTCAATGTCGATGACTGTATTCGTCTTATCGCTCTCAGTGTCCCTCATCACGGCGTATGCTTTCCTTCCTGCAGCAACCGCATGGGCGTATTTATCGCTTCCCTGCTATAAGTAACAAATTACAGTCTTAGCCAGATTCTCAGCCTTATTCCAGTCACTCATTGCAGATTCATAACGTTTGTTAATCTACGATAAGTGAAGCAGTACTCGTTTGTGGGACTCCTTCTGTCCGTTTAGGGAAACTTTCATTAGATTCTCAGTCTCGCCCAATTGGGACGATAATTTGTCGTTTTCTTCGCTCAGCTTCCCTACAAGGTTAACAAGTGTCAGATAAGCTTCGCTAGTCACGGGTATTCTTTGTAAGCAAAAAATAGTACTTTGAAAATGACTCTTTCTTTAAAGAAAACTTTTCCTTAATTTTCCTATATTATTGCTTTAATTAATACTTGAGTGCATTCGCATAGGATTTTATGACTGACGACAATTCTTTGGTCAGTTTGGTGGTCTGTTGAAAAGCCTCACACGCCTTATCGTCAAAGAGGAGCAAATTAGTAAAATTTTTCTATAAATTAATGTTTAAACTCACCCACGAAGTATAATCCAGATCAGTTTTCATTAATCTCCAACCAAAGCATTTAATTTAATTTATTTATTACTTAATTTTATTAAATTATTTTTTATTTATTTAATTTTTTCAGTAATTTACATATTCATCAGAATATCAATTTAATTTCAGACATAAGAAATAACTAATTTATTTCCAATTTTTATAAATTATTTTTTAATTAATTTATTGCTCAATTTATATTTATTTACATATTTATTAGTATCTCAGATATCTAGAAAGAATAACGGGATCATTAAAGAAGGAGATTTATCTCTTGCAGCGATAATAGAAATAGGTTGAAAAGGAGAGGAGATAAAGGGGAGCCTTGCGGGACCCCATTGTGGGTAGTCTTGATTTGAAGTGGTTTTGTCAATCCGGACCCTTCCGCGTCGCCCAGTTAAGAAATTTTCCAACCATAGCTTGATGTTCGGATGTCTCCTTCCGTGGCTGTAGCAATTGTTCTGTCACATCTAAACCGGGTATGTGACTTGCTAATTATCTGTGTCAGCATCTAAATCCCAGTTCACAATTTTCACTACTGATAGAGAATTTAAGGATGGACTCGAACTGTTTTTTGGAGATACTTCTATCTCTTCTACGCGGAGCCAGAAGATCCTTGGGGTAGTTTTCGACTCTCTGATGACGTTCTCGAGTCACGTAGAGGAGGTGCTTGCCAAGGGTCTTCAGAAATGGAACATTTTAAAAGAGATCATAAAGAAGAGCCCCTTCCCCCCTGCTGCTTGCGTCAACAAGGTCTACCAACAAGTCATTATTCCTACCTTTGAATATGTCTGCTCCGTCTTGAGATTTGCCATTCCCTCTTCGAGAATTGATCGTTTGAACTCTTTAAGGCGGAAAATTATGCACCACACTGACATCTACATTGGCGGCCTCGTTTCTGATGAGGCGACGTTAAAGAATGGCCAGGGTTTCCTACGTTTTTGCAAGGAACTGGGAAACTCATTCAAGGAAAAGGTGGCCCAGGCAGAGGAATTTCGGTCGATTATAAAAAAGTGGACACCGATTGAATTCCTATGCAGAGGACAAGAAGGCGCTTCCGAAATGGGGTTGGGTCATCAGAAGACCAGACGAAGAGAGTTCGGATGTTGTTGGAGGCTGCGATCACCTAATTAGTTAGTTTTGACCAATTTTTCTTGGTGGTCTTGGAGTTAAATAAATAAAATAAAAAAAATTAAAGACTATCTTCCTACAGTTCATCAGGCCAACGCTACTATATGGCTGCCCCTGCTGGACGATGTCCATCTCCCTGACATTTAAACTGAAACTTTCAACCATCCAAGCGACCGCGGAAAGAGTGACGGGACCGGAGATTGCCTGTCTCCACTGAGGACCAAATCACTCAGGAACAGAGGAAAATCCTAAGGGCAGCCAAAAGCCAAGACAACCCGTGCAAGAAACATTCAAGATACATCTCAACGCACCAAAAGTACGAGCAGAAATCATGTCAATGAACGAGCTGATGTGGACGACCATCCCCGCCACACTCAACGACTTCCTTGCCAATCTGGAATCACTTTGTTAGCTGAAACTTTATCCAAGTGATCCTGGGTAATTAAATAAACAAATCAGATTTTAAAGTTAAATCAATCAATTAATATGAATTTATTAAGGTACTTATATAGAATGTGACTGTCATCTTCCTACAAAAAAATCAATATATGATATTTTTTAGTTAAAAAATAAATACTAAATTACGATTAATTAATTTTTTATTTATTAATTTTATTGAATTTTTTGTCTACAAATATTCCATGTTATGGGCGAAATAGCTGTTTAGATGATGTAGTGCGGTTCCCAATTCCCTTTAGTTTTTCTAGAACTACACCACATTCTGCAATAATTTAATGAGAACTTTCTATATTCTGTGTATGGGCACCATTATTATGGTCAGTAAAGTTATAACTATGATTGACCGTACGAAACCTATACATTTGCGCTTTCAATGATTGACTTTGTTTACATGTCGTACATTCTTTGCATACATCACGAATAATATTTTTTACTGTGAAGTACAAGTTGTCACAGTATTCTTTTAATTTACGGATTCCACAATGGTTTTGTCAAACATTCATCTTCAGTCATTCGAGGTGGTCTTGAGCTATAACTTGCTTATGGTCTTCTTTTTTAAAAAGTTGGAATCTTCCGAATAAAGTAATTCTGTGTTTTTTATAAGTCTTGACTTTTACTTATTTATGACTTTTACGTAATTCTGTGTTTTTTATATTCATTCTAGGCTCTCCCTTACTCAATCCTGCAAGGCGTCCGATGAGTCTGGTAATTTCTGCCATACCTGGGCCAAACATATTGAAGAATAAGTTAGCTTATCTAACTGTTCAGTAACTTAGTGCATTATAAATGGTTCAGTATGTTGGTTGTATGACATTTATCAGAATTTTGATACAGATCAGTTATAAAAACTCGACTATTTAACAAGTGAAGCAAAGGGAGAGAAAGTATTCATCATGAAAATAATTTCAGATTTTATGCCTTTTAAATTCAAGAGACTTCAGTTCCCAGGAGAATTACCCACAAACAAGTCAGTTAGATATCGTGTGGTCTCTTGAATTTTAAGATTCGAATAGTTAACCATAACCGAATTATAGGTACGAATTCCTGAGTGGGGGATTTCTCTTAGTTACTCTTATTTTTGTGAGCGATTTCATTCAGTCAAAAGATCTACCCCTAAGAAGACTTCTAGGACCACCGACTATGACCGGCATTTTAACATATCTAGCTAGTCATATTTGACTGTGTTGTTGTGTAAAGTGTGTTATTGTAGGATTTGCTGATCAAAATGAGACATAAAGAGATCGAAATTGTCAACAAGAATAATCTCATACGGCAGATCACACTACCAAACTGATGACAAACCTCAGCTAGTAAACTCTAGCGTACAATTTCTGCCCTAGTTATTAATAAAACTGACCCTTTTCTGAAGAAAATGGCATTTTATGGCAATAACTTTCCCTAATAATCACTATTGCAGCTATTTTTGAATTGATTGAAATCATCCTCTTTTTAATTTCCATTTCATTCTTATCATCTTCCTTCACATCTGAGTCAGTCGTATTTTCCTGGTTGATTGAAATCAGAAATTAACTTTTCGTCAAACACAACGATTTCATGTTCGCGTTCAATCACCATACTCTCCAGAGTTTTCTCTAATCCAGCCAATTGGATGTATGTCCTCGTTGCGTTTAATTCTTGAAGCATTGAGAGGCATTTACATTCATAACTTGTAGAAAGATTAGAATTGTAGTTAAAAATTTTAATTTTCCCCATCTTGGCTCAATTCATTCCCGCGCAGAGTCAAAGCTGACTCTCATGTCTTCATTTAGAATTTACTAACTCAGAGGATTCGCATGCTAGAGTTTACTAACTCTGAGGATTCGTATGCTTCATGGAATCCTTGTTTATATTCAACGCACTAGCTTTCCAGTGTCCTCTTGAAGGCAGTAATCTGGATGTACGTAAACACATTGTATTATTTATAGCATTTCAATTTACTTTTTGAAAATAACATATTAATTGATTTAGACCACTAGGAAAAACGTGCAAGCTGCGTGGCATGTGGTGCTATGTCGCTAATTGGTTTAAATTTTATCTTCCTTCTCTCTGCTGGCGTATTGGATGTACCTTACTAAGTAGACGCTCTATACCTGGGTAGCATTCAAAAAAGATCGAATTATCCATTCCATTTGGAGACAATTTCGTTTCCCGGAGACGAGTTCTTAAATCGACCTCAGCACTCCTGACAAGGACCTCTGAATTACCATTTTTGGGCAAAGGTTCAAGGTTCATTTGGAACGCGTCAGGATCAAGGAATTAGTTAGTTTGATTTTACCCTGGTCTTTGGAACAATTAATTTATCAACGATCTCATCGTTTTTGGATGCGCTTATGGGAATGTATCAATCAGGATGCCATTTAAAAGCTTACCCAGATTCCTTAACATGAACGATATTTTTCCTAATGGGTTTTCTGGTTCACCAGAAACCTTGACCATTGTTTCTTGTGGACGTTTCTTAAAGAAGAATGGCGAGATTGAGTGATTTCATTGAGTTGATTTTCTCGATCCTTGATGAAGAAAGGACAAGTTTTAGGGGAACAAATGTATTCCATCGTCAGAGATGATCCGGTAGTACAAATGCAGGCTGGAGCATTATGTCCCATCTAAGAATTTAGTAATTTTTATATTGCTTAATTTTATTCAGTTAAGTAAATCTAAGCATTTTTATTTGATATTTTCAATTTATAAATCACATTTTATTAATTTTACTCTTCCAGGGATTTACATATTGATCAGTTAATTCGTCCAGTTCCTTAAACAGCTCCACCATTTTAGGAACAAATGCCACGACACCCATGCTGGTGTCTCTGTTCTTTATTAGTGTTTTGGCTACCCAGTCATTACAGTCTAAATCCTTCAGTGGCGCTTTACTGCTCACTAGCAAACTCATGTAGTCGTATATTTTATAAATTTTGTATTTTTCTTTCATCTGAGTAGTATCCTCGTAATTTTGGTTGATTTGGGACAAGGAGGCTATAAAATACTCTACATTTTGGTAAATCATTGTGATCTGATGTATGCAATCCAACATAATTTTTATACATTTTTTCAATTTCCTGTGTTTTCCTGAGCCTTCCTTCAGTTTATATACAACATTTTCTAATAAATTTCCCGCTTTGAGGGTTTCCAGCATTGAAGGAATCATAATCGCATTTTGATCGTACAACACCAAATCCTCTAAAAATACGGAAATACTGCTGTTCAGTATATTCTGATATTTTACTATTTCTGATAGCGTTTTGCGGTATTTCACTATTTTTTATTACATAGTTTACTATTTTCTGAAAAAATAAACTCGTTTGATTTTTTAAATTCCACAAAATAGTTCCGTAGTTCCTCAATGTCCATTTTAAGACAGAATTCCACTTTGATGTGATTTTCCACTTCAAACGCTGTAATCAAAGCCTCTTGGAATTGATTTTTTAATTTCATCGACAAAAAGTCCTTTAAGATACCCTCCACACATTCCTGATTACCGAATGATAAGTAAAAGGTGATCCCTGAGAAATTAGTTAGTTCAATATAACCTGGTTTTATCTCCTCCACAACAACTTCTCTCGAAAAGCCATTCTGAATGAGTTTGAGTTTCAGATGCAATAGGTTGTTCATTATAAGTTGTTGGTAGAATCTATCATTCATTTGTGCAATGTCATAGGAGATTGACCCTCGGTCTCTTTTGTCCACAAAGTCAACGCATATAATTGTCAATTCTAGCTTAAAGTATTCTAACATTTTGGATTCGACGTTTTTATTATTAAATACGTTGCTATGATTTGCGCGTTAAATTAACTTTGTAGCAATTAAAAGTTTTAATGTGCTAATATAACGTCGTATTTTGCAAACAAAATCTGAACGGCAATTCGTCATTAATAAAAAATGACCCGACTGGATGACCATCTTTCTCTGTCATCCTGATACTGAAAGAAACTTGCCATGGGTCCGACTGGGCAAAGGTTAAAATGTTGAATCGCAAGCGGCAATTTGTCTTCCTGCCTGTGGCAAACCTCGAGGCTCATTGAGGCTAAATACCTGGCTTTCCTACGAAATTTCGTATCATTAATAGCCAGAAGGAGAGGTAGATTGTAGATGAAGCATATTTTCATACAATTTTACGCTCATAGGAGCAGCTACTGGTTGATTAACAAATTGATTTTTGGAAATAAATATTATTTATTGAATATTATGTACTTTATGAATTTTTCATTGAAAATATTAGACTATAATTTTTTTTTATAAACTATTAACTTTTAACTGTTGATCTTTGCGACATAGTTGACTCACGAAAGCGACTGAGATCAATTGGATAAGCCACTGGGTTTCATGGCTTCTAAGTGTTAATTTTCAGATATTTAATTGTTTAAACTGTCAAATTAACAAATTTGAAATTGTTGGAAATCTGAGGGTTTTTAACTCGCAAATAGCATTCATATATTCTAAGCCCTTTGCTTAAGAACTATTGTATTCTTTACCATCTCTTAAAACAATCATTATACGTCCCATCGATTGGATTATTACTAAAAGCTCAATTCGAAAAAGAATAAAGGTAGCAATATTTCACTGCACACATAACAAAGACTAATAATAATATTTGCACTTTCCGAGGAGCGATATCAGTTATAACTCCCCTCAGGTGGAACACACACTTTATTTAAGCAAAGAACAGTTATAATAGCTAATCGAGGGAGGATCAAGGAATGCTCTTCACTTCTTTTTTTTCTTTTTCTTGGGTGTATGTCCTTTTTAGAAAATCCAGTTCCGCAGTGAATTTCATTGATGACGGCGTCACTCGTCAAGCCAAAGCATATTAATGCGTGGAACCTTCAACCGAATGTGCAGTATCGGGATTCGAACTAGCGACTTTCAGGCCTCTTGCCCCGAAGCCGTCACACTGCGCCACCCCACAAAGACTTATATGATAAATAATAAAATAGGTTCTTCAGTACGGCCTCACTTAAATTTTATCCATTTGTATCGCTCAATGTTTAAACTTGGATATACAATATTTTTGATTTGCCATTTGGTCCATATAACTTAGGATGAAACGCTTAGACTAACGTATATTACCTTAAGCTAGAGAAATAAGGATGAAAATGATGAATGAGACAACCTACCGTGAACAGAATTGACTAAATCTAATAAACCGTGAACAAAATTGATTTAATCTAATTCGACATTCGAAAATTGCCCATTTTTGGTTCCTTAGAATTTTGTGGCCAATTTAAAAAATAAAATCAATAATCTTGAAAAGCATTTTTTAAATGCCTTTAATGAACAAAAAACACATTTAAGTTAAATTACAATAATATTTAATACCTAGCTTTTTTTCTTCTTTGTTTCAGTAATACTTGATTTTACTTTCTTAGGACAATAGTCTCCCTGACCTTACTATGATTAATTGCACAGTAGAAAAGACGGCCAAGATTCTGTCCGCTATCATTCTGAAAGCTGATAAACTATTTATACCTGTCGCCTATTACAAGAAGTTCAATCCAAGATTATCATCACAAATTGTGTCACTCATCAAAAAACGAGATGCGCTGAAAAGGAATAGAACACAGACTAATATCTCCTTCTACTCCATACGTTCACTGAATACCAAATTATCTGAGCTTATAACAGACTCAAATGGAGCCGCCTAGTTGGACGACTATATCACAAAAACTCTTGTGCACATTTCGGAAAACACTAAGAAGGATCAATAGCCTCATCAATGAGAAGACCGCGGAGCTGAGGCCGTTACCCGCAACGCTTCGGAACCCGCACGCAAACTCGCAAACAAGATTATGAAGTACTACGTATCGATCAGCCATAAAAATTTCTCTCGTTCTACACATGTTGAACGGCGCCGGCCGCAACAAGAACCATACTCAACCTTCTTCACCCCCGATGATGTTAAAAAGGCTATTAAATTGCTACGTCCCACTCGTGCTTGTGGTTCGACGGTATTTGCACTATTCACCTCAAACATCTTGGATCTCAGCCATGGGCCATACTATCAAGACTGTACAACGACTCTATCAACTACCATACGCTACCTAATATATGGAAAAACTCCCTGATTACGCCAATCCTAAAGCCCAAAAAACCAAAAGACGTTCCTCATCTCAATAACTTGTGTTTTATCAAAAGTACTGGAAAAGCTTTAGTTAATGCGCATCTCTCCAGTTCTACATCTACCAGAGTTTCAACATGGTTTCAGGGTAGACCGTTCTACAACGACTCAATTGGGTTCTATCTCCCAGTTTATAACTGACGGCTTCAACATAAAAACACACTTACGGACGGCCGTAGTATCCATCGACATACAGAAGGCCCTTGACTCTGTTCCGAGGAAACTCCTAACGCAAAAGATTTTTAACTCGAACTTACACCCAAACATCAAGCTATGGCTGGAAAACTTCTTAACTGGACGACGCGGAAGGGTCCACTTCAAAATCAAGACTACTTCCCAATGGAATCCCGCAAAACTCCCCTTTATCTCCTCTTTTTTTCAACCTATTTCTACATGACCTACCTACGACCAATGACCAGGACACTATGTTTTTGTCCTATACGGACGACCTAATTATCGCTGCAAGAAATAAATATCCTTCCATGGCTGTATCAACTGTTCAGACACACCTAAACCGAATTTGTGACTGGCTATCTGCAAATACGTTATGCGTACCAGCATCCAAGTCTCAGTTCACATTATTCACTACGGACAGAAGGTTTAAAGGTGGGCTTGAGATATCTATCGGAAACACTCCCATCCCTTCTACGCGGACTTAGAAGATCCTTGGTGTAGTTTTCGACTCTCTGTTGACGTTCTCGAGTCACGTGGAGAAGGTGCTCGCCAAGGGTCTTCGGAAATGGAACATTCTGAATGAGATGATAAAGAAGAGCCCTCTCCCCCCGACTGCATCAGCAAGGTCTATCAACAAGTAGTCATACCGACTATTGAATATGCCTGCTCTGACTGAAGGTTTGCGATTCCCCTTTCGAGAGTGGACCGTTTGAACTCCCTCAGGCGGAAAATTATGCACCGCACGGACATCCCCACTGGCGACCTCGTTTCTGATGAGGCAACGTTGAAAAATGGCCAGGGTTTCCTACGTTTCTGCAAGGAACTGGGAAACCCATTCAAGGAAAAGGTGGCCCATGCAGCGGAATTTCGGTCGGCAATAAAAAAGTGCATGCCCATCGAATTCCTTTGCAGAAGCAAGAGAAGACGCTTCCGGAGTGCGGTTGGATCATCAGAAAACCGATTGAAGAGAGTCCGGATGTTGCTGGAAGCTGGGATCACCTAATTAGATAGTTTTGATTTTTGGAAACAATTTCCACTCAAAAATCCATGATTAGTAAAAACAGTAAACATTGCCGTCAACACGATGTTAATTCGGTATTTAGCCCAGCACAAAGTTGTTTCGGTTCGAGAGATGAACACGGGGCCAAGATGAGGGCATTACTAAAACGAGTTGGAATCACGTGATTAGTTAGTTTGGTTTTACCACGGTTCTTGGAATTTTTTCATTTTAAAGTAAAGAGATCAATTTCATGGCTCGAAAAGTGACGATCTCGTCAGTGGATACATTCCTGCAAAACCAAATCATTTACAGGGAATTGTACAAAACAAAAAAAAGAGTTAATACATCCCCGGTTCACTTTCATTAGTTAGTATAACTGTTTTTTTAGACTTAAAATGTATCTTGGGCAAAAAACCTACAATAATTCACTTGAAAGTGCTTAGTAATAATTAATAGTCAAGAATTTCAAAAAATTACAAATAATCTTTTAGCACTTTGGAGACATAGGAATTACCACATTGTAGTAATTTTCTCTTTGCAGACGAGAACATCTCCCCGGTTGCATCACCACTCTCCATTAAGTTATAGCAAGTCAGTATAAATTCATCCATTAAATCTTCACCTTCCTAAATTAATAGTGCTACCACAACCTTTTTATCAGGACATTCATCACCACATATTCCTTCAGACTCATACTCAAGCACTGCTCTGCGTGCTTCCTACAAATATAAACCCAACAAACCTCCACTACAATCTTAGGAAACCCGGTGGCAACTGCAACCTCCACTCCAAAACTCTTATCAGACACGCCTAAAGTCTATTTAAAATCCAACCAGGGATAATTTGGTATAGCAAAGTGAATGTATCCTCCTCAACCAACGCAGCTGCCTGAAACAGTCCAATGCACTCCCCACAAACTGTCCTTAATCCAGCCAATTCATGAAAGTGAGTGGCAAACAAACAAAAACAGCCGATCTGAGTGGCAATATGTCTGGAATCACAACGCACTCATACTGAGATATCCCCACGCCAGTCCTAGTCCGTCAACAGTCGATGTTCCCCTTCCCAGCTCATCTATTATCACAAGAGAATAACTGTCAGCAGACTAAGTAAAAAAGACAAATACGTTTAAGATAGAAGCAGTCTCCACCATTTCAGCCATAAAGGTAGACACGCCAGAGGATTCGTTATCACTAGCTCCCATACGTGCGTATATTCCGCTGCAGATTGACACTTGGGCTGTTCTGCAAGCTACAAAACACCCAATCTGGCACATTAGGACGGCTATGGCCAACTGAGCTATATAAAATATTTACTGATTTTATATACGTGGATTTTCCTCCCATATTAGGTCCCGTAACAACTATAAAATGCTCTCCATCCTTTCTCAAATTACAACTGTTCACTATGTAATCCAGTCCTCCCACCAGTGGATGTCTCACGTCGCATAACTCCAGTATTCCAGATTCTACATGGAAACCGTTAGAGTACCTGATGGAAGAACTGTAGGGAATACAAGAGAATGGCACACAGTGGCAACTGCAAAAGAAACCAATACGTCAATACGAGACACGCACGTGCCTAGTTGTGTCATTAACTCGCAATATTCGCCTTGCATTGAAATTTGAGTCAATACAGCTCACACTGGTGATCTGATTGACGATGACAGCTTGTTGTTCTTTATAGGCGTTTGTGGCCTCAGTTAGTTGGCAACACAGTTCACGAAGACGACAATTTTCAAACCGAATCCCTGCTTTCGTCGTGTCGAGAATTTTCAAGTCTGTCCGTCCTCGCAGAGATCTTTCTTCCTGTTATGGACTAATAAACAGCACTTTTCGAGGAATTCTGAATATCATTCCGTGGTGTTGTGTTGTTTTCAACTTTTACTGTTTTTTTGTTATCCAAGTCAAGCTTAAATGCCATTCTTTCACCTTCACGTTCTATTTCTACTTCCAGTTCTGCGATTTTTCGTCCGATTTCTGAGTCAACAAGCTAGATTACTTGGAGAGACGGATCATAGGATTCTCTCACCAGGAACTCGTTTTTGGTCTCCACCGCCTCCAAATCAACGACTTCTTCCACCATTTTAATAAATCCGCTAAATCGTCCACTAACTGTTGAAGATTTTCTGCTATGGAATGCAAATACTGAGAATCGAATTCTTCCAGTCTTTTTATTGCCTCGGGACACCTTTCGAGACATGAATACAGTTTATAACAGTCCTACAATAACAAAAATTGTTTACTTCTAAGTTTGCAGTTCCACGTGCAATTTTGTGAGAAATTAAATCACAATCAGGAAAGCGCTTTAAGAAATCATCCGAAAAATATTTTCTAAGGGAGTGACATTGAACAAAGTCATTAACAACCGATAGTCTTGATTCTCGAATAAATAAAATTAAGTACGAATAGCAGCAGCATCCATGAGAGGATTCCTCAACCATGTGGCAAGCAATTTCTCCCCCTGAGCCGTTCTGCAATGATTTAATAAGGAGAAAAGACATCTTGATTCCCCTACAATATTAAAATTAATAAAACCATTTGAGAATATATCAAGGGCAGTCAGAGTAGACGAGTTAATTGTGGCAATGTCGTGACTGTTTAATTCTGTTGCGTCGTATTGAGTGATATTTATAGAATCGTCCATCACTAAATTCTTTAACCCACAATATATCAAAATATTTTCCCCTCCATTTTTATTTTTTTGAATAATTATCTAAAAATAATGAAAAAAATAAATTGATAATTTATATTTTCCTATTAGTTTATCGATTATGACTAATAATTATTTTTATGACTACGAAGTTCCATTTGCGTGGGGTCGATAGAAGAGCATCGGGCCAAGTTGAGCTCTTTGCTAGAGTATAATTTATTTATTTTTATTTATTAACCCCGGATACACCGAGAAAGAAGTTAAAGTAAACAACTAATTAAGTGTATCCAGTTTCCACTTCTACAGAAACAGACTCCATCCGGAATCAGCATAAAGGTAAGACGTCCATTACATGAAGTTGTGAAACCCCTCCAGTGGAGTGGAGAAGAGCAAATAATCCTTTTTCGTGCCGGCCTGGCACTGGGCGTCACCTAGACAGGTGGATGACATGACGCCACTCTAATAGGAAAAGAGAGGAGGAACAGACAAGCAAGCAAAAAACTTCAACCAATTAACCACCACATGGCGCCACGCGGCTAGAGCATAATAGGAACAAGTTATTATTATTTGTTGTTATTGTGATCTTTGGTATTTTTTATTTTATTTTTTTATTTATTAAATTAATCTGATCACGAAGATCTTCAGATATGTCATCAATTCTATGGCGACTTTGTTATTAGAAAGTGATATTTGCCGTAATTGTTTTGCATAAGATTCGCCAAACATTGCTTCAACCATATCAATAGATGCTGGCAAAACTAAAGTTTTTCTGATATTGTGTGGTGGCCTCATACTATCTGCAGCAAGTGTTTTGAATAAAGAAACAGAAGGGTATTTAGGGGAATCAACAATAATACATGTGAATTTTAACAATAAGTAGGATGGACAATATTTTCTTGTCTTTGGAATCGTATTGATTATAATCAAATTATTTTAATATTTGAAAATCTTCACTATTCGTCAATTTTCTTTACAACCACTCAAGAATTTATCCATGCTGTTGAACTAACTAAAAAAACAGTGAACTTTCCGAGGAGCCATATCAGCTATCGCTCCCCTCAGGCAGAACACACACTTAATTTTAAAGAAAGAACAGTTATCATAGCTATTCGATGAGGTAGAATCAAAGAAAGCTCTTCACTTCTTTGTTTTCTTTTTCTTGGGTGTATGTCCTATATAGACGATCCGGTTCCACAGTGAAATGTTAACTGATGACGACGTCACTCGTCAAGCCAAAGCACATCATGCGTGGAATCTTCAACCGAAATGTATCGGGATTCAAACGAGCGACCCTAAGGCCTCTTACCCGGCATCCTTACCCGAAAAAATAACGGAAGAAGTCTGGTCCAACTTGATCAGGAGAAAACCCGACCCCAATGAACCTGTGTAGGACCTTGAGCCAAACTGAGAGTCTGGGTTAAATTTTTCGTGATCATTTAGTTTGTTTTTTCGGTTTAACGATGGTCGTGGAATAAAAATTTGATTTGAACTACACAACGAGAAAAAACATCTCCTTTTGTGGTGATTAATACAGATTTAACAATTCGTAGAAAAAAAGCTAGGAAAATATATTTTATCTTTTTTTTTAGTTCCAGGAGTTAATAAATTAAAAGTTACTTCTTTGAAAGTACATCTTCGCACTTGATTACTCGTTGACTATTCTCTGGTTAAACTGTGAAGCGCTACACCAACGGACTGTTACATAGTTTTATATTTATTCAACAAAAACAATTTTTGTGTACTCTTGAATTTATTGGATATGGAATAAAGAAAAATCAAATAAGGTAAATGTCAGTTAAGCGACAAAAAGACGCTTCTGGAAATGTTTGCAGACAGATTGTTTTTTGGACAAGCATGTTGGACTTTTTATGCTAAAAATGTTTTTCGTTTTTATCAATCATGAGATAAAGACTTTCATCAATTATGAAACTATTTGACATTTAACTAAATTAAAAAGCTAATTTCATTCCAGGTTAATTTAATTTCACCAAATTATTAATATTAAAACACTTTCACGAATGCCATAATGTTTATAGCCTAGCATGTGCAACACTCAAATGTCCATATAAACGATCCGGTTCCATGAAGACGGCGTCACTCGTCAACCAAAGCATATTGATGCGTGGAATCTTCAACCGAAATGTCAGTATCGGATTTGAACTAGCGACCTTCAGCCTTTTGCCCGGCAACCGTTACACTTCAAATGAAAATGTTAAAATTATTTTTTTTTTCCATATGTATTTACTTTTTTGAATACCAAAAAAATCGATTAAAACTTAAAACAGCTTGAGTTTTATACTAAATAATTACTAGCAGAATACATATCGATTGGTGATCCTCAATATCTTCAATTTTAAGTCAAAAGCTATTAGATCCGATCCTACAGGAATCCAGACTTCATTTGTTCATAACATAAAGTTTCAGTTGTTCCTTAGTGCATAACCTTGTCCATATTAACAAGAAAAAATACAAACTCTTTCATTTATCATGGAGCTATGTAAAATTTTCGATATAATGATGCATCTGCTCCTCAAACTCCGACTAATTAAACACTTCTGACTAATTAACCATTCGATTTAATTGTTCAGAATTTTATAGAACACAAATTAAACGTTTAGGTTAAAATTAATTATTCCTCAGACACATTTTCGGAAGAACAAATGTTAAATACACACCATTAACATTTTTGCATAACTTCATCTCATTTAAACTAAGAGATTACCTTATTTTCGGTAGTTTGGCATTTTATGACAAAGCAAAAATTATTATTTAGTTAGAAATCCTTTTCTGACAAATTAACTTATTTTACATAACTTTTTTATTGTTAAAAAAGAATAAAATAAAAAAAGGTCATGCAGTGGTCGTCTGACTGCATATTAACTGGATAGAATAATAGATACATCCCTGCAGCCAAAGGAGTAGTAATGTAAAACTCAGCTTAGTCAGAAGTCACACTTTATCAAAGAAGTAAGAACATTAATGGTATTGAAGATGTTCTTGGCTAATTTAGTTAAAAATTAGAAATTCAGAAATTTGTTAAATTATTTTTGGTTAAAAGTTAAATTGTTAGTTAATTAGTTAAATCGTTAGTGTAGTCCAAGAAGAGTTATTGTTAGTAAAGCGAACAAAGAAGTCGCAGCTGAACAAGAGTTGGTTTTTGAATTTGTCTCCCAATCCTTGAATTAGACAAAAAATTACAATTCCAGGATAAATATCGAGTTCCTTGTGGATTGCTCCAATCAGAGGACTTTTTCCGTTGTGACACTCTTTTCCGCTAAAGTCGTCGAAATCTAAGGTCCACACAAACATTCCAGCTAATCCGTTGTCTTTTACATAATTTGCCTGAGATTTAAAATTTAAACAACTTTTTCGTGAATGCTTTCGGTGGTCTCGTATCCGAGCCAATAATAATCCTTTACTCCATGAGCCACTTTTGGGTGTCGTTCCAAACATTTTTGTATCCTTCATTACAATACTAAATTTAATTAAATTCTAAAACTTCGAGATATGATAAAATCCCTATGTTTTTTAGAACTTTTCCCATTGGAGTTCCCCCAACTTTTACATCTCCAACATGCGGATTTTTGTTTTAGTTTTGAATCCCTGACCATACATAGGGCTCCCAATGAGTATCTTCGACATTGGAACTCCTTGACTGTGCCAATATTTTACAGCAGCGTCCTAAACTAAGAATTGTAGATACTGTGCAGGCTTTGTCATTTTCATTCAAGCAATATAATCCACTGTGATGACCAACCACGCTTGAAAATTGCCCATAAAAATCATATGTCATGATGTTAATGTAATCGAGGTATCTATTTCAGTTCAGTAAACAGAGTTACTTGGAAACAACAGGGATGTCGTAGGAAACTGAAGCTTTCAATATTCCAGCAGAAACTGCAGCAGTCAGCATATATGTTTCTGAACTTATCCGTTTAAGCTTTCATTCAGAGCCTATGATTATTTCAATTAATGACTTTCATCATTCGAGTATATTTTGCTTTATCAGTTGGATATTCCCAGTCAACGTCAAATCCATCAAAATTATGTTTTTTGAGATAACTCTTTGTATTTTTGGCGAATAATCTGCTGTTCTCTTCATTACTTGAGATTAATTGGAATTCATTAAGAAGTCTATGCCATCCCCCAACTGACAAGAGAACTTTTAGATTTGGATTGACGTTTTTTAGTGAAGTGACTTTTCTAAAGTTGTCGAGTCCGTCTAATATAAGTGATTTATTATGCCTGGCAAATCAGACCAGGGATCAAACGAGACGGGAGTCAAAGTCTGAGCATCAATATTCGCAAAAGAATAGATTATGTGTGTACAGAGATATGGATACATGTACTTGGCATCGTATTTGGCATTTCCAGTTTTGTAAACTGCCCAATTTGTATAGTAACATGTCAAGATTTTTTCATTTTGGATTGTTATGTTAAAAAACAAAATCTAAAAATAGATTGTTAAAAATCAAATTACGATAAATAAATTAAAAAGATAAAACGACATTTCGACAAATTTTCAAAAGTAAAAAAAATTTTATTTAAAAATGGTTAACCAGTTTATTTTTTGTTAATATTTAATAAATAAAAATAAAAAATATTTTTTATTTCTAAAAAAGTAGCCAAATAAATTTTACTCATTTTGGATAATTCTTGTTAACTTGAGTTTGCTAATTGGACTAAGAAATTAATGACGATGTCAAAAAGACAGATCGCAACCGGCAAATATTCACATCGCCCCTAATCAAGCAAAACACACTTTCGATGATGTTGAAAGCCCCCTGGAATTTCAAAAATACATGGTATAGAATTATTAACGAACCTGACAAACCTGACAATAATGATAATGAACTAAACAAAATAATGAACAACTATGCTAGATCAATCACAATTTGAAGACCCTCCCTTCTTTTTATTAAGCCAAAACGTTCCCCTAACATATTATTTCGACGGAGGTTAAGGATGCTATCAGAATCAAAAATTTCTTTCTGTAAAAGTTCATAACCGGCCCTAACTGACCTTATTTACCACTAAATTATTTTTTACCACAAATTTCTTTCTGTAAAAGGTTCATTAAACGGACCTGAGTGACCATATTTACCACAAAATTAATTTTCACCACAGAGCTTTCTAATTTAGTTAAAGGTGAAAACGAGCTAACCATAATCCTAACATCTGTAGTCTCAAGATGAAGTACTGTAACGTTTATTTTAGTGTAACCATAATGACATGCGACATTATACTTCCGTATATTGAAATATATATAATATATTATTCAAAGGGAATCTTCCGAATTGCTAAAAACAGTTCTATTCAGTAACGATACAATTCTAGAAAGAAATGACGACATGTCCTTAATTATTACTTTAAATCAGGGATTCGCAACCGGAGGAGCTTTCACTTCCAGGAGTGCGAAGAAAAATTTAAGGGGTGCGAGATTTTAAAAATTTTTAACTATTTTTTAAGAGGAAATTTTTTTCAAATTATAAATCTATTATTTTTAATTAATAAATTTATACCAAACTAATTTTTTTGGTTGGAAACTAAATTTACATAACTTTATTTATCCGGAAAATGTATTATTTTATCTATGTTTTTCTAAGAGCATCATCGAAGCAACGAGAAGAATACAGGACAATCTGAATAAACCAAGTTTATGGTTTTGGGAAAATCAACTTTCTGAAGGCGTTTTTGGGAAACCTAAAAGGCAAAAAAGATCTGAATGGACTGGATGTCATTTACAAACTGTTCATCGAGGCTAAAATAGGACACGCATGTAATGTCTGGGGATTTAACCTTGCTGCAACAAATTTGGACAAGATCTGCAACATTCAAGTGAAGACAGCAAACCTACTAAGAAAATATTCATGTGTGAATATCCTGCCCAAAAACCTAGAAAATGTGATAGAGGCGACTGGAACAGTGCCCATGTGAAGGACTCGAGTATGCGGACCCCGTCCATATCGAAAGTGAGCCGGAACGCAGTCGGAACATCGAGAAAATATGCGGAGACTGATGCGGGAAGCTAGGATCACTTGAATTTTGTTTATTTTGGATATGACGGTGGTTTTCTGGTTTAATAGTAATAATAATTGGTGTGATGAAAAAGAGAAAGTGAATGAAGATTATGTACGTTTTAATTTACTTATAAGACATTCGATGATTTCCAAAGGCCCAAATGTTTATTATGTGAAGCTACATTTGTAACGAGAATATGAAAATTTCAAAACTGAAGCTACACTTTCTAAATAAACATGGTGTTGAACACAAAGAATTCTAAAAACATAGGTTGTTACGAAAATCGAGGATTAATCTTAAAAGATATAAATAATTACAACTTTATGAAATAATAAATAAAAAAAACAAATTTTATTGTGTTTTATTGGCAATAAATGTTCTAAATCCATACTTATTTTTAAAGTTTAGTTGTAGTTTTTTTCTAAACGAGTAATGATCGCCGAAATTCCATGTACAGCCCGTTGTCGTCGAAACGAGTAATGTTTTTGGCTCAAGACGGTATCTTTTCTAAGATTGCTTTGGTCAATGATATCGAAAGTGAGTAATGAACGCCGGGAAACCGAATGGCTATTCCAAAGGATTTCTCTGTTAGTTGTCAGGAGAAACAGCCAATCCATCTTATAATAATAATAACAGCCTTTTCACGAGAGCCATAACATTTATAGCTCCGCATAGGCAGGACACACACTTTATTTAAGTAAAGAACAGTTAATTTTAACTAATCGTAGAACCAAGGAATGATATTCACTTTTTTTTTCTTTTTCTTGTGTGTGGGTCCTTTCTAGACAATCCAGTTCCGCATGAGTATCCACTGATGACGGCGTCACTCGTCAAACCCTTTTGGCATCGTAGATACATGGAACCTTCCACCCGGTGAACAGCAGCGAGAATCGAACCCGTAACCTAAGTCACTATAGCCCGACACCAAACCACTATGCTACTCTTATCAGCTGGATTATTTTAATTTTTTTTTGTTAATAATGATTAAATTATTCCACCTAAAAAATTATCTAATTATTTTAGTTTTTTTTTAATTTATTTTTTTAGGAAGCCTGCTGCGTGGATTGCGAACGAGTTCCCTCGGAGTATGGCTATTCCGATCTTTTGTCTTAGCCATAACCCTTCTCGTTGATCCCTTTTTTCTGGCAAGCATTCCTCCTAGTACTGATAATATTTAAATTACGGGCATACTGTAGATTGTAATGGGGTCATTATTTATTGTCTTCAATATACGAAAATTATCGCAAATTCAATTACTAATTTATGTGATTATTAAATCATTAATCTGGACTCTGATTGTCGACATTATTGGCTTGGATTTGCAGTCCAGGGATCATTATGACCTGGTCATTCGTGTTTAGGATGTCTCGGTTGTATTGCAGCCATGCAACTCAAGTTAGGGACAAAATCCAATTTATCATGTCTATGAAAATGCCTATGCCCCGACTGTTACGACTGTTAACAGAACTATAATTACTGACACTGATGTGGAAATGAGAAATAAGTGTGAGTTGGGGGCAAAATTTTCTTCCAAAAGGAGAGTGATTACCAGCAATATTCAGGTTGTACAGCTGTCGGAAATAATAAAGCATCTGATAGGCCGATATCTAAGTTCCATTCCTATCTGCCCTAAATTAAAAAACTTGGATTATCCTGACTAAAGGAAACGAAAAAATTATAAGTTCACTAACTTATTATTAGTATGAGCCAAACAGAAGTAATGTTATTAGTAATCTGAAATCAAAAATGAATAGTAGTGGGAAACATTAAATCCAATCTGATATTATTATAAATCTGTTAACCTAGAGAATGATCTCGGTGTTGAATAGATCATCATTCTCTTACGTTTACCATAAATATGCAGAATATAGATCACAAGAATGATAACAATGACAGCTGGAATCACTAAATAAATTAATTTATCTATTTGATATTAAATGTACTAGAAAAAATAGTTTTTTTGTTATTTTCTGACGCTAAAAATAATTCACAAATAAACATTTCGCTTGAATTTCTGAAGCATAAATATATTTCAAACCAGTATTTTGAAAAGATTCTTTGTATAGAGTGGTTGAAGCTAATAAAATGACTATTCACTATACCTGTTGTCAATGGAGTAGTTGAATATAGTAAAATGACCATTCACAATACCTGTCGTCAATGGAATGGTAGAATCTAGTAAAATGACCATTCACTATACCTGTCGTCAATGGAGTAGTTGAATCTAGTAAAATGACCATTCACAATACCTGTCGTCAATGGAATAGTAGAAGCTAGTAAAATGACCATTCACTATACCTGTCGTCAATGGAGTAGTTGAATCTAGTAAAATGACCATTCACAATACCTGTCGTCAATGGAATAGTAGAAGCTAGTAAAATGACCATTCACTATACCTGTCGTCAATGGAGTAGTTGAATCTAGTAAAATGACCATTCACTATACCTGTCGTCAATGGAGTGGTTGAAGCTAGTAAAATGACCATTCACTATACCTGTCGTCAATGGAGTGGTTGAAGCTAGTAAAATGACCATTCACTATACCTGTCGTCAATGGAATAGTAGAAGCTAGTAAAATGACCATTCACTATACCTGTCGTCAATGGAATAGTAGAAGCTAGTAAAATGACTATTCACTATACCTGTCGTCAATGGAGTGGTTGAAGCTAGTAAAATGACTATTCACTATACCTGTCGTCAATGGAGTGGTTGAAGCTAGTAAAATGACTATTCACTATACCTGTCGTCAATGGAGTGGTTGAAGCTAGTAAAATGAAATGTCATTATACTTGTTGTTGTACGTATCTTAGTATATATTCTATAACGTCTTATTTTCACTTCAGTCGATGATGTTCCTCCCTAATTATATTGTATGTTTTTACATTTGAATATTCATAGTCAAATGGCCAAAACTCGTTGTGCCCAGCCAGATCTATTAATCAAAATATAAAAATTACATGATTTAATAATGAAAATTAACACTAAAAGCACCAGTATCATCTAATTTTAACGTTATTCTTGCGTTATAAATATGTTCATAAGAATTCGACCTGATTTAATGCTACTGCATTTTTTATACAAAAAAAACCGATAGTATATCTGTGTATTTTGAAACACTGGTCTTCTAATATTGATTGATAGCACTAATAATTTAATATATTTTTGTTTTTGTTTTAAGCAAATTTTACGACGTGCATGAAAACGTATGAAGTTTGTACACACTATGTCTTATTTGTTTCATTTATATCCAGTTCCCATGGTCTAGAAGCGGAATTCTTCCAAATGAGATTTCGTGGATCAATTCTAAATTGGGCACTTGGTTGGCAGATTAATTAATCGAAAGTTATTCAAAAAATTTAAGATAAAATTTTCATTTCTAGATCAGTGTTTCTCAAAATTGCGACTTTTTATTTGTGATTTTTTTAAATTATTATAAATTTATTAACCCCAGAGAAAAAAGTTAAAGTAAACAACTAGTTAAGTGTATCCAGTCTCCACTTCTATAGAAATAGAGTCCATCCGGAATCAGCATAAAGGGTAAAAAACGTCCATTACTTGCAGTTGTGGAAATTCCTCCAATAAGTGGGGGAGAGCAATTGATTCGTTTTTGTGCCAACCTGGGCGCCACCTAGACAGTGGATCTCATGACGCCATTCGAATAGGAAGGGAAAAAGGAGGAACATACAAAAACAGAAAACATAAACTAATTATTACTTAGAACCACATGGCGCCACGCGGCGATAATTTTGATGAAATTGTTTTAAATAACTAAAGGGAGGATTTGATAAATGACTTATTATATAAGGTCACTATTTTCAGTACACAGGAGACTAAAGTGAAGGATCCAGTTGAGTAGAATTACGGATAGTTTAGACTCACACTACTAGACTCCGAATGCAACCACTACGGACTGGGCTTTGCCATACATCAATATCTTGATGGGAGAATCCACAGAATGTGGAAGGTCAACGACAGAATAGCAGTATTTCAGATTAAGAGTGGGAGGACAGATAATTCCTTTATATCCATATTAATTGTCTACGCGCCCACCATGGCAAGGGTTTCTACAAACCCCGATGAACTTGAACTGTTTTTCATGTCACTAACGGATACCATCTCTGACCTGTATTGATCTTTCGTTTCTGTGGAGATTGGAATGCAAAAGTGGGTCACTGTCTTGGAGAGAACTCTATGGGCAGCCATGCTAGGGGGAGAATAAATATGTCAGGTGAATCGCTTGTAAAATTCTGTAACGTGTTTGATTTGTAATTCGGTATTCAATCATAATGCAGACAAAACTACATGGACCGGACTCAGAAAAGATGAAAATGGAAATAACGTTCACATATACAACTAGATAGACTATATATTATACAAAAAATCTCTCCGTGTGCTATTAACAGACTCCCACAGCTATAGAGACACCATCACTTATAATGCTCAAGACGGTCTCTTTACTAAGATCGCTTGGGTCAATGATTTCGAAAGTGAGTAATGAGGATCGGGAAGCCGAATGGCTGTTCCAAATGACTTCTCTGGCAGCTATCAGGAGAAACAGCCATTCCATCCTCTCAGCTTGATAATTTTGACTGTTTTGTTACATAATAATTCGTTTTTGTTCTAAAAAATAATTAGGTTAAGATTCCTCTTGTGTTACCAGACAGATCCGGACAACTAACTTCTTTCAATTTACCATAATGCGCATAATGTCTACTTTTTTATGACAGATGACAGCCCTTGCCGTCTTTCTTCCCCTGAGCACGGAAAAAATGAAGGAATATTTATCGATTTGGAACTTCTGGAATACTGAAAAAAGACACAATGTAGTCAAACAGTTAACAGGCCCCAGTTTTCTCAATTAGCAACGCCGCATTACGTTTGTGATCCGCCATCGTACCTGTAGCAGTTCAGGAACGGATTTTCTGATGGGTCATTTGATTTTGAAAAAGCTTCCCACATTTGTAACCAACAAACCATACTTTTACCAAACAGTTTGCTTTGCAGTGGTTATTAAACAGCACTATTCTACCGTTCACAGATTTCTTTGATCACATATAAGAACTTTCTTTAATATCCCGGATATACACGAAATAGGTTTTATCCAATTTACCTGATCGGAGTGGGATGGATTTTTCCCACCATTACGTCCCTTCAAGCATGTGCTATTATGGGTTCCCCTTGAGTTAAAAAAAATACTCGAAATTGTGGATCCTACGTGTTATGTGGATCCACTAACGCCTCTAGCAAATGAAGAAGTCAAAAAACAAAAAAATTTTTCGGGCAAGTAAATAGCAGTGTTGAAAACAAACCCACAACTAATGCAACGCAAGCGACAGCAGTAACTATTACGCTACTTGGTCATATGTGGCGACATTGTGAATTACTTTGAAATATATTTCCAAAGACCACAGTTAAAGACAAAAACAAGAAATTATGTGATCCCGGCGAATTTCAATAGGTCTCTCACTTGGCCCGGTGGTCTTCCCTCGATCCAACACAATCACGCAGTGGACAAGTGATCCTCTGGTATCGTTGAGTTTGGCCTCCTTTTCTTTTATTAGGTCTACCGAGGGGGTAGGTGTAGAATTTAGATCGCCTTTGATCCAGTTTTCTATCACAGAAAACGCTCTTTTTTGGGTTGCCGCAATTTTCTGGCCATTCGTCCAAGAAATTGAGGGGCCCCATGATGCACATGCATGTGATATGCATGGCTCGATGTACTGGCTGTATAGTGATTTCAGAACAGGATGACTTCCAATCTTCCATAAATCAGAGATTTCCTTCAAGAGGTTGATTTTCTATTCACATTTGTTTAAAACATTTCCCACGTGCCGCGAGAAAGTCATGTGAGCGTCGAATACTACTCCTAGGATCTTCTGCCATTTTTGGAATTGAAACTTGCTTCTATCTGCTTCTATATCCACTGTCCTGTTGGATATTCTCTTATCAGAGGTAAGGAGAGACGTAACCAATTTTTCCGCGATGATAGACAGAATGTTTTCTTTTATCCAGTAGATTAATCAGTTTACAAGTAATTGTAGTTTCTCCGAGTCCACCTTAACGTCTTGGTCCTTGGATGCAATAACAATATCGTCTGCATAAGTTAGTAAAATGTCATCCTCATGCTCCAGAGTCGGGATATCATTCAAAAAAAGTTAAAGAGTATAGAGGACAGAGGAGATCCTTGGGTATTCCATTTAGAATTAAACGGGAGCTCGACCGTAGGTTTCCCAAACAGACTCGTCCTCTTCTTCCACAAAGGAAATTCACCAGCCAGAGTTTGAAATTCCTAGGTATATCCGTCTGATAGATTTTTTGGTGAGTTTTATTCTTGGTATGGAGTCGAATACCTTGTGAATGTCTACAGAACATAGAATTGGCTTTCTGTGCATGGGTTTGTTGTTGAACTCCGAGCGAATAAAATCACTCAGGGATAGTAAGTGGGTATCCGTCGAGTGAAGGGATTTAAATCCATGTTGGAATGGTTTCTCTGAGATTGTTCCTCTGAACTAGTTTTTCCAGAATTTTCGACATTGAAGATAACAACGATACCAGTCTGAATGATGCCGGTTCGTTTTTTGGTTTTCCCATCTTCAATATCGGGCTTATGTAGGCGAGTTTCCATAGTGAGAGGATCGTATTTTACCTTAAAGACCAATTATTGATCTTTGTAAGGGTCCTGATCCTCTTCGGTCCAAGATATTTTAGCAGGACAACAGGGATTCCATCTGGGTCGTGGGAATAGGTAGTCTTTGTATTGAACAGTGCTTCTTTAACATCCGTTTCTGAAAAGTAGGAAGAAAACCGGTCCCTCTTTAATTTTTTCAAAGTAAGTTGACCTGTATTGATCTTCCGTTTCTCTTTATGGGCAATTTTCACATAATACTTCATAATGGAATTCAGATCCTTCTGGCTTTATTCGGATTCGTCGGTTGGTCTATCATCAGCCCTTGATATGTCCCGAATGATTTTCCATACTTGGGTGGTTGTCTGTGAGAACTCGTGACCATTTTGCTTTCTGTATCTTAAGTTCTTTGGCCTTTATATTTTCATTCAGTGCTTTCAGTCGGAGTTTTGCCTCGGTTGAGCGAATTCCAGCCTTTTTGAGGCTATTTCTTTCCTTGACCAAAGTCATCTTTCCTATGCCTCTTGTGTAGCAGGTGTGTCTTATTGGACAGCCATTTTCTCCCTTGCAGAATGATGTCATTTATGTGATACACCGCCTTGTCAAGGAAGGAGAAATCCTCCAGATTTACGTCAGCCAAAAGATATTCAGTAATAATCCGGAAAAAGTTGCAGTTTGCGGATTTGTATATGTAGGTCGGCTTCTTCTTATCACAAAACACTTCCCTCATGATCTTCAATAAAATAGGGTTGTGGTCGCTTCTGGTATCGTATATGACGGACCAAGTTACTCTTGTAGAGAGGGTTGGATAGCAGAGAGTGATGTCTGGGGATGTTGATTCCATTCACGTTGAGCTGGATCACTGAAATCCGGTCGTTTTGTTTTCGGGAGCACACGTCCTGGAAGCTGATACCGATCCATAAATTCGCTGACCGAGGGTAACATTACTTTCCGGTGGAAAAAGCAAATGGTCCTTTTCTGAAGTGAGTTACGCGTACTATGAACGCCTCCATGGCTATTATTATTATTAATATTCTGTCTCCATGGCTATTCTGTCTGGTAAACCACATGACGGCATTTATTGAAATATAAAAATGTGAATAATTAAAAATAATAAAATTTAAATAAAATAAAATTATTAGCACACTATTTTTTGTGTATTATGAGTCGTGATGAATGTGTTGCCGCCTTTAAGGTTAACTAACGATTAATGGTCAGCTCGTTGTACTAGGGGATGGGGGAACAGGAAAGACTACATTTATAGAGAGACATAAAACAGGAGAATTCGAAAAACGTTATGTCGGTAGTAATCTTTAATAAACTCAGCAACCAGTGGAGTTAACATCACTTCGTTGGTCTTTTACACTAACCGTGGTGCCATTCGATTGAATATTTGGGATACAGCAGGACAAGAGAAGTTCGGTGGACTCCGTGAGGGTTACTACCTTCAAAGTAACATTTTTTATAACCCAGGCAATGCTGCTATAATAATGTTTGATCTTACTTCTCGAATAAGTTATAAGAACGTGGAAACATGGCACAGAGATTTAGTGAGAGTGTGTCCTGATATTCCCATCGTGCTGTGTGGCAACAAAGTTGATGTGAAGGACAGGAAAGTGAAGCCGAATATGATCACCTTCCACCGAAAGAACAATATGGCTGTAAGTACGTTTTTTAACTTTAGTTCTTTTGTATATCTGCAAAAAGTAATTATCAGATTGAGAAACCATTTTTGCTAATAATGCAGCGGCTGAGTGGCGATCCTGACTTACAGTTGGTAAAGGCCCCTCCAACTCTTCCTCCTCAGGTTTCCATTGACATTCAGGATACTAAAAACTATGAAAATCAGATGATGGTTTCTTATTTACTCATTTTAGCAAGCTCAAGGTGTTTCTCTCCCTGATGACGACGATTAACTTCTTTTTTACTGGTTTTGTTTCTATTTGATCATTTACTGTAATTATTGTGAGGATGATAAGCGTTAGATATGTAGTAATATCTATTTTAGCACTTTATGAATATATGGTATTGTTGTGTTTAATATATAATTATTTTCTTCCATCGGTTACAAATTTGTCCTACTAAATCGCATTGACAAGTGAACTAGACGGCCTTGTTTCATGTGGATAATTTGCCGAGGAAAAAACTGCCTATATACAGTGGACAGACCTAGCTAGCTTTAACAAGCTAACACTGATTAGTCGTGGCTGCGTGACGAACACCATGGTTTCAGGTCAAACTATTGTGGTTTTTACAAATATTCTGTTCAGTAATGGAAAAGGCTATATCACTAGTAAACGTTTTTTGAGTTTCGTGTCGTTTAGAGTGCTGGTATTTTTTGATTACAGTCAAACCTCTTTAAACCAATTCCTCTCGGGACTGACAAAATAATCAGGTATAGAGGGGAGGCCTGTATATTGAACAAGTCATTAAATTTACTTACAACGTAAAAGTGAAACAGTAAAATTAATAGAAATCTGTCATTAAGGAGGGTACTTAGCTTCGATTCAGCAATCGCTTTATTATTCAGATAGATCAGTCTATTGACGGGATCGAGTAATGCAGGGTCTTGAGTAAAGCAAAGTGGCAGATTTGGTCTAGCATTTGTTGAACATTTGTGCGTGTTAATTTCTCTATGTTTTGGCTCTGTTTGATTATCAGAGTTTCTCTATGTTTTGGCTCTGTTTGATTATCAGAATCTGAGTCACTGTCATTATCCTCAGAAGCTCATTATCTTCAGATTAATATTCTTTAAACATCGGGTTTTCGAGAATTGCCAATTACAATTGGCTTTAGCTTTTCTCCTGTCGAACTGCATGCAAGCATTACAGTAAGACGTTCCTTCGACTTTTTTGATCCACTGTGATGATTACCTCTTACTGATAGTGTTTTATCAGGAAGGGCACGATAGAATAGTCCGGTTTCGTTGCAGTTAAATATATCCTCTGGTCGATATCCCTCAATTAGAAAAGGTACACTTCAACCAGTCAAAAACAACATCACTGTCAACATTTGCTTTTTCACCACTGATACAGTACGACTGGATTCAGTAACGAGACTTCCACCTGCATAACCAGCCAGTAGAAGCTTTAAAATCATTTTCGCCCAGTGCTTTAGCAAACTCGGTAGCTTTTGCAATAATAATTGGTCCTGACAAACAAAAGTTTTTGGAACGTGCTATCTGGAACCACTCCCAAGTGATTTTTGCAAATTTGCAGTTGTTGTCAAAACGTTTTTTAGCAGAATTTGCGTTGTTATTGAATAATTCCAAATAAATATCAGCTTTTTTAAGTATCTCTGATACAATGCTGCATCCAAATCCATACTTCTTGCTGAGAAATTTTTGTGTCGGCTTAGGTGTTTGGTTCGATTCATTTATTATTTGAATTTTCTTCTTTAAAGACAATTCGCAACGTAATCGTTTTCTTTGCGTAGCTATCATCTTTTAGTTTTTGAATTTCTGTCGAGTTGTTCGCAATATATATCTCTATCGTGTTCGCAATTCAAGGTTAAAGACGATTAATAAGATTGAAAATCTATTATGTCTTTTTTTATCTCGATCTCAACCGTGGAAGGTTTTACATTGAAAAGATTAATAATCCATGGCGGAATAACTAAGTGAGATTGATATATCGTGTTTGAAAATCGTTGTACATATTCTTAAGATGATATATGTAAACTTGTAAATCCTCTTCCTTTAGAGTATTTTCAATAAATTTTGAAACTGATAATTCGATACGTTCAATATTAATACAATAAAGTTCAAGAAAAATATTAGGAATGCAAATGAAAAAATCCGCAACCGGAGGGAAATTAACAGACTATTTTCCTATCGTTAAATAAATTTGTTTTCAATATAATTCTGAAAAATCTATAAAAAAAAAAAAACATTATTTATCTATAAATTTAATAAAAAGCAAATTTAAATTGTTAAACTGTGGATAAATCTAAAGAAAATGCCGAACCTCCATTTTTGGGGAAACCTCTGTTTTTGGGGCATTTTTTTTAAATAGGTGCCCCAAATAGAGGTCATACTGTAATGGGAATATAAATTGTCTCTGATGTTTTTTTCTAAATAATTTATTTAATTTGAATACTAACAAATATTGTCTAGTAAATAGTTTTATTGTTGTTAAACTTAGGGAGCCACAGGATATAACATATTTTTAAAAATGTCGAAAAGGAAGCCATGGATTATATGATTGTGAGCATGCCTGATCTAGCGTATGCTAACATGTGCCGAATTCTTTATTAAAGTTTTCAGAAATTGAAAGTGATGTTAATAGACACATCCAGGTGTGTCTCACTCCCCTCACATTTCGGTATTGTCTGAAATCTTTTCATAAGCCTCAGTAAAGGGGAAGGTTTATTTTCTGTCTACATGCATATTCCAAGTAGGTAAGAATCTTTTCTTTGAGTGGGTTTCCGGTCTAACTTGCAGTTTTTTGAAAATTGCGCTGTCTGTAGATGTAAACGCTGTTTTACCATTAAGCGCTTTCTTGATAAGATAGGCGTCAGTTTGTTGCATTTTAGTAGAATTCGGAGGTATTGATTTGTATAACTTCAAGTTTGTTTTGTGTGGATATGGACAGCAGTGTAACCATGCTGACATGTGTGTTCGATGATCGCCAGGATATATTGTTTGTATAACGATTCGAAAGAAGGGATAGAAGAAATTGGGGATCTGAGAAAGTTTTTGAGAATTCTCGATGTCTAAAGAGATTAACATCGTTATCTCATGCGGTTTTTCATAGTTCAATCCCTCAGTGATAAATTGAACTAGCTTCGTCAGGTGCGTATATCCGAATCCATATTAGAATGGGGGAGTTGCAAGGAGGGAGTAATCTTCCGAATGACTAACTTTTCCAGTTTTTGTGGAAGTCCACACAGGATTGATATTGACCAGTAAGTCGTTTTGAGGTTTATTCCTTTTCGGTATCGGATGTATTAAGGAATTTTTCCATATTGTTTGAATTTCGATTTGTTCATTAGTGGTTGAAAATATGGGTAATCGCCTCGATTGTGAGTGGTCCCAAATGCTTCAATTCTACCATTAAGATATTATCTGTCCATTTGGATAATATATATTCATATAATTGATTGTAGAGAATATATCCTCTGGCAAGAATAATAATTTCTTTATTCTCATGTGTTTTGGCTGAGGATCCAAAGATTTGGAGTAAGGTTTGTGGCGTATGTAGACATACCTGGGGGTTTATCATTGAATTGGCTGAGACGTAGTGCAAGGGAGAATTTTTTTAAATTCTTTAGTGTTATCCACAGTTAGGGGGTCGATGTGTTTTTCCTCGGACTGTTCAGAGCGGCTTCCCATTTCTTCTCGTTGTTTAGTGATTTCTTAGTTATTTATTTGCTCAGTTTCGAATTTTTAAGACTACATCGATCTAATTTTCTTCAGTCTCTTTCTCTATCATTGAGGGCTCTTGTTTCCGCGTAAAATCTACTATGAATATGGGAATGATTATTTTGCGGGCTTTGATAATAATTTCGTAGATAAATCGACAGACATGTTAATTGAGGGGAAATCCTAACACGGGACAAGTAGAGGTAACCCTCAATAAAATACGTAAACATATGTAAAGTTGGAAATGACTTAAATATTATGGGTCATTTACGTTTTCTCAAAAATTTCAAGAGTAGTTGATTGTGATCCTATTCATAAATGACGTAACAGATGATGGCAGTAACAAAGAACGGTACAATGAGAAAAAGATAATTGAAATTTTAAGTGGTCACTTATTTTGAAGGACGTGATTTTAATTAACAAACATAAAAGGAATGTCTGAGTCTGAGGTTATGTAAATTCTAACATTTTATCTTATACAGTCGACCTTCGCAAATTGGCCATTTTTGGTTCCTTAGAATTTATGCGGCCAATTTGCAAGGTGGCCAAATTGCTAGGGTCAACTTTATTAGTTATTTTTCTTTCCCGACTCTAAATACTTGATTTAAAATTAACAGGTTTAATAACAACATTATTAGTAATCGTCTGATCAATAAATTAATAAAGGATTTTAATCAAAATTATCACGTTTTTCAATTTACATGGAAAACGTGAAAAGCAGTATATAAATAAAATTGGCGTCGAAATTTAATACCTTCTTTATTTTCCTTCGTTAATAAAGTAGTTAAAGTTAAAGGAAATAAATAATACTAGTATGTTTCGTAATGAAGATAACATGACTTTAAGAAGACTAGTAAATGAGATCAAACAAATAGAACTGAAACAAGTATTATTATTCTTATACGTAGGTTGATGGAATGAGGCTCGAATCTGCGAATTTTGAGTCACGAATATTCGACTATGAAATTGACGGTCCCATTAATTCTCCTTATGAAGGAGGAAAATTTAAAATATCTTTGTCGATTCCAAACGGTTATCCATTAAGTTTACCAACTGTAAATTTGTTCATTATTATGTAGTTAAAATTCAAAACTCCGATTTTTCACCCTAATATATCTACAGGATTCACGTGTATCGAATGTGGTAGTCTACGGTATCGTGTAATAACCATGGTAACCTACATCGAGTCGTTAAAAAACCTGATGTCGGAACCAGATCATCCGGGTAAAATTTTTCAGAGCTATTCAAAATATTATAAATGTGCGGAATTAGTGACACATCTTTATGCCGGAGGTAAAAAATATAAATATTTTAGGATTAAAATATGACGAAGAAACAAAAAATAAATTTGAAGATTTTTTTACAAAAAATCCAAATTTTAGTAAATCAAAAGAAATTTTCTCAATAGATCATTTTTTTGAAGACAAAAATTGCAACAAATTTTCCTACTAAACATTTTAATGGTCTATTAAAATTTTGATTAATATATTATTTAATTAAAGTTGCTTTTTTGTTTAATGAATTTTTCATTAATGAATGATTACTTATGAATCAAAATTTTAATTTTTTATGATTTTCTTTCTAAAATTGAAATTTAATGAATTTTAATTTAATAAATCTTAATTTGATTAAAAAAATTAAATTAATAATTGTCACTGCCGTGGAACTTCATCGATTTTTTTGCATTTTTATAACATTTTTCTTGACTATTTATTTTATTTAGCCAATATACCAATTTTTTCAAATCCATTTGATGTGTGGTCATAATATATATTTATTCTATTTTATTAATGAAAAGAGTTCAAAATTAAGGCATCTGAATGGCCATGCTATTTCCCCTAACAATAGCCAACGAGATACGTTCTCGGAACCAACTAGTCTCTCGCGGATCCTTGGTCACAGCTTGAATCATGGAGCCGATCTTACGAACCAACTCATCTGCTTGGGGCCAAGGATTCCTGACGTTTCCACCGCGAATGGAACAAAATATACTCCTCCGAAATTCTCTGGTACTTCCTCCTCTTTCGTTCCTCGGCCTGCTTGAAGCATGTCCTGGGTCTGAAGCAGAAGCAACCAAATTAGACGGGGAATAAGTATCAACACACGTCGCGTCCCAGATCAGGTTTCGTCCGTTGGCGAATGGAAAAGTCGTCATCCCATCAGGGCGTTTTCCATCGTTTCGAGAAAGACCAGCAGGTTCTAACAGGCAATGGTGTCCAGCAGAGGCAAGGGAATTCTTTAATGTCATGTTAAGCAGGAGTGCCTGGGGAAACGACCCGCACTCATCTTGCATGACAAGGGATGATAACCAAAAGGATCGATCCAACGTCCACAGCGGCATTTTCTTTCGGCACACAATTTAAGACCAAGACGAAGCGAGGTAGCTATTCTCACAGCCTCATCATCCAACAGGTTTCCAATTTCGGCAGATGGAAAAGCGTTCATCCAGGCCCCCGTCGAGTGACAACTGGCTGTTTTGAGGCAGGCAAGCCTTCTTACATCTTCCGTCTTTTCAAGGGATTCTTTCTTCTTTTCGAAGACACAAAACAAATAGGACTTTTGCTTATCACAATTGACCGGAGCATTTAGGTACAAATTCATCCATTCATCCCAGGCTCCCGACGGCGTCAGCGGTACGTTTAGTCCGGAAGTAGAGTGAAGGACCGTATCCACTAAACGCCTTGACGAGCCGAACGAAGATAAATAGGCGCCCAAAGCAACGTCCGAAGGAAGAGAAAGACCCAAACCACCGCAGGCTACAGGGAGAGAGGCCTGTAACCATCCGAAATCATCAAAACAAACATTAAGAATGGACCCCATCGTTGACCGGATATCCATATCAATTAACGATAGAAGGTCTTTTTCGGCGTAGCATGGGGATCCCCGTAGAATAAAAAGGAGTTTTGGGAGAAGGAGACAATTCTTCAGCATAAAAAAGGCGACATGACAATCCAAAAAACTCATCCTGTCGGCATATTGACGTAAATTAGTCCTCTTGCCTTCCAATAACTCCCTCACCCGGTTTACCAAAATCCCACACCCAAGGAAGTCGAGAGAATCAATATGAGTCTCCCTAACCCCTGGGATGATTTCGCAGAGTTTTCTATGAAAAAGGTAGAATGAATCGGAACTCAAATTCAGATTAATTGCTTCGCACTTTTCATTGTTAAATTCCAGACCGATTTTTCCACACAGGCTTCTGATCGACGCAACTTTGGAGAGAATATCATCGGGACTTCCACCGAGAATACAATCGTCCAGATACCAGACGTTCAGTGGAGTGCAACGGTCCTGGGCAATATGGTCGATAGACAAGGAAAATAGAAGAGGACCGAGTGGTCATAATTAATTTTGCAAAATATGGTTTATTCACAACTAGAGCAAATTTAATATAATTAGTATCGGATAAATCTATTAAAAATTAAAACAAAACTAAGCGAAAATTAACTTTAAATATAAAAAAAATTATTCTATTCTTAACCCTATCCATTACTAACTATACCGTTATAACTCATACTCAAACATAAAACTTTAACCATAACCTTTAACCCATTAGCTAATGATACAATTCAAACATTCCAGTAAGTTATTGTCAATCTTTACATAAAGAATTTTTTGTTCGGGGTCTCAATCTTTGTTCAATTTGCTCGGCAATTATCAATTGTTCCATAAATGTGCGTCGCCAGTGATCGTATAATTTAGGGTCTAGGGACGGTGAAGACATATCAGGTTTAGAAGCTGAGGTCCCCTTCGAATCATGTTAATTGTTTGGTAATTGTTGGCGTTTTTTGGATGTATATCAGTTTTCTAAACTCAGGCATTGTTATTTCCTCTCCAAACTTAGACTTGAATCCTTCCAAGAGAATAGCCCACCCACCTCTGGGGACAGAACAGAGTCTAGAGCGCGTGCTTTTAATAACCAGGTAACCCATTGTTCTCGACAATCAGCTGTTGAGAAAGACATTATTGCTCGTAAAACCGGAAATTTCGTGTTTTTTTGTCTGAGGACGAATCCTAGAATCATCCGCGTCGGAAACATATCGGACAAGCTCGGCGGCAGTTCGATTTGGGTTTTCTTTACTCAATTCGGCACAGAAGTCAGCATAATCCGATGGATTTAGATGGTTCTTATCAACAACAACCATTAACCAGCAACGTGTTTTTATAAATTTTTTTAATTAAATAGAATTTTGTAAATGTAAAACCTTAGATAATTCCAGCTCCAAAAATAAACATGATTTTAATGACTTTTCTACAAACGATGACAATTTGATTAATGATGAATAATTCGGTTCTATGTAAATTCATCGCCGGTAATTTCATCGCGAGGTAAATTCATTGCTTGTTAATTCAAGCGACCACGTGGGTTCCTGAAAGAAGAGGTCGAAATTTTGATTTTTATATTATCATTAAAATGTAATTTTGGAGATTAATTTGACGATATGAGTCACGTGGCCAGATCCCAAGATAGAAGAAATTTGAAAACCTCATTCTCCAAATAGTGTTAAATTTTAATCAATGATGTGCACCACGTGTGTGTATTGGTTAAAGTGATATAAAATTATTGATTATCTTGGTGATCATTGACAAAGGTCGAACTTTAAGTGAATAATTATGATAATATAATTTTTAGAAAACAAGTTTATGACAATTATTAACAAAAACATTGTGTTAATTTCTAAAATGCTAAATTATAGGCAATGCTTTTAAATAGTCAAGAATTTCGCGATTATCGAAGTCATTTACAATGCGTTGAATTCTTAAAGCATTATCTCTGTATTTTTTCTTTTGTGTAGGACCTTCCCCACCAGCAATATACTGTTCAATTTTAATTTCATTTCTTGCTTGTTCTTTCTTCAAAACATCAATAAACTTCCAAATCGTAGGATGACACGCTCCAATTAAAGAATTAAAAGAATGATGCCATCCTTCGCAAGAGTTATTCGTTTTAGGCCCAGCAACTCTCGCTGCTTCAAAACAATTCCACAATTAATGGGCAAAACGTGGACAATGACGTACTTGACGGCGTCCTATCCAAATATCTTCTACATAATCCAGTACAGGTTGAGCTTCTTCTGGGAAACTGTTGTAATCGCATGTTCAAAATTATGACTAGTCATGAATGTATATAATTGATTAAACAAATATGGGACTGTCTTAAAGTACCATCCGCATACCAAAAGTTTGTAGTGAAAAGCAAATTCAGATTTTTTCTCGTTGTAAAAATTATTGTTTTAACAGTCTTCACTATCAAACAATAGAAAAAGTTCATTGGCATAAGAGTATCTGTATTCTGGAGGTATTCTTAACTGGTCTATGTTAAGTGGATTAGGAGGAGCTTGATCTTTTGTATTTCTTGAATTTCTAATGTTTCTTTTAATTAAGGAAGCTATGGGTAGTCGGGCAGACACCTCCAGTGGCAAACCCACACACACTTCAGTCGTAATAATATGTGGATTATCTTGTGATGCAAGAGCTCTTCTTTTTATTTCTTGAGTAATTCTCTTTGATTCGACATATGCAGCATCACCAGCATGATTGTGTTCGTTGACTCTTTTAATAATGATGTCTCCCTTGGTGTGTACTCTCGCTTTACATTTAATTTTGTAGTAGGATTCACATTTCCATAATGTGACTTTGCCATTAAATTTTTCAAAACAGTAAATGTATCCATCTTCAAAAAGTTTTCTCTTATTTCTATCACTCATTACAAATTGCAAAGCCATGCTGTCAAGATATAAGAAATTAGCGAAAAAATATCACTTTATAGTAATCAATTATGATAATGACGATAAAGTACAAAAGAATTCAAGGGCATTATCACCACATTACAAAAGAATTCAAGGACATTATCACCAGATTATAAGCTACTTTATCAGTTAAAAGAAACACAATTACATGCAACCATTACTCTTGTGTTTAAGATAGAGATGAATACTGTCCTCAGCACTAAAGAAAACTGACAATTTTATGTTTCAATCGTCGTATATAGATGAATACTGACAGAGTTATTTATTTTATTATTTGTAAGCCACAGGCGTACAATCTTTGGTAAGCCTAGCAAAAACAGTCATTGGTAATTAATCCAAGGAGGGAACGCAAAAGAGAACGTCTGCTTGTGACAACTAAATTGATCCCCCCAATAATACATGGCAGGCATACGTCAACTTCTGAAGAGAGGTGAAAAAATAGGTCCTCTCTCTTCAATTTTCATAGGTCCTACCGTCACGGATACGTGACTCCTATCGCCGAATAACCTCCAAAGTCGCAATTTAACTATAATATAAAAAATCAAAATTTCGACCTCTTCTATCTAGAAACCCGCCCACGTGGTTCCTTGATTTAACTGGGATGAATTTACCTCGCGATGAATTTACCGCGATGAATTTACCGGATGAATTTACCAGCGGTGAATTTACCGGTTACCGAAGAATTCTTGGAAAAAATCCAAGTCAAGTTTGTAAAAAGCTCTGAAAGAAGATGGAGATAGCACTGAATTCGAAAAGATTAAAGCAAATTGAGTATGCAGACTCGATAAATCAAATTGAAAAACTTGAAAATACTTTTTAAATACGGAAATAGAATAGAAGTTGTCCAATGAGACGGCTCCATTTGTTGTGTTGTTAACACGAATAAGGAATTGAGGAAACGTAAAGAAGGTGCAGAGTCCTCAAATTGCATTCAAGTTTTATTTAAGGCATTCCGTATTTGGATAAGTGCCTGTACGTGTATCGATAGCCTCGGATTACAATTCTTTTAAGATCATGAAGGGATGAACATCTTATTGGCTTTCAAACTTACTGAAGTCAATATCTTGGCTGCCTTGAGGATCGAAAAATTTTAAACAACGAAACCATATAAACTGTTTTCCACATACGTACTAAAACAAAACCAGTCCTCCTTCGAATAGTTGGGTAACTTTGTAGAACATCTTGAGAAGTAGATATGTCTTAGTCTTAGCACAATTGGGTTATGGTCGCTTGAAAAACCATATCGAACATCCAACGAAAGATATTCACCAAGAGAAGGAGTACACAATGATCTGTATGGAGAGGTTGGACTATCCATTCTTCGGATTGGAGTCCTAGTATGGATATCCGTGTTTTGATAATAGTTAATTTGACAAGTTGAGATAAAATGTACTCTCATCGATTGTCGGCTGATTGTGACTGGAGCCAGAGTGGATGTTTGCCGTTTATGTCTCCACATAGTAACAAATCCTTTAGTCCACATAATCTCGATAGGTTGGGAATATAGGAAGTCGTACATGACCCCCGAATTGAGATATAGACATGAGATATAAAACATCTCGTCGGAGAAAAGGATACTTCATAGAAATCTGTTCAAGAATAAAATCCCCTTTGCATAGTGAAGATACAAATGGGGTGACGTCCGTAAATATAATTCCCTCCTTAAAGATTGTCAATAATCATCTTCCGAGATTTCTTTCCCGGTCCTTGCGATGCACACAATGACTTGGAAACAAGGGGTTGAAGATGTTCTAGAGAATTTTGATTCCTGAATGAGGCGATGCCCACTTTCGAGTGAGCTAAGATGGAACATAGATCCAAGATTTTATTGCGGATTCCATTGACGTTTAATTTTAGAATGATCAGAGTAGAATCAGGGCCTGGATTAGGTTCTATATCACCAGTTAGAAGTAACGAAGAGAAAACGGGAAAATTTGTAGTCACTTTTCAGAAGGTCGTAGAACGGTTCTTTCCACCGCCAAAGTGAACCTCATCCACGCTAGAAAATTTGTTAATAAAACTGGTTTTAGTCTTAAACTTTAACTGTAAGACGCAGAACGATTTTCATTTCTGGAACGTTCAAAGTTGGTCTTTGTAGAATATGATTTTCCCTGTTAATTAGTTGGGTATCGCCAACGTTGTTCTAGTATGACGTAACATTTATGGAAGAGGGTTGGATATCATTAATGCATCTTCCGTATTTGTGTTACTCATGTCAGACAATATCTTAGGTTTACCATAGAGTTCAATTCCATCTTAGAAATCGGATAATTTAGTAGCTGACTCCATGACTAGAAAGTTGATGCATTTCACGTGATCCTAATTTATAGTAACTATGGATTCTTTTCGAGTTAACCATCACTAATTTCTCCGCCTTCCGGGAGTATTTTCTCCAATTTCTGCTAAGGAAATCGATGTGGATGTACTCAACCTCCAACAGAATGCAGGCAGAGCCTGTTCAGTCGTGGAAAGGCCATAGACATTGATGAGTCGTAAGTATGCTTACTTTCAGTGATGTAACTTTGTTCCTCCTGCCGTGGAAACCTCAGGATCTCTCCAAAACTATTTACAAAAAAAATTCGGAAACCAAACTTATTCTGTTCAGGCACCTTTCGTTCCAAATTTAAAAAATTTTCTTAAGTCAATCTGGACCAGGTTTTTTTCCAATCTTTATTCGTTTAAATTCCAGTTGAATTTATTTGAGGTTATTGTCTCCATCAGATCTCGCCCTTCAGAAATAAATGGGATAACCCTAACTTCTTGAAATTATATGTTTAATTCCGATAGCTCATTTTATCGCCATACGTCTCCCTCCTTATAGAGAGTTATTGAAATCTATAAAAACGACCCTATAATAGCCATACAGCTTCGTGATATTTTCTATCGTATTTCAAGCTCTCTATATGTTCAATCCGGTCTATCTATCTTTTTGACCCCCGGTTAAAATCCACAAGAATGTTCATGTTCACAATATACCGATGAGAACGTAGAAACGTCAACTGTTTTTAAGTCTCCAGAATCTTAATATAGTGGATTCCAAATTATTCTTTATGACAAACTCCAAGCCATAGTACTTTGCTTCAGTAGAAAGGAAGATTTGGTGATATCTCAAAGGTGCTCTTCAAATGCATTTGTAAATTTAGTCTTCTGAAAGCGAAACAAGCCAGTTTACCGTGTGGCCAACTGATCAAAAGGTTAAGCTGCTAAATTAATTCTGGTGCATTACGGATAATCTTTAGCATACTTAATGTCCTCATCTCCTCATTTCCTTAGGTCGAATGCAACAATATCAGGTTTTGAATTTAGAAATTATAGATAAAGGAATTATTAGTCATTGCTTCTAGAAGGCTTTTAATAAATAGAAATAATTGAAAATTTAAAAATGTCACGTTTATTTTAAAGAAGTAATTCTAATAAATAAACATAAAGGAATGTCTGAAACTGAGATTTCATATATTCCTTAAAGAGATTTCATATTTTTTCATTCGCCGACACTTAATACATTATTTAAAATTCACATATATAAGTTTAATATCAACATTATTAATTATAAATAATCGATTGATTTATAAAGGATTTTGTTTTTTGACTTTATAAATTCGAAATTTGACCCACTTCTGTTAAGAATATTTTGTAGTAGAACCAATTTCAATAACTTTTTCTATTTTTTATAAAAAAATAAGATCAACGCCTTTAAAATATCTCTGATTTTTAGAAAACAATTTTTAAGGTTTAGAACTCAAGTCATATAAATTATTATTTAAAACTTTCAATACTTTTTCATTAACGTGATATCATATATTTGTGTATTTAAAAATATAAATCAATAAAAATTGTGACTTTATTGTCTTAAAATAGTAAATTTTGACATGACAAAAATCGCCCTAATTATCACGTTTACATTGAAAAACGTGATAATAAAAAGCCGCATATAAATACAATGGCGTCGAAATGAATAATTCGTAATATGAATTAGGTTTAATGTAGAAGCTAAAACTATGAGAACACTCGTGAATGAAGTCAAGCAATTGAAAATGAAACAAGTATTAATTATTCTTATACGTAGGTTGATGGCATAAGACTCGAATCTGCGAATTTTGAGTCACGAAAATTTGATTTTGAAATTGATGGTCCCATCAATTCTCCTTATGAAGGCGGAATATTTAAAATAACTTTGGAGATTCCAAGATGTTATCCATTAGTTTTACCCAGAGTAAATTTATTTATTAGAATTTAGTTGAATTTTATAACTCCGATTTTTCACCCTAATATAAGATCTACAGGATTCACGTGCATTGAATATGCGAGTGAACAGTATGATATGATTTTAACTCTTAGACATGGTGTAATAACCATGGTAACGTTCATCCAGTCGTTAATACATTTGATATCAGAACCAGACCATCCTGCTAGAGTTTTTCAAAGCTATTCCGCACACTATAAATATGCGGAATTATTGACACATCTTTATGCCGGGGGTAAAAATTATATAATAGCGTAGGATTAAAATATGACGAAGAGTTAAAAAGAATGTATGAAGAATTACGAAATATTTATGAACAATCTCAAAAAAATATAACATCAGATATACATTTTGTTTTTTACAAATTAATAAAATGATTGATCGCCGAATAGTAAAAAATCGCACATAGTAAAATATTGATTATTTGTTTTTTAATTAATTGGAGAAAATCTATTTTCAATGACTACTAGTTTAGTTATTAGAACAAATGTAACCAAACTTTAGATTTTGTAATCAATTACTCAACATGGAGTTTCACCTCTCTATTATAAAAAGATTAATTTATTTTTTATTTAAAAAATCCCAAAGTCACAAACAGAAAGTTTCAAATCAAACTAATTAAGTAATTTTAATTTATAGTAACTATGGATTTTTTTCGAGTTAACCACCAATCATTCAACCGCCTTCTAAAAGCGTCTCCACTAATTTCTGCTGAGGAAATCGATGTGGATGTACTCAACCTCCCACGGAATGCAGGCAGCGTCTGTTCAGTCGTTGTGAAGGCCATAGACATTGATAAGTCGGAATTATGCTGACTTTCAATTATAAAAATTTGTTCTTCTTGCCGTGAAAACCCCACGATCCCTTTTACACTTTTTACTTAAAAACTCGGAAACATAAACTTACACATGTTTATAATTACTAGCTGATTCTTAGAGGGGCAAAAATCACTTTTTATTTGTAGAACACCAATCCTGTTGTTAATACTCCAGAATCGGAATATAGTGGATTCCAAATTATTCCTTATGGCAAACCTAAGCCATAGTGCTTTGCTTCATTAGGAAAAAATATTAGGAAATTATCTCAATGGTGCTCTTCAATTTAATGTCCTCATCTCCTCAAGGTAAATTTTGTCCTTCTTCTTGATGAACTCAAGACAACGGAAACCTGTAGTTTTATAATAAACATCTTCGGGTGCACCAATATCAGACTTTTAATTTGGAAATTAAAAAAATAAGAGAATTAGTCATTGCTTCTATTAATAATAGAAATAATTGATAATTTTCACGTTTATTTGAAGCATGTAATTTTAATTCAGTAATCATAGGAGACAGGTCACTGGTCCAGCTAAACAGAATTGGATCGCTCATCGCGAGGAAAAAATGCTAGGAGAGAAAAAAGCTGGCCCATTGAGCGCATTTCTTTGCACATCGGCAGGGGAAATGGGTTCTCAATTACGAGATCACCAGTAGTTGTTAACAGTTAATTTTTACGTTAAATAACAATGATTAGATAATCTTTTTATTATTATTTATTACTTTAAGCAGAACTCGCACTTTATTTTAAGAAGTAAGAACAGTAATGATTAGGGAACCAGAAAATTGCAATTTTTTAAAATAAAAATTTCAAAAAAATTTTTTTAATTGTAAACAATTGCATTATGGAAAAATAAATGAAGTTATTTATTGTTATACGAAATTAAATATTCCTAAACATTTTCAGGTTTAAAATTTCGATTTTTGGTAAGAATTTTCGTCAAAAGAGATATCGCCCTTTCAACTGAAACTGACCTTCAGCAACAATTGCGAAGGTATGAGTAAATTTCTGGCGAAAGATTTTTATTTAATAATTCAAGAATACTTAGTATCCCAGATTTCTGAAGCCTTTTTGATACATGATTTTATATATATTTATTTATCAAACAATAAGTAAAAGTAATTCTTTAATAACGCCCGTCTAACTCAATCTTTTTTTCTTGGGGCCAACCCCTATTGCCTTTATATGCGTGTTCACGTCGTTGCATACTCCACATTCAGTGTTCTCATAATTGAGAACGCATTTCTCCTGACGATTTGCAAGGAAATGCGCTCAATGAGCCACCTCGTCCGCACGTAAAATTTTTATATTGCACCGATCTGATGAAAATTCTATGCTGTTCAGATCGTCATAAAATTTTTCAATTGAATAAACGAGTAGTTAGGTATTTGAAATCATTTTAATTAAAACCAAATAGTTTGAACTGATTTCGGTTAAACTTGAAAACTGGCCTAAAATAATTAAAATCGAAACACTTTATATTAAATTTCATCTCCTTTAAATTCAGAGAAAATTTTTATAATTTTTGGAAGATTCTGTTAAATAGCACCCATACAACAAACAATTAGCACCTTTTTAATTAATTTTTATTTGAAAATAATTGCAAAAAATTGCAAAAATTGCAAAAATTTGCAAATTTAAATTGAAAAAATATAACTCGAACTTTTATTAAATAAAGCAAAAAACAAATTAAATTAACACAGCCAATCATCCAAACTGGACCCAGCAGACATTATCGACGTTTCTTTGCCTCTCACGATTTCAACAGAGATCAACTTGCGAACCACCAGGTCTCACGTGCGTCGTGGCTTTTTAGTGTAGCTATTCCACTTATTCCTCCAGTTCTCTTCAGTTGTCTCGACTACAAAGGGATAGCGCTTCGTATTTCTTCTCCTTTGCCCTCATCGTTTTTTCCGCGGCATACAGTGTGTCGACCGCGCTCCCGACAATGTTGGACAAACAAAGTAAGTCGACACAAGTAGCGTCCAAGACCAAAGGTTTCCCCTCTTCGAATAGGAAAATTGTGATCCCGTCGGGACGTTTTCCGTCTTTTCTGTCCAGGCCAACAGGTTTCAAGTATGCGGGGTATTTCGCAGACTTCAGGGCTCGCTTGAAAATTCCGTTGATCGCCTTGTGCCTTGGGAATCTTCAACACGAGAGGGCATGGTGTCCATTACAATCGATGGTGGCGCCATACTGACATTTGTGATTCCGACAAATCTCCTGTCTAAGTCTGGTGGAGATGCCGATGCGGACAGTATCGTCGTCAAGGTGGGTCCCGACACTACCAACGGGGAGTGCATTGATCCAAGCACTACATTCGCATCTTCCAGTGACTAGACAGGCACGTCTGTGTTGGTTAGATTGATTCAGAAGCCTCTCATATTTATTCTCGCAGATTGGTCCTGTAACGGTCTTTCTGCTCAGGAAGCAATCCTCAGATTTGTATCACGTCGTATCGAGTTGAAGGCATTTTCAATGTCAATTTTGATGATTACGTGAGGAATGTTCTCGTTCTTTTCGGTGAATGTTCGGACAGCATGAACTGCTGCTTCACAATCCCCTGGTTTGTCGACCCTATTTGGGTCGGTTGTAGCTGTTATAACGTAGGCAGAATAGAAGCTTGAGGCCAACCGACGAAAAACCAAGCCGACAGCAATAGGGTGTATTCCCCCTCTCCTCTTGTCGAATGCGATTAAATTGGCGTTGAACATTACGTGTCGAATTGTTTTTGGTAGTGTCCTTGATAGCATCCTGTTCATTAGTTTGGTGATAGCCAACACGAGCCGGACCCCAGATTTGCCCGTGTTATGAACAATGGGGTCTTTAAGGTGACCCGGACGGAGTCCATCTAGTCCTCCACTGCTGCTCGGGACGAAAGAGAGAATCCCATCTTTTACGTCTCTTCAGAGACAAGTAGATTTGGTAATTGTTCTGGGCAAGGAGGAATCCGGTGGTCGTTAGGGAGACTTAGGTTTTGTTCAACAAGTGATGCGAAGGACTGTTCAGATGGCTCAATTATACGATGATCCTCACGGCAGCACGGATTCCATCTTCCGAAAAATTTCGACGGATCGCACTTCTTAATCTCCGAGTGTCCGAGATTGTCGATGTTGGCTTCTCATGGTTTTGGGATTTGTAGGTGAGCTTTTCGAAGTCTGCCAATAGGTTCCTTGAGAAAAATTTGTGGACATTTTCTTTATTAATGACGTAAGTGATTTTCTTCTTTCCCCTCCTATGGGGTATGCATAGTGTGAATGGAGCTAAGCAAAATAATTGTACCCAATCCTCAGAGTCGTCCGAAGAGACTGCCTTTCAATACAATCACATAGGCAGTCCGCGACAGATATACGGGCAGCTTAGGGAATCCTAATCAGGAGTCTTAATGCAACTTTGCGCCATTTCCACATCTAATTATATTTATTGATGAAAATGAACTTTGCATAGATAACTACAGCATTGATGTGATGAAACAACATATATTATTTATTAGTAGAGAAATTTCTAGGTATTTTTTCGATATTTATAAATTTTTAGATATTTTCCTGATAAATACTATCGTTTTCTCAGCAACCCATTTGCAATTTCAGTTAAGGATATCCCTTCTGAAAACCATTCAGGAACAATTTATCGATTTGTTTAATGATGCAAATCATGTTTTCAACGAAGTTTCCCAAAGCGATTTTTTGGATTCAAATGGCTGATTCCTATTCAGAATTGGCAAAGATGGCACTTCTTATTCCATTTGCAACTACATATGAGTGTGAGACAGCTTTTTCAGCACTACTTACCATCAAATCAAAATTCCGCAATAGATTGGATGTGTCAAATGACATGAGGGTTGCATTGTCCAAAACAAAACCCGACTTAGAAAAACTGGTGATGGCCAAACAAGTGAATCCATCTCATTAATTATCATTCTTTAAATTTGCACTAATTTTTGTTTTTATTAAAATGTTCATTCACTAATTTAATGAAGGACCACAAGCAATTAAAAAATAAAAGGACCGCGACGTCTTTTTGTTTAAAAAGTTTGAGAACCACTGGTCTAGTGGTGCATGTTCAAAAGGATAGTGTAGGGCCGAGTATATCGTATTATCTGGTAGGATACATGACCGACAGTGCCAATCGGAAATGACAGCCAGGGCTCTTTTAGTCATTCCGGCACTGGACCTATGGAAGCCACACGAACAAGCCGTGCAATGGATCATCCGCTTTCTTTTATTCACTATGTTGCATTTTTTGCAGATCTCATCTTCTTTTGCATTTTTCTGCATGTTCTTTTTCTGGTTTTCCTTTCTTTTCTCTTAACACCACAACGACCACAACGAGTAGCGTGCAATCGGATCCGACTTTTAAATTAGATTTAATTGTAATTTATTGCAATTGGTTGGCCTAGTAATGATAATCAATCAATATCCAAGACATTGAAAAGGGTTCTTGACTTTTAGTTCTATTCTTTTTGTTTGTGTGTGAGTTCCAGGAGACAATCCAGTTCCGCAGTGTTAAAACACTGATGACTCCAAAGCATCTTAGATGCGTGGAACGATATTCGAACCGAGGACCTCATGATTTTGGTCGGGAGCTTATTACTCTGAGCCATCGAAAAGTTATGGCTTTGCACTATAAATCTATTTTTTAAATAAAATTAAAAATTTAATTTTACAACAATAAAGCCAACGAACAGAATCTAGTTAACATTAGTAAATTAGGAAAACATCGTAAATAGTTTATTTTGGGTGTGGAGGTTATTCAAATCGCTCCATCCTCCCAATGATTTACCATTTGCGAATACACGTGGTACCTATTAATAATTGATATAAAAAACGGTTCTAGCCCCTGTGAGACTTTGTAGATAATCTTGAATAGCTGCACAATCCTGTCTATCTCCAATTTCACAGACATAATATTGGTCTGATGAAATCACATCTTCTTCAACGTACATTTTCATTACTTCCTTTGCTCTAACACAGAAAGGACATGATGACTTGGAAAATATTACAACCTACAATTAAGCAGATCCATTACCTTATAATTCGAAATTAGACTAATTCACAAACTCACGAACCATGGATTGATTTATTTTTAATTAATCAATTCAACTTTTTAAATTTAATTTAATAATTTATTTAATTATTTTTTTGCAGTTACTATAGCCGGATGGCATAGTGGTTAGGTGTCGGGCAAAGTGACATAGGTTACGGGTTCTAATCTCGCTGCTGTTCACCTGGTGGAAGGTTCCACGCATCTACGATGCTAAAAAGGCTTGACGAGTGACTCCGTCATCAGTGGACTCTCACTGCGGAACTGGATAGTCAAAAAAGGACCCATACACATGAATAAGAAAATAGAAGTAAAGATCATATCTTGGTTCTACGATTAGTTAAAATTAACTGTTCTTTATTTAAATAAAGTGTGTGTCCTGCCTATACGGATCTAATACTACGGCTCCGTGTAAAAGGCTGTTATTATTATTACCATGAAAAGGAATCCATATCAGTTTTGAAGAAAGAAGCCCTGATCGGGTTCTTCTACAGAAATTCGATAAGATACTATATTGGGATCGTTGGAGGATCAACCAAAAAGAGTGTGGGAGTTACTAGAAGTCGGAATCATTTAATTAGTTGGTGTTAACACGTGGTCTTGGCGATTGTAAATAAATAAATAAGTCATCAAGGCATGTGGGTTGGATTTTGTTAAATAGTGGATAGGTGTCATTAGATCAACCTAATCAAGAGACGCCTAATTCCTGGCGACAATCAAAAAAGATCCTTATCTTCTATACTCCAACAGAGGAGTTCCCACAATTGTCAGATATAGACAGACGAGGTGCTTAGAAAGAATAAATTCCACTCCGACTTGGGACTGGACAAATATCTTTCGGGTATATCTAAGGTTATTAAAAAATAATAGATTTCTCATTCGTAAGGTAACGAGTTAAATATCCATTAAAACTGAAAATTTGAAATAGGATCACTCTTGATTGCATGAATCGAATTTCGATGAGAAGTGAGCAATGATTAATGATTTTTAATGAAATAGATGATTCTGAATCAAGATTGGATAGGAAATCTACATTCCCTAAGAGGTTTAACCTTAACACTTATCTTCTACCCAATATTAAATAATTATGTTTCCACAAAACCATATGAATTTTGGGTGTGGAAAAGCTACAAATAACACCACATAAATAAAATAATAATAAAATTAAATTATTCCAAACTAACTAATTCCCTGATCCTGACGCGTTGCAGCAGAAATTTCACTCTAGAACAAAGATCCAGAGGACGCGGTCCAGGGAGCTGAGGTCGATTCCAGAACTCGTCACCGGAGAACGAAATTGTCTCCCGGTGGAATGAATTGATGAATCCTTATGAATGCCGGCCAGACATTGGATGGATCCAATGATACCACCAGAGGGAAGGATCCAAGGCTATAAGTACTATAACTCTTGTGAAAAGGGCTATTATTATAATCAACGAACGTGCTCTCAGTGCTTTCTTAAACGTAACTATATGTTTTCAAGAAACATGTAAGGATACATTTTGAACTTTTTGCTATTAGAATTGTGTGAGATAATTAAAACAAATTATTTAGTTGTCCCCTTGATCAAGAATGACAATATTGATATTTTCGTAGAAATATACTTTCTCCAATATCATTAACATGGAGTTTGAACGTCATCTTTTTTGTCAGACTTTCTTGATCACTCCTAAGTGTTATGAATTCAATGCTGTAATCGTGGATACGGTTTCCGTTATCCATTGGACGAAGCATCTGCATACTAGAAGATACATCTCTCAAATATCCCATGTGTCCTAAAGAATTCCTTGTCTAATCCAAAATCATAATTCGTTATTTAATAATGGTTTCGTACAACCATTTCGTTGTCTGTTGTTCCACTTTGAGTAATCGATACGTGAACCGTATGTAATTTTAGCAAATGAGTTCTTGACACGTTCTGGTATTGATTTTCTCATCTTATGTACTTGAGTCGAATAATCATTCATTATAATTTAAAAAATGGCCATGATAAAATTATCTATCATCTCCAAACTTGAATAAATATATGATATTAAAATATTTTTCTAAGGATTTTTATTGTTGCCTCTAATATTTGCTCACTTGGCTTGTCAACCAAGCTACCACGGTTTTTTTTAAATATTTATGTTCAATAATTTAAGGAGGCTATCACTAATAAACGTTTTTCTTGTTGTTCGTCGATTAGAATAGTTCATGATTGCACGGTTTTATGTTTATTTATTTAACTCCAAGACCACCAAGAAAGATAGGTCAAAACTAACTAATTAGGTGATCCCAGCCTCCAACAACATCCGAACCTTTTATGTTTCTCCACTGTCGATTTAAGAAAAATTAGTTTACTAACGTGATTTTGTAAATAACCACCCGGATGGCGCAATGTCATGAATGCCAAGTAAAAAAGCCTGATGGCCCCTGGTTCGAATTTTGCTGCTGTACATTCAGACTGAAGGTTCATGCATCTACGATGTTTTTGCTTCATCAGTGAATATTTCACTGCTTCTCTTCTAAGAGGAGAAAGGTAAAGAAGCAATTAGTAATTTTGATTTAAACAATGTAAAAATAAACCTTTTTTAGCTTAATTTAAGATACCAATAATATGACCGAGTGTCTATGATGGTTGAGGGTCTGATGAGTGACGTCAATGCTTCTCTGCGAAACCGCATCGTCTGAATAGGACTCATCCCTTTCAACGATTAGTTAATATAACTGTTATTTATTCTAATAAATTGTGTGTCCTGCTTATGCGGAGCTATAAATATTATGGCTCTCGTGAAAGAATGTTAATGATATGACCGACTATTAGATTTTGGATGTGATTATTCTATTGATGCATTTTTAAGTGAAATATCCTTTGGAAAAGCCACTCGGTTTCCAAAGGATATCCCTGGCATTATTTAGAGGTAACAGCCACTCGATCATATCCGCTGGACTTTAGAACGATTTTATTGTTATAAATAAATGTTTTTTCATATGAAAAAAAAGAAAAAAAAAGTGAAATATTATTTCAGATAAATGTAATTCAATCATTAAGATAAATAATCCGTTAACTCTGCCTATTTCGTTGATGAAACATTTAATTTAGTTTATCTCTTTGTGTTAGTTAATTACCACAGCCTCATTAACCAGTAAGAGGTCGGTAGCCTTCAAGCAGCCTTGACTCAAACCAGAGAAAATCTTTTCAAGAAAAGAGATTGATAAATCAAGAGTCCGAGTTGTTCGCATTTTGAAATATTCAGAGTAAATCCAAAGAAGGAATATTATCTCTTATTAATAAATTAGAAAGATAGACAAATGAACAGATGAGTGAACAGATGAGTGATTCTATGTTCGCCAATTGGTTTCATTTTTACTCAAAAAAATTAGACATAGCCTTGACTGCATGACTATTCCTTCTCTGGACTTCTAGGGAAATAAGCTCGAATAGCAAACAGCTTTTGTAGAAGTATCTTGAACGTGCTGGGGTAAGATTTCCGAGTCATTTGAGGATAGTGGTCATTCCTTTTCTCAAAATATCTCATTCAGTTACTTTACCTCCGGTAAATTAAATATTTATGTTGCCACAAAACTATTCAAAATTTTGGGTGTGGCAAAGCTGTACCATGGCGCCATATGGTTAGATATTGTTCACTCCAATGAGGTTAAACAATTACATTTGAGTACTAATTATTTAACGGACTGACAATAACTGTTAATTGTAAAAATAATATTCACCCAATTAATCGTTTTCCTTCTTTTGTGCATCGGATCTTTGATAGCAAAAAACTAGAGAAACAGCCAGGAAGATAAATGCTGATTTAGAAATGAACATTTCCACGCAGTTAAGAAAAGGGAATGCGCTCTAAATAATGAAACAGACAGGCAGAGAATCAATGCGCTCTGAACCATGAGAGCTGGCTAATAGGACTTTTAATTTTGTCTAATTTACTAATGGTAGTACATTTTTGTGGTAATTATTTTTACCAAAAATCATTTATTAATTCAAATAAATAAAAAAATTATTCGGTAGGTTCGTTATAACTATGCGAGAAATTTATAAAATTTAATCAACCAGAAAAAATTAGTAGTTAGAAAATAGTAATTATAACTGACATGCATCAACTTTGTTCGACTGCGTATTGTTGGGGTGAAGGAATTCAATGAAGAGTTTATATATTATGGTTGCAGCTAGTCCCCCAGAATAGAGTGAGAACTGAGGAATAAAGAAGTATTCATATCCCAAAACAGACCATCCAGTATCCTTAGCATATATTAGACTTATTATTCGTCCAGCAAGATCAAGATCTGGAACTAGGATGAAGACTCCTGAGGCGCCAAGACTGCCAAGAAGAGCACCAACCATCAAAGAAATGGAAATTACGTGGGTTGCCGGATGTTCAGCAGGGTTTTCGGAATCAGTTATAGCTAATACACCGAATACTACACCAAATGCTGCAAGAAACTGTTCCATAAACATGGTTGACTTTCTGATCCCTGAAGTTGGGGGATAAGTCGTCATCATTTGCATTATAAATACGTTATTAGTCTTTTTCACGTTGAATTGATCATAGTACAACCAATAGGTGACCAAACTTGCAGTTATTGCCCCCAAAAAGTGAGCAATAACATATCCTGGAAACTTTCTCCAAGGCTTTCTTCCAGCCAAACAAAGTGGTAATGTGATAGCGCTTGATAAATTTCCTCCACCATTCGCCATTGCCACGTAAAGACCAAACAGAACAGCGCAAACAATTGAGAATACAAGGGTACCCATGCTTTGATGGTTGTTTACAAAGTTTGCAAAGTTTCCTTCAGCACCAAAATAGAATACAACTGATCCCAAGTATTCTGAGTAATATTCTGGACTTATTTTGCTCATAAATTGGATCCATTTCGATTTCCATTCATTTAGTGAATTCTGCATTTCTTAAACCAAGCGAATTTTTGTTTATATACCCAAAATTTGGCGTGGCATTAAAATTTACGAAATAATGGCAAAATTAATTGTTTATAAAATTAATGAGGTTATAAAATTTCAACTAAATGGTTTCAAATGCTATATTATATTTATTTACTATTCCCTGATACACATAGATGGAAGTAAACAATCAACTACAAATTATGTTCACTTCTTACGTTCACAGTCACTGAGAAACAATTGTTTCAAATATACAGAAACCAGTCCATAATCAAATTTGTAGAAACACCTAAAAAGAATAATCATGTGAATGGCAAAATTAATTGTTTATAATATTAATTTGAGGTTATAAAATTTCAACTAAATGGTTTCAAATGCTATATTATATTTTATTTACTATTCCCTGATACACATAGATGGAAGTAAACAATCAACTACAAATTATGTTCACTTCTTACGTTCACAGTCACTGAGAAACGATCGTTTCAAATATACAGAAACCAGTCATAACCACATTTGTAGAAACACCTAAAAGAATAATCATGTGAAGTGGAGAAGGGCAACTAATCCATTTAATGCCGTCCTGAACAGACGTCCCTGAAAGAGGATCACATAACGCCACGCAAATTGAACAAAGGAAGAAAGGGACAGCATAGAAGAGAACTTTCGACCAAGTAACCAACGATGGGAATTGAACACAAACCATTGTCATAAGTATGACATCCTAACCCTAAGCTGCATTGATTTTCAGTCTCAAATACTCGATTTTTAGTCTCAACTTACTAAAATGTTTTTAATATTGATTTAATTAACTTCTTATAATTTGAATCCTATGTGATGCATTTGCCATGTAGAGATTCGCACTGTCAAAGCCAATGCTCAACCGAGCCAATTCATTATTAGATTAACTCTTCGCATGGTGTTCAGAATTCAGCGATTGAGAGACAAGCTGCAACGGTCGATCATATTAGTTTATTACCCAATGTCTATCTGGTATGCCCAGCACAAACAGTCACAACTAATTAATCTAAGGAAGGACCCAAAAGGAGAACGCTTGTTTGTGACGACCAAATCCATTCTCCAATAAACCATTACAGGCTTTCCGCTTCCGAAGAGAGGTGGAAATCTCCCTTCTTTTATTTTCGTCGCACGTCTACGGTCGAGGACATCACTTCATTCTTTAGCGGGAGAGTTTTCAGAAAAGCCAGGGAGATCATAATACGAGATATTTTAACTCTAAATTCAAAATTACATAAATAATAAAATATATGATGATTAAATTTTTTTTATTAAAGACAATTATTTAACAAAGAAACAATGTTTGTTTAACTATTCTTTTTCCTTATTCCTTATAATAAATTTATTTATTAATGTTAGTTGAGGAAGCCTGTTGCGTGGATTGCGAACGAGTTCCCTCGGAGTATGGCCATTCCAATCATTTGTCTCAGCCATAACCCTTCTCGTTGATCTTTTTTCTTTCTGGCAAGCATTCCTCCGAGTTCGCGCAAGAACTCAGCCGTCATTGGACCAACGTCTCCTTATGATTCAGTCGCAACAGGAGTACTCGGTAGCGATCCCCGATGCAAGAATATTTCTTGATTTTTAGGTTCTCCGCAGTCGAAGCAACTGCTCCAGGTGTCTGAACCGATTTAAAAATGTTCTTGCTTGAGATCGTGTCAACACAAGTTGCGTCCCAGACCAAAGATCTTCCGGATGTGCAAGGGAAAAGGGTCATCCCGTCAGGTCTCTTCCCATCTCCTTGATCGAGACCTACTGGTTCAAGCTGTGCTGGGAAGCCTGTAGCCTTCAGAGCTCTGACGATCACATCGTTCAGAGCAGCATGACGTGGTCCCCTTCCGGCGCTTTTTCTGCAGGACAGCGGGTGCAATCCTTTCGCATCGACTGTTTTCCCGCATCGGCATCGGTGCTCCAGGAAAACGTCTAGTCCCAGCCTTTGTCCGATTCCAATCCTCAAAGAATCGTCGTCCAAAAAGGTCCCGAGGTTTGGGCAAGGTATTGTACCAAGCCATGCTCCACTCCTTCTACTTGAAGCTGACACCAAACAAGCCAGACGATGTTGATTTGCTTCTTTTTTAAGGTCTTCTAAAATTTTGGAGCAGACAATGTTATCCCCATTACTTTGCTTTGTTGTGTCTTCGGGGATTTTGAGTCCGGACCCGTTCCATTTCTGACAAGTTTCGTCAAATGACTCATTCCAGAGAAGTCCAATAGTGTTATAAAGGACTTGCCGTGTCAAATGGCTGCAGTTTGAGAGAGATGATAGATAAGCCGGGTACGCAACCTCCAGCGCCGATCTTATTCCGACACCCCCAAATCCAGAGGGAAGCTTACATTGTTTCCAACCAAGTTCGTCGAAGCGGACGTTAATTAGTGACTCAACAGTCTGCTTGAGAGACTTTAGCTCTGATTTGTTAACATTATGTCTAAGCCCAAATGTTTTAAAGCGGGTAACGCTTTACGTAATGAATTGTATGTTTCCTTGAACGATCCTCCAATTGTGCCATCATCGAGGTACCAGAGATTTAGCTGAGCGTCAATTGATCTCACAACATCATCAATGGTCAAGGCAAATAAGAGAGGTCCGAGCGGATCTCCTTGTTGGACACCCGTTTTTGATTTAATAATTTCATTTTCAAAAACCAAAGACGTATCTTCCCCATAGGATAATTTGACAAGAGGGAAAAGCTTTGGAACCCTCTTCCAACACGTTTTCATAATTTTATCTCTTCTGAGAGAATTGAAGGCATTCGTTATGTCCAACTTGATTCCAATGCATTCATTTGAAATATTTCTCTGTGTGAAGAAACGCCTTGCTGCATGAACCGCTGCCTCACATCCGTTCTGGATACTAACACCCATTTGTTTAGGAAAGAACTCCTCTCCGAGTTGTCGGCTCACCAGGGTCGATGCTATCTTTGCTGCAAGTCTTCTGAAATAGTTCCCGACCGCAATGGGCGGATTCCTCCATTGGGTTTTTTGAAAGCAAGTAGCCTTGCGGAGAAGAGCAATTCTCTGGCATACTCTGGGATGTCGCCGTTAACCATTTTTCTGATTAGGTCCGTAATTGATTTGACAAGACAGCGTCCAGCTTCCGAGGTGTAAGTGGACGTAAGGTCTTTAATATGTCCAGGACGTAACCCTTCCAAGCCTCCACCACTGCTAGCGGTGAAGGAAGCTATTCCGTGGCGCACTTCGGATTCGGTAATGATAATCTCCTGGGTTCCTTCAGGATTCAAAAACTTTTCATAGTCAGTCGGTGCATTTGGATGCTTCAGTATTAAGGTATTCAGGACCTCGGGGGTACAAGACAATACTGTGTCATCGGACGTGATAACCCGTAAGGCTGCGCGCACTTCGTCTTCCAGAAGTTTTCGGTTTACTCTCTCCTTTAGTTTGTTGGGGGCATCTTTGATGAATGCTCCTCTGGTTTCGACCTCATTAACATTAAGTGGATGTTCAAGTATTGCGTGTATGTTATGACAGCTAAAATTCACTATGTTTCGTTTCAGTTTCCCGGATAAGTTGAGTCGGGAGTTTGTTTCTTTATTATTGTCCTCAGATTCCTTTGTAGGTATTCCGAGTGCAACAGGTGCAAAGCATATAAGTTTTAGCCAGGATTCTCAACTGTCAGAGGATAGTGCGTGATCAATGGCATCTGAAAGACACGTTGCTGCGGCAATTCGTACTCCTTTAGGGATTTTTACTGGGATCTTCATGGCTTTCCTGAGGTTCGAGATCTTCAAGAGAGTATGGTCTGTATGTGGCAATGTAAAGTTTGGCTGAGTTATTTTTTCCCGCCTGGGGGCCTCCATTCCAATACAAGAGGGTACAGCCAACTCGACAGCGTCTCGGCGCAAGCTTTACTCATTTTTATGCAGCCCAGATGGGCGAATGATTCACATTGTTTGCAGTTAATCCCATATTTCCTGATGTTCGATTGTCCACAAAAAAAACATACTTGATTTGTCCGTACTGGATTTGTTCCTCGTACTTTGTCTTCTTTTCGTTCTTTATTTTCCATGAGATTTTGTTGATCACACCACACAACTTAATAAACGTGCAAACAGGTTGCGACCGAATCATCGGGAGCCGTTGGTCCAATGACGGCTGAGTTCTTGCGAGAACTCGGAGGATTGCTTGCCAGAAAGAAAAGGGATCAACGAGAAGGGTTATGGCTAAGACAAAAGATTGGAATAGCCATACTCCGAGGGAACTCGTTCGCAATCCACGCAGCAGGCTTCCTCAACTTAAAAATAATTAAAATAATTTAAAATTAATTAAGAACAAAAAGTTAAAAAAGACACGTGCTATAATTGTTTCTCATATTGTGTAACAACCTACATTCTCCGCCTACCACTTCAATAATTTGTGTTGAAATTGATGAAATAATAAAAAAAATTTCAATTGAACGTGAAAAGTTCGTTTTATTCGTCACATATGCCGCAAGATATATGACAAGTGGTAAGAATAAATCTAATTTTAACTCGGACCTCAATGAAATTTATATATCCAAATTTTTTCCACGTCACTTTTTGTTTCACATCTATTACACTAAGAATAAAATCCTACTTCACAGATGTGTTCTCACAAAATGGAAATCCACCCTAAATTGTTGTCACAAGATGAAGAAGATGGCTAAAAGCAGCAAATATTATTCCCAGAATCTTCCAGAAATTATTAAAATTGTCTCTGAATTTTAATAAAAAATGTTTCAATTTTTAATTATTTTAGGTCAAAGAATCAGTTAATATTCTCACGTTGTTTTTAAGTTTAACAGAAATCAGTTCAACTATTTGGTTTTAATTGAAATGATTTCAAATACCTAACTACTCGATTATTAAATGAAAAATCTTATGCAGATCTGAACAGCATAGAATTTTCATCAGATCGATGTAATATAAAAAAATTATATATCAAAAAAGCTTCAGAAATCTTGGATACTAAGTATTTTTGATATAATCACTATATAGTAGTGCTATAATTAATTAGTATTTTTTAATAAACAATGTTAATGTGACACTTTACCTTGATGAAGGTTAAAAGCTGCACTTATTCGCAGAGCCATATTAGCTATAGCTCCGCTCAGGCTGGACACACTTTATTTAAGTAAAGAACAGTTAATATAACTAATCATAGAGGAGAACCAAGGAATGCAGTGAAATATTCAATGATGACTCAGTTACTCGTCGAGCCAAAGCATCGAGTTGCGTGGAACCTTTGACCCAACTGTACAGTATCGGGATTCGAATAGGGACCATTAAGCCTTTTGCCCGAAACGTAACGTCTGATCTGACAGTCGTTGGTTCAAAGATAGTATTTCAGCGTAGGTAAATTCTCGTCAAACAGATCTTGCCCGTGAGGCGATGAGTTTTTCTGGAATGACACAGTAGTCGAAAGGACCTTCCTACCTTCTTGACCAAAATCAACATTATGAAAATTCTCTCGCTAAGGAATGAAGTTATCTGCGACGGTAGGACGTGTGATAAAAATAGAAGAGGGCTAAGCTAGTTCTCCACCTTTCTTCTTAAACGAAAGCCTATAATGGACTACCAGAGGATGGATTTGGTCGTCACAAGCAGAAATTCTTCCTTGGGTTCCTTCCTTTTTGATTAGTTGTGACTGTTTGTGCTGGGCATACCAAAGATTGTAAGCTTGGGGTTCATAAATGAAATTTGAGGCAATTAATGCCTTATTTTCAAAACACGTGATTCTGATCGAACCAATAAAATCTTTCAGAGCTAATTAAATAAAAAATGACTCGATTTCTCATAATTATAATAAAATGATCAGTTTATTTTTTTACAATTATTGTTACCTTAGTAACAAATGCCAATAATATTGAAAGATATCGACTGGGGACAATCGGAGTGTGATTTAAGTATTAAATTACCTCTAAAAGGAGTATCTCCGTCATCTGTCGATATTTTATATACTAAAAAATACATAAAAGTATAAATATTGTTATCCAAATAGGCAAATTATCCTCCATACTTGTATGAATGCCTCCTCTATGAAGAAATTAACGACAAAGAAAGTAAAGTCGTCATTAAAGGAGGACAAATTGTGTTCAGTCTTAGAAAAACTATTAAAGAATCTTGGCCTTTTTTACAATCTCAGGAGCAGGGTCACATTCAAGCTAATTTTAGACGATAAACAGTTATTTTTGACCAGGAAAAAAGAACAGCTAGAATATTACTCACAAAAGCTAAACGAGGAAAAAGAAAAAAACGATAAACGATCATACGATATGAAGCAAATGTCAATTAAAGCTGCTATGGCTGTAAGTTTAATGGTTTATTTTATTAGTTGGATTCTGATAACATTAATAAAATTGAGGCATGCAAAGAGACGGAGAGAAAAAATGTCGCAAATAAATTGGATCAAATGAGAAGTGAGAATAATTCTTCCACCAAATCATTATTTAAAGAAGATAAGGAGAAAATAGTCAATAACAACAATTGCCGAAATAACAAAACTGTGCCAAATAAAGAAAATTGTCCGATACGTAATTTCGGTAAAATTACCATGTCTTTTACCCCCCGTTATTTCCCAACTCCATCAAGAGAATCCACAGCTGCGGATGAGGAAGAAGTATTTTGTTGCAATAATGAGTAGTGGCTTAAAAAACGAGAGCAAAACTTGAGAATTACATCTAAAGAGAAAGATTTAGACGCTGAAGAAATAAATCCAGCTACTATGAAAGAAAAGGCAAAGTGAGCCTAAATAATCATCATATAGCAATTTCTTTAAAAATGCAGACTTCGACTCCGCCATTAATGCATACTCTCATACTATTGGTCTCAGTCCTGGAATGCCCTCGTTGTATTCAAACAGAGCTGCATGTTATTTGAAAAAGAAAATGTATAATGAGTGTATCGACGATTGTAATAAAGTATATTAACTACAACGATTCATTAGGCTATAGAATTGCTTACTCCCCCAGTTGATGAGAATAAAAGCAGTCGCATAAAGGCTTATGTGAGACTGGGGACTGCCTATTTATATTTGAATGATAAACAGAAAGGTGATGATGTAATATCTATTAATAGCAATTTTAAATTTGGAAAATGCGTTAGCAATTGATAGAAACAATACTCAATTGCTTAATGATATAAATACTCTTAAGAGCAGAATTTGATTATTGAATTTTCAACAATATGTTATTTAATTGATTTAATAGTAGAATATAGTTGAAATTTAAATTGGGGTAGTTTCTTGTTCTGATAATAATAACAGCCTTTTCACTAGATCCTTAATATTTAGCAGGACACACACTTTATTTGAGTAAAGAACAGTTATATTAACTACTCGTTGAAAGGGAGAAAGGAATAAGTCCTATTAAGACGATCAGGTTCCGCAGTGAAGTATTCACTGATGACGGCGTCACTCGTCATACCCAGAGCATGATAGATCTGTGTGAAGCCTTCAGCCAGAAATGCAGCAGCGAGATTCGAACCTGGGAATTAGATTTTGGAGGCTTGTTCTGATGATACGCCGTCATCAGTGAACACTTCACTACGGAGTTGAATCGTCTATAAAGGACATAAATCCAACAAAAAGATCAAGAAGTGAAGAGAATTCCTTGGTTCTCTCTACGAATAGTTATAATAACTGTTCTTTACTTAAATGAAGTTTGTGTTCTGCCTGAGTGGAGCTATCGCTAATATGGCTCTGCTGCAGTTATGATGTTAAAAGAAAAATTTCCCAGATACCTTTCATTATGAAATTATTACCATCAACTTAATATTCATGATTTACGGTTATTTGTGGTTCACATAAGTGGTTACCACGCATAACCTTCTCAGCTTCTGTAGTCCAAAATAAACGATAAAATCGACAAATGATACAAGCCAAATTGTTTTTACTAGTAAACTGAAATTACTTAAATAAATTTATATCTGTGTCACATTTCTTCTTTATAATGGGTACTATTATTTCACATGTTAATAGTCGTCAGTACATAGTCCGATGATTTAATCTATACGGGAGAGATATATTATTATCATGCAAATTCTGACAGATGATCCTCTATCTTCTTTAATTTTGGCTGGACAAGATTAGAACATGGATCGATGAGTATCCGTCACTTCCTTTGTTGAGAACTTTGAATTTCCAATCTCTTTTGAATCCATCACTTCGTTTTTGTTCACGAGAAAGAAAGTAGCTGATTCCGTCCAGATGATAAAAGATATTTATTACAGTAAAGGTGCGTTACCACCTCAACCCTTCGACCAATTAACTAACAGGCCAGATAACTAGAAACAAAAATTTTTGAATAATAAATATGAGAAATCTTTAATAATAGTATTCCCTTAAAATGAATTTAAATTATTAAATTCAATAAAATGACGTATTTAAAGTTAAGTAAGATAGAACACAAATGCAGCTAAAAAAGCACAAGGAAAAATTATTAGGCGCTAACAGATTCTCTTAGAGATTTAGAGATGTCTAAAGTGCTCTACCCAGCACAATAATATTTGTATCGCAGAATTGCGGAAGGGAGAGCCTGGAGAAGCAGGATGGCTCTTTCAGAACATATGAATCTCGATTATGAGGTGAACTCTCAGTGCCAATGAGTTATAGTTAGTCGGAACTACTATTTACTTTGAAATCGATTATGAAATATTTGTAATATTTTCAGGAAAAGTTTCCTTAAAAAAGTATGCCATTTACTCAAATTTGATTGATGTTGAAGTTTTTACTAGAAGTTAGTTAGAAATGAAAGGAAACTATGGGTATAGACCCGAAATTTTAAGAAAATTATCAATTTTAGCGAGGAATGTTCTGGTTTAATGTGGGTCACCTGCTCGTGGAAAAAAACTGCCTATATAGGAAACAGACCAACCTCTTTCCCTCACTAACTACCAAATAGTTATTAAACAGTCGCTATGGGACGAGCAACTAGCTGTTGTTTCTAGAATGTTGTATTTCGATGTTTTTTATTGAGCAATTAATTTGTTCATACAAAAAGACTCAATAACCACAAAAATTAATATTCTATTCCCAACTGAATGTATTATTTGGTTATTCTATAGAAACAAAACTAACGATTATTGATTAATGTAAATTAGTTTGCGATACGGTATATAATTATTTATTATGCCGATAGTTCTGAAATATTCTGGTTGTGGTTGAATTCGTACTAAAATTTTCAACATGACCAGTTACAGTTATGAGAACATACAGAAAAACAAAAAATTGGAGTTTCTAATAACAGGGGATACTTTTCACGCTTATGATGAGGTTATAGTCTTTCCTTATTATTAGGACTTGTCAAATGCAAGTGATGCTGTGAAACTAAGGCTTCATAGTTCGGGGTTATTTCTCATATGGTCATCTTCTTTTGTATCAATGAAATGATATCTGTAGGAAAGTAAGGTTTTAGACTGCTGTCGTGTCAGAGATATAAGGATAGTCCCCATTACCACCGTAATTGTAATAATTAGAGCTATAGAAATCAAATGACGACATAGCAATCATTCAATTCTGCTGTGGAACTGATTTCGTCAATTTAAGTTTAATTAATTTTGGTCATCATTGTCAAACAACTATTGATGTATGCATTCTTATTTATTGACAGAAATGGGTCAACACTTTATATGGTGTCGTATTCGATTTGAGGCTATCCAATCTATCTCCTCACGAAATAATTAAAAAACAGTCATTTATAATATAATAAGTCAGGTTTTTGATGCTCAGTTCGATAACTAATAAAAGTGGGGGGACTAAATTGAGAAGGTTGATTTATGCTTAATGTTAGACTGCTTCGTTTTTTTCACGGAAAAATAAGCGAAAAGAAAATGACAAAAATGCTAATTGAAGAAAATATCCTAACGCCTAAAGTAAATGCTGCTTGTAAATAAAGGGAGATGAATTTATCAGAGTTTTCGATGAAGTGCTTTTCATGGAATTGATAGACAAATTTGTGGAGAGACCCGACATTGAAGAAATATTTAAACAATTGTAACCATGAAATCACATTTGTAGCTCAAATGATTCAGAAGTGATGACTTTGGAGGCTTTTAAACGATTTATGAATGAGGTATTTGCAAAGATTTTATTTTAGACTCAAAGAGACGACAGACTAAATACTATTTTGTTTCCATTGTTAACAAGTAAAGAATGCCTTCAAATAATCGAAAAATATGAGTGTAACCCAAAAAATATTAAAAACAGTAAAAACTATAGAAATATTTAGAATGTTTGAGTCTTAATGCTTTTCATAATTATATAATGTCAGAAGAAAATATGGCTGTGCCAATGATTAATCACTTGGAACCAAAGGATCTGACTCAGCCAATGAGTCACTATTTTATAAATTCGTCTCATAATACGTACTTGCTGGGTCGACAGTTTGGAGGGAAATCCTCAGTAGAAATATACCGAACAATACTTTTGTCTGGATGCAGATGTATCGAGTTGGACTGTTGGGACGGGGTTGATGGAGAACCCATCATTACTCACGGAATGGCAGCTTGTACTATTGTCCATTTTAAAGTTATGCGATATTTTCAATATTAGGATGTAATCAAGGCTATATCAGAGACTGCATTCATAACATCTGATCTCCCGGTTATTTTGTCGTTTGAAAATCACTGCAGGTTTGCCAAAAATGAAAACTTTTAGTTATAAACTTCAAAAGAAAATGGTGGATTATTGTATAGAGATTTTTGGAGATTTACTCTTGAAGGAATCTTTGCCCGATTATCCCTTGGTCGCGGGGGTGGAGAGTCCTTCGCCAAATCATCTGAAAAGAAAGATTATTATCAAAAATAAAAAACTCTCGGATGATAAGGAAGTAGCGAAGGGGAATAATGAAGCTGTGATTTCAGTCAATGTTGACAATAAAGTAATTTCAAATAATAATTCCCAGTTGGATGACGTCACGGAAGTTATTAAAACATATAAACGACAACATGCTACCAACGCTGTACATCCTGAGCTATCAGCAGTCATTAATTACATACAGTCTGTTAAATTCGGTGGATTTGAATCTGCACGTGGTTTAGTAACGGAATGATAGAATTTTAGATAAAAATTATCATTTTCATGTTTCTTCTTTTGCAGAAAATACAGGAAATGGTCTATTGAAGAATAGTTCGATTCAATTTGTCCAGTTTTGAAATTTTTATGATAAATTAGTTATAACAAGAGACAATTCTCTAGAATATATCCAAAAGGAGCACGTTTTGATTCTTCCAACTACTTTCCACAAGTAGTTTCTAACATTGATCGTAGTTATTCTGGAATACCGGATGTCAAATGGTAGCCCTAAATTTTCAAACTGTCGGTGTGTCTATGCAGCTAAATCAAGGAAGATTTGAATATTACGGAAATTCTGGGTGTGTGCTTAATATTAATTCAGATATGTTTTGAAACCTCTGTGTATGAGAAATGAGGACTTTGTATTTGATCCATTCACTGAAGCCAGCGTTGATGGAATAATTGCTGCTCAATGCTCAGTCAAGGTATTTGAGTAATCATGAGTGAAGGTTATATCAGCACAATTCCTTAGTGAAAAGAAGATAAGTTCATATGTGGAAGTTGAAATGTATGGACTAGCCACTGATACTATAAGGAAAGAGTTTAAAACCAAGATTGTGAACGATAATGGAATCAATCCAATATACAAAGACGAAGCGTTCGTATTTCGTAAGGTAGTTATTGCATAATCGTAGATTGTATTACCCGAATTGGCTATGCTAAAAATAGCTGTTTATGATGGTCGAGTGGAAAATTGATTGGACAGAGACATTTACCTTTTGAGTGCATTCAAAATGGTGGGAGTTAAATTAATGTGTAGGATACAGATATGTTACTTTGAGAAGCGAAGGTAATACTCCACTAAACTTGCCAATGGTGTTGTGTCATTTTGGATTGTCTACTTATATTCCTGATGAACATGAAGGTTAAGAAATTCTAGTTCATGTGTTAGGTATTGTGGACGCTTTATCTGATCCGTCTAAATTTATGTCTAATTCTGAAAAGGCCAAAAAGATGCTCAATGATCTGGGAGTGGAGGACAGCGACATCGAGGAAGACTACAATATAGAAAATGAAGGTTGGCTATTTTATCTTATATAGATTATAAGCTGAGTCTTCCCACAATTGATGAGCTTAAAATGGACCAGGATTATGTGCAGCTTGAAAATAAATATTTCAACCAGTTAGATCTTTTCAAAACTCATTGTTACAAACGACGAAGTAAAAAAAGTCGACATCAATGTGGATTATTTATTAAAAACTTTAAACGCTGTACTTGTTCAAGTAAAATAATAGGTGATTCTAATATAAATAGTGCGGAAATGGTAAAATTAAACGAACAACAAATTCTTGAGTGGAACAAGTTTATAGAGAAACAGGAATCAAAGGTAATAGAAAAGACTCAAGAAATATTGAAAGAATTAAACAATAAGCTGATAAAGAAGGCAAAAAAATCACACGAGATTTTTAGAAAAGCGCTTAATGATAGACTAGAAACGTAATAGAAAATAATATTTAATTAACAGTTCTGCTAATGAGCTGATTCAAAGGCAAACTAGGGAGATGGCGGATACTTCTAAAGTTAGGAATGTGACTAAATATGAAAGGAGCAGGTATATATGTCTGTTATTTTCAGAATAATTAAGGAAATGAAAGATTCGTTAGTTAAAAAATTCATAGAAGAACGGAAAATAGCTGGAAATGAACGATTACGTTTGCAGAACTACTGGAATCAAAAAATGGAGAATCAACTGAGTGAGATAAATGACTCGTACGAAGCCGTAAATATTGTGGTAATATAATAGCAATCAAAAAATTTATCAATAATTAAACATACTCTCGATACTAACTGTGATGAATCATGTATTTAACTTTTACAAATAATTTTGTGTATTCACATATCTAATAAAATTTTTGTTTTTTTCTTTGTTAGTAAAAATTTTACTTTATTAATAAATTTAAGTTACTATAAAAATAATAGCAAAACACGCATTCAAACAGAAGCTGAAAATAATCTCAAAACCACATGGAAGAAACGCTGCCCCCTTTCTGTTCTACCAGCAATTTGTACAATTTATATGTCGTTTAGAACAGCAGAATCCTTTTCTGGTTGAAAATTTTTAATAAATATTTTTGAATTTTTTTTTATTTTTAAACTTCACGTAACATAAAACAAAGGATATTGTTATACGACACCTTTATCAAACCAATCCTCCTAGACAACTCTGGGACCTGGGCCACCTCAAAAGAGGAATTGGAGAGGCTAGATTCGTTTCACAGGAATCATCCAAGAAACATAACTGGAATGTCCTGGCCATCCATGATCTCGCGGAATGGACTGTACAATATGTGTGACTGTACACCAATAAGTCTCGAGATCATAAGCTCTCGTTGGAAACTTTTTGGACACGCTCTGAGGTTGGACTCGACATCCCTACCTAAAATCGTCATGGAAGATTACTACTCCTTCCATGTAAAACGCTTTCGTGGAAGACCAAGAACGACCCTCCCTGTTGTTTTGCAAAACAATCTTAAAGGCGTAAAGAAAACATTGGCATCTGGTAACGACCTGGACACACTGGGGGATCTGGCTAAGAACAGAAAAGCCTGGAGCAAGCTAACTCTTTTTCTTATATTTTTTGCTGCACATGCGAGGCGGGCTATGAATATTATTCTCGTGAAAGTTCTAATAATAATAAACTTCACGTACCCACAAAGTCCTATCAGCGGAATCGGTGCAATTTGTGAGAGGGTTGGCCTCTTGATATATTTTCAAAATTCAGCGGTTTTACCGTTGATAGAATAATTACGGTAACTTGAGAGTCGAAGGTAACTGAATTCATTTATCCGCATTGCGAAAAAGGGACGATAATTTATAGGTGGCAGGTTGGGCAAATATTTCGGAAAAGGTAAGTTTTTTAACAACGGAAAAAATCTTTTATAACTTCTTATTTATTTAGAGCTCCAAGATCACCTAGGAAAAGACAAAGTATAATCAGACAGTCTTCTGCAGAAGACCTAGAAAAGATATACGAACAAATCCGCAAAGCATAGGCCGATGAAGACGCCTAGTGAAACAAATTTTGAAACGTGTGGCACAAACGGGACCTAAGTTAATATAACATTCTTTGGTTTTGTGAAAATGATTTTTAATAATATTAGTCAGACAGTTAGGTAATCCCAGTTCCCACAATTAGCAATATCATCTTACTTCTGTGGTCCTCCATTGTAGCCAGTGCCCTCGTGCTTGCACAAAAAATCGATTGAGAAAATAACTTATGGGTCGACGGCTTTCTTTTTCCTGGACAGACATATGGGAAAAAGGTTTTTGCCTTCACAAAATCAAAGAAATCCGGATCCGACCTATATAGTAAATTGATTGGGTGGAGCATTGACTCTGATAACGCGAATCTCCATGCAGCAGAAACACACTCCACAGACGGTGTATGGTCTGTCGGTAAAGTTTTGGAACTTTATTTTAAAGAGTATTTCCACATCAAATTTGTGAGTGATATGTTATTTTCAAAATTACATAAATAAATTATTTTTTATTTAAAAATAAAATACATATTTTTATATTGAATAACGTAGCGAATACTAACAATAATGATATCGTCTGTATTGACGAATTTTTTGAATACTTATCTGTGCTATTATGTGGATAATCTAAACTCCGAACAGTTAAAAATTGGAATCCTGTCAGGTACTAGTAAAATTGTAATCACAGGACGAGTCGTTTTAACTGACCTTCATTTACGGAAGAACATAATGAGCAGACTGAGATTACCGCTGAATATTATTAGCGGGACCATTGGGAGAATATACATAGAAATACCGCTAACTAATCTATTTTCTGGCAACTATGTATTAAACATAAGCAATGTGATCGTAGAATGCGAATTAAGCCACAATATAGTATATTGTTATTTATTTGAGAGAAATACGATGATATGGCCATAAACGTCGATTTGGTTGAGCAAACTCATTCAGTTCGTGATTTAAATAACTGATAGATATTTACTCAAGGGAGATTCATGGTTGGTTCTCTTATAACGAACATTCTTAATAAATTTGAAATTCAACTCCACAATGTTAGTGTAACCTGCAACGGAGTACTCACTGCTCAGTTCGAGTCGATTTCCTGCATAAACTTAGTTTGAATAATTATTAACTCCAGAATTCTCACAAACTTGCTATAACAAACTTTGCTGTACATTGTCATGATCAGTCGGTAATTCATCCATGCAATGCTCTGGTCACTCTCAATTATGAACAGAGTTCTCATCCCCTTGGAAAGGACACTCCTCGATTTAATCTTGATGTCCAACTGAAGGAAATCGAACTTACCATTAATCATCAGCAAATAGTGTTTATAGTGGATTTAATTCGACAATTCAAAATTTGCTCGCAAAAAATTGCTTTTCACAAATGGCGACCCGATATTTCAGTGAAGGAAAAGTATTTTAATGGTAATTTTAGCCCACGTGCATGGTGGAAAGCGGTTTATGCAGTCATAGTAGATGAAATAAGGAATAGTAAAAATAAGAAGAAAGATTCGTTCGATTATGTATTGATGTGGGAAACCATGCTTGAAACTGGGAGCTGTCCTCTTGAATATGAGGTTCTATACTTATAAAACTGTTAGAATGTCAAAAAACGAGTAGAGAGTACCCTTTCTTACAAAGAAATTCTAAGTTTACGGAATCTGGCAAATGAAAGATATAATAAATCAAAAAATGAAGATAATTCTTGGATGAGTTCATTTTTCAACAAATTCAAAACATCAGTACGCAGAACTCAGTTAGACGAGGATGAGGCGAATGCATTGGGTATACATAGTTCTAACATAAAGGAAATGAATTAATGGAACTTTTGACGACTATAAAGAACGACGTGGATGTACTCAACAAGGATGATGTATTTCTAAGGGGATTGTTTAAAATTGACAAGATTAGCCTCACAGTCTCTGATTCCATACATGAATCATTTTGCTTTAATGTGGATTACATTTCATTCTTTTTACAACTCGAACCACAAATTGATGCTTTCAAATTGTCTGGTTCCTTGGGTACATTAGACCTCACTAACAACGAACAAAATAGAATTATTTATTCACTTGTATTTGCATATTTTTATTATTTAGGGAGAGAATGATCATTTCGCATCCTTTTCTTTTGAAATCCTCCCGAAGAACTCTCCATGTGACTATCGGTTTAGTTTATATTTTATTTTAGACTATCTGCCAAAGTGATGCCGTTCCAGTTTGTGCCAGGGCTGTCATATAAGTTATTAAATTTAATAAAGCTTGATCTACCAGACCAGGATAAGAATGGTTATGTAATAAATAATATAGTAGACATTTTCGTTCATAACTTTGAAAGACTCCAATCAGCGGTCAAGGACAATTTATGGCAATTATGTCACCAGTTTGTTGAGAGTGATGAGAGAGTACTACATTATATCATTATTAGCTTAAAAACAAACGGTGGGACATAGACTTAAATATAAATGCTCCCCAATTATTTATTAATGACTCCCATGGAAATGTTTTGCTAATTGTCCTTGGACAACTACAAGTCAGTAATCTTGGGCAGAGTTAGTACTGTTTGTAATATTAGATGTCGAATTCAGCACACCTCCAGAATACCGGGAATGTGAAGACTTTTGTGTGTCTAGAAATGACTTTAGAGACTTAATATATGATGGGTAGTGAATATAATTATCCAGATATTGTGTTGACCTGACTGGATTCCAAATACTCGCAGGAAGTGAAAACAGTGACTGGAATAACAAGAGCTTGCACGTGCTGGATAGATTCAATTTGTCATTTATTCTAAAACGGTAGATTGGTTATTATTACTAGTGAGGCGAATTATATCAATTGTGGATGAATCCTGGCCTAAACTGATTATTGACGGTAATCTGGACGAACTTGTGCTTCATTTTGACACCAAAAAAGTTTTATTTCATTGATATTTCAGTTGGCTATCATCACAACCTGTATAAAGCAATTTAATATGAATTTTGAGACTCACTTGCCAGAACCGACTTTTGTTAAAGAGTATGATTACTACCTGTATTTCAGATTTGGAGGGAATTTGATAAATTGTACGTTTAATATAAACAAGGTGAATGCGAATGTGCAGATTGTAGACGGGTCTTCTCTTAAACTTCTTCTCAATGATATCCAGGCTCAACTAATCTGCTCTACAAAAACGAACAAAATAAATTTTAAAATGTCAAATGTGGATATTATGGAAAATGAGGAATGGCTGGTGTCATCTCATTATGATTTGAGTGGAAGAGGTGGAATGGGGAATGGTTGTGTATTTGCATGATTGTAGGAAACCCTGTAATTCGAGTGAGCGTGTGCTTAGTCGATGGTGTTGTGGTGGCTAGTTGTAGATTTAATGAACTCTGTGTAATTGGTATATTTATAGTAACACGAATAGAAAAATTTTTAAGTAAATTGTCAAAATTTAAGCTGACGGTTCCGAATAATGAAACAACTTGTGCAACTCCAATAAGTTTGAACGCTTCTTTCCATCAACTTACATTCGTCTCCTTTAATGTTATCCGGCTTTACAATGCTGATGCTGATATTTCAATTAGTTTGTGTTATTGTAATATTCAGATGGAGATAATTTCAAACTGGAGTCTTATCTTACTCACATTCAGCTGTTATCAGACGTCCTTATTGCCGAAATTGGTTGCAATGAGAAGACATCTAAGGCCATCAGATGTTCATTCTCAAGCAGAACCTGTTGTGGCAAGACTGTACAGGATATTAACATTAAGATTTCCTCACTTCGCTATCTACATTCGTCACAGTTCTCATATCTACTAATTATTAGATTTATTGATAATATTTTGAAGTACAAAACTGACCAGTCCTACAAATCATCAAATAATGTGTTGGATAATGTCAATTTGTATTTTGAAGTAGAAAGTCCTACTATTCTTCTGAACAATAAATCCGATTACTTCTCTGTTCATTTTGGAAGAATTGTATTGAAAACTGGGTCATTCTTACACGGAGAACTTGGTCCTTCTAAGAATCTATTGAATGTGAAGGAATATTTGACTATAAACAGTCGGATCACTCCAATATCTCATATTTATGTGACTGATCTGTGTGTCTGTCACTTTATTTCCAATTCATCAAATGTTGTAGAAAATTATTTCGATTCATTTCCCAACAAAACCTCGATTCTGGATAAAGTTAAGTTTGAAATGTGCGTTTTATTTCTTTCCTCAACACAAACTCATTGGATATTGACGAATGAATTGTATGGTCAACACGTTTCACAACAAGATATTACTAATATACCGTATTTGAGCCAATAATTTTCAATTTTGACAAACATACTCTACAAATGCTCACTTCTTGTTTCACTAAATCGACGCTTAGTACAATTCCACAAAGTTATTATAAAAACATTGGGAATGCCCGATATTATGACTTTGACTAGTTTTGTTGTCGCATTTGAGGCTGATTCAGTTCAGTTCAAACTATATGAGGACCGAGTGAATCGTGAAATTGTGAGAATAACCTTTGATGATATTAACGGTCTATTGTATTCCTCTTACAAGCTATATTTATGGATTAAAGAATACATTTGCGGATTGGTCAATATTGCTGAACAAGTCAGAGTGGCGTATTAATGACATCCTCCATGGTTGTATTCTATATTTATTTGTTAGAAAAAACAAGGAGACATAATATGAGAATCATTCTGTAGTATTTGAAGTAATTTAGTAATAATTGTATATAAAATAATAATGTGCGACATAGTCGTCAATAGAATCTCAACAATGTTTACTTAAGGCTACAGTATCTTTCAATTGTACTCAACCTGGATACTTGGATCTTTCTATGTGATTTTATTTCCGTCTTTTGAAAAAGAAGGTTCCAAATCAATCAAGAAAACTAGCTTCGAAATTTCCTCCGGTCAATTAGTGTTGGGACTTTGCAAACCAGACTATTTGCTAACAGAGATTATAATGACTCATTAAATGTTCATGTGGAGGAGGATAATTCTCATAAATTGATTGATATCAACATTGGAAAATTTAATATTATGGATATGGCAGATTTTCATGGAAAATATAGAGACAAGCTTGTTGGACATGAGAGTAAACCCATTGTCATTCAATACATAATGTAAGGAGTGTTTTGTAATCTAGGAATAAACAAAATTCCCAAAATGGAGAGGAATGCTGTTTTAAACTGAAAATGTCAAATATTAAAATTCTGTATGTCCACTGTTTCTTTATGGAAATTATCTCATTTGTTGATAATTTTGCAAAATCTATCAATTCCACTGGCGAAAAACATCAATCAAAGTGGATAAAACTTGATTTGATTTACTCATTTATTCATTCCGGCATCTTGGCAGAGTGACGAAGTGCTTGTCGGCAGGATTGCAAAGGTTAGTTTGAGAAATGCTTATGAGAATGTGCCAGTAGAATCAAACAATTCGACATTACTTCAAATAATGAATAATGTATCTTTGAATTTACGATAATAGAACATTCTTGTGGATGTGATAGATATACGATTATGTGATTTTATGTTATTTGGGGTGGTAAGGAAAGCAAAGTCAGACTCGTTCTATGGGAATGTGATTGAGTTTGATGACTTTGTATTTGAGAAATATGTAAGTGTTGTATTAATTCCTTAGGGAAATGATATTATTGATAAAGAATGTGAACTAAATTTAAATATAAAGAGAAATTTGGGAAATAATAGGCATGAATTACCGGATTGGAAATTTGATGGTGTTTTATCTTCAATTGAATTCAATATTAGTCGGTTCCAATACGCACTGATTCGTGGAGTCATTTCTAATAATTTCGGCTACCAATTTAACTTTGATTTGACTGATAATTCAAAACTATGTTGGATTAACAAATCACTCGGCTTGTCATTATCCAACATTATTATAAATGTTTATGATAATCAGGTATAGTAAATGTGGTTATACAGGCACTTGCACAATTCAATCTAATAAGATCACTTCTTTCTTACACAAAATATTCTGACGGGAGGAGTGAGGTTAGCTTGCATTCTTATGAGTTTGTTGGACAAGACAGTAGACCTAACTGTATTTACATTACTTATTAAAGCTAATGTCCATAAAACTGTGTTATCTTCCTCTGTTGAGTGCAATGATAATGTAAAACAACTTGAAATCAACTATTCCTCTATTGATGGGGAAAATATCTTAAAACTAATTTTCCGGTCAATGAGAATTTTCGGAATTTTGGATTTCATAATGGATGTGACTACCTTTTTATTATCCCAACCCCTAGGATGTTATTTGACAGAACAGCATGATTCATTCAGATTTGTGCTGAATTTTGGAGTACTGAGTTCATATTTCTGGAGAATTGTTCTCTCATTGATTCGAATGCCCTTGTTATTAAGGTGTGAGTACTACGTACATATTTAGGGTGACATGCTCTTTCAAAAGCAGGATTACAATATGGAACAACCTCTGTTTTGTAATCTAGAAAATGTTGAACTCTTTTCGACAGTGATTAACAGAATGCAGGAGACAACAATCTCCATAATTGAACCTTTCAAGTTTGATTTGGACATTAATCGACCTCTACATTCCTCTTCAAGCAACAAAATATTGAAGAGTACAAACATTGATGTACATTTGATATTAATTCAAGATTTTTTGCGATCGAATCAAATTGAATATTTCACACAATGACGCATCTTTAATTATGAAATTATTTGAGTCAATTCCAAGCAATTTAAGAAGTGCTATTGGAAGTAGTACGCCAAATGATGATTCACAATTTAAGTTGGTCAGGAACATTAATGTTGTAGTTTATATGTACTTTAGTTGTTTTTTGATAGTATCTCCATTATGGTAATTGATGATTGCATACATGTCCCATTAGTAGAGTTATCTTTAACAAGTAATATTTTGGTTTGATTGTAGACTTGACCTCCTCATTTGTGTTGGGAGATGACATTGATGGGGTTACTACATTCCACACATTTGGGGTTTACTACAACAGATTTATGTGTACATGGGAATACTTTATTGAGCCATTAAAGTCAGTTTTTTATGAGTGAGATTAGGTTGAGGATACAGCACAAGTTTATTGACAATGTGAAAATAGAAATCGAAAGTAAATGTTATCAATATAATAGGTAATACTCCTCTGAATATGAATATAACGAAATCAATGTTGGATGTGTATAGAACCACCACTAAGAGTGGAGTACTCTCTCGGACGTCCAAATATAGAAATGCATTCACTCCATATATTATCAAAAATGATATTGGAATGCCTATTTATTTTCAAGTAGTGGCAGCACAAAATGATTTTCCTTGTCAAAATAACGGGGACATTGTGTTTGAAGGAGTTAGTCCATGGGTTGAAGTATTACCCACACATTCTGCTGATTTTACTGCCGAACAGTCAAGGAATGTGGTTTTAAAGGTTTTTTATTTTCAGAACGAGTTTCAACTAAGAAGAATACAAATCAGGGTCGGACCATCCCCAATTTTAAAGCCCATTCCAATTGATACAGTAGGCGTGTTTCTCCGTGATGTAGTTTGCAATTCACTGGTAGTCAGTTTACTGATGATAGAATGGGCGTATCAGTGCTACAGTTACTCAGCAGGGTACTAAAAAGTCAATTCTTATAACCTCAACTTTGGTGATCGCTAATAATCTAAAAAATAATATCCAATTAATGATAGATGGAATGCACATGTTATCTGGAAGGGATATAGTTGTTGAATCTGGAGAGATCTATCACGTCCCACTAAATTTTGTCAATTCTAACATGTCAATCAAAGTTCTGACACATGGAATGCTAAGGTTCTACAAAGTTCCCGTTTGCTGGTTTGATGTGGCTGAGAAAGAATCAGTTTGTTGTACTGTAAATTGCAAAACTACAAATGGTGATGTCTACAGGTGTGATACCAATTTTCTATTTAGATATATTTTGTCTATAATAAACCTTGGTTATCCACGACAACTCCCATTCGACAAGCATCTCCCAGCAAATCCTGTTGTAGGACATTTGATTGCTCTATATCCACTTATTGTAGTTTAGAAATTACACACTTTTACCAATGATATTCCATTATTCTGATGGAAGAAAATTAAACACGTCTATTCAGTCAAATGCAGATATTCATTTACATTCTGTTTTTATACCATTTATTGTAGATTGTTGGGAATGAGTTGTCGTTTGGATTTATTTATGATGGATTCAAGTCCACTGACCAACTGAAAATAAACTCTGGCACAACTAGTTACAATTGTCCAATTAATATGTATGATTGCAACCATAACCCTCTTACTCTTGACGCTACCATTCATCGATATTTACGGGGATTCGTTGAGGTTGTTTTCTCTCAGTATTTCAGATCAAAGTCACCTCTCCTTACTATTTCATTAATATGACCGACATTGCATTAATTATTAAGAATGCTGAGACGGATATTGTCTACGCAGGACAAAAACTAAACCATGTCCATTTTATATGAACAAGTCTGATTATCAGTTAGTAAAATTTATTATTTAAGGAACAATCTCAAAATTGGTTACAGATTCAGCTCTGGGGAATTGATATGGTAGTGAATACATTAATTGCAGGTCTGATCCCTTCCCTGTTGAATGTGCGTCGTTTGTGAGACGTATAATGAATCCATCCACCTCTGAGTATGATTGATTGATAACACAAAGGTGCTATACTGTTGGAATAGATGTATGCCCGGGACAGCAGAAACAGGCACATTGCAAGATTGTGAATGTTTCAGCCCATATAGTAATCAAGAACTTGTTGGAGTACAATATATGTGCTTCTATTAAAGTAATATTATATATTATTCCCAGGACTGTAAGAGTGAAGTAATAAATAGTGAAGAGGAGTCACCCCTTCACTGGTGGATGTTTGAAAATGAAAAATATCTATCAATCCAAATATTAGGAGATAATCCGTCAAAAGTATCTGGAAGGATACAAGTGAACAAGATTGATAGCTTCCAAATTATATTAAGACACGAAAAAAATTCATTAAAGTGTTATTATGTGAGTGTGGATGTTGCTTATTATTGTGGATGCTATTGTGTGATTATTTCGAGGGGAGACAAGTCATTGATGCCATATTGCATAGAAAACAATTTAAATGTATGATTTTATGCTGATTTAAAGTTGACGTTATCTTCCATCAAAATAATGAATATCATTCATTACAGCCGCATTCATCATGTTGTAGTCATTATTAATGGTAGATTCGTATGCACTGGATGATCCATTGGGGCACATTCATTGCAATTCAGCGTTTTGGACTGCCATCAATGCGTAGATTTAAGTAAAACGGGGAATGCCTGTCTTTTTCTCAATCAAATGTTTTACATTTCTTCAGAATTTAATAAAGTATTGGAGTACAATAATGAGAATCATATAATATTGTCTGATAAAGTATCTATTTATCACTAAGCAGCAAATTGGCAATAAAAGACAGCTGTGGAAGTGCGATCAAAATGGGAGAATTTATATTGATAATAATTACTTGAGTGTCAGCAAATCGAAAGGACATTGGAGACTGTGCATCACTACTAATAAGCAATTTAACTGGCACTTCAATGAAGTTAGTTTGTAACTAGTAATATAGAATGGACTATTGAAATGTAAGGGAATGAATGTGAGTATGATTGATGATATGGTTGTACTGAACAAACAGACTAGTCATACTTTTTTTAAACATAATATGTGGTGTAATGCTGATTGGGTCACTTTCAGTGTATGGGATGAGGGTGTCACCAGGCATGTTACTGTCGATAATGTAGCACTTTTGTTTATTCTAGATTGCTCATGAATTTAGGAAAACTGACACTATGCAGTGCACTATTCAGTTTAATATGGGAATTGGAATTTCCCTAATCAACCATATTCCCGAAGAGCTTGTTTATATTCGATTAAACAACATATCAGTTGTATTCAACAGTAATGATGGAGTTTATGATTTGACCGTAAATGTGTCCCAGTTGCAGGTCGTATATTCATTAATTTTAGATTGATGATCAGCTTAGGCAAGTTAAGGATTCAGTCATTGTGTATTTTAAAAAGAGTAATCTCCCCAATCTGTCATTCTCTTGTCGATATAGCAGTCGTCCTGGAATCGTTGTGTTTGAGGATTTTAAAATTAAAATGCAAAAGCTCTGTTTCATTTTGGAAGAAAGGGTGTTATGGAAGATAATTCAATTTTTATCTTCCCAAGAAAGTGTGAGTGGAAGTAAAACGAAACTGTTTTTTCGCAGATTACATTTGTCGTTAGAGAAGTTATTACTGAGTGTTCATAAAGCCACATTGGACGATGATTTGAAAATAATAAAGAATTCTTATGGAGTAAAACTGATAAACTTTGACAACGCAAAAATAGCACTGAATCCGTTTATCCGAAGAAATGTCTTCCGTAGACTTGACAGATTGCACAATGAAATATTAAATCATTACAAAGATGTATTTCTCGAGTTACATTGTAGGACATGGCCAAACATGCAGCTAAAATATTTGGATATGTTGACTTCTTGGGGAGTCCGTTGGGTTTGGTGAATGATCTCGTCAGTGGTGTGGCTGACCTTACAGAGGGAAATGTTGAAGGTTTCATTAAGAGCGTTACTCATGGAGTATCAAATTCAGCCGCAAAGGTGTCCTTTTGTTGTACTCCAGTTCACTAAAAGTCTTTCTGAGACTGTAGCTCCATCAATTTTGGATTCTGAACATTCCTTTTCAAGGAAACAAGTAATGCATAGTCAGCGCCGTTCTACGGTGGATCACATTTCCGCTGGTGTACAAAGCTTTGGACTTGGTTTTTGGAGTGGTCTGACTAGTCTCCCGTCGAGTGTTTACCGCGGTGCAGTCAAAGAAGGAGCAAAGGTTGTTTTTAGATGGACCTTTAATTTCACAGGGGGTTGTTAAAGGATTGGTCAAAGGGCTATTGGTACTGTCACTAAACCGATTGTCGGTACATTAGACTTGGCCTCTGGTGTGGCTTCTGCTGTGGAGGCGACCAGTTCACTATCTAGTGATACTATTCCCAAACCGATGAGAAGACCTCGTTGTTGTAGAGGACCTATTCTCTCTTCTTTCTCTGACAGTTCAGCCCTCGGGCAGGAGATTCTATGTTGTATTACGAGAAAGTCCGAAAAGTAATTTAATTTTCATGCAGCAAGGCGTTTCTTCACATAGAAAAATATTTCAAATGAATGCTTTGGAATCAAGTTGGACAAAACGAATTCCTTTCAATTCTCTCAGAAGAGATGAAATTATGAAAAAGTGTTGGAAGAAGGCTCCAAAGCTTTTCCCTCTTGTCAATTTATCCTATGGGGAAGATACGTCTTTGGTTTTGAAAATGAATTATTAAATCAAAAACGGGTGTCCAACAAGGAGATCCGCTCGGACCTCTCTTATTTGCCTTGACCATTGATGAGGTTGCGAGATCAATTGATGCTCAGCTAAATCTCTGGTACCTCGATGATGCCACAATTGGAGGATCGTTCAAAGAAACATACAATTCATTACGTAAAGCGTTACCCGCTTTAAAACATTTGGCCTTGGACATCAATGTTAACAAATCAGAGCTAATAAATGTCTCATATCCATACACCGACTTCCTCTCCATCAAGGAGTCTTTTAACGAACTGCTTCCTGGGATCCCGACTGTGCCAGTTGATAAATTATATTTCCTCGGATGCCCACTCAGCGAAGAAGAACTCAAAAAGCATCTACTTTCCAAAAATGAAGAATTAATACGCCTTGCGAAAAGATTGTCATGTCTCGACTCTCACACATCTTTCTTCCTGATGAGAAACAACATAGGACTACCGAGCTTTTATATCTACTCCGATGTTCACCCTGCTACGAACAATACGACACTCTACTTTCAATAGACAAGTCTCTCAAGCAAACTGTTGAGTCACTAATTAACGTCCGCTTCGACGAATTTGGTTGGAAACAATGTAAGCTTCCTCTGGATTTGGGTGTCGGAATGAGATCGGCGCTGGAGGTTGCGTACCAGGCATACCTATCGTATCTCTCAAGCTGCAGCCATTTGACACAGCAAGTCTTTCATCACACTATTGGACTTCTCTGGAATGAGTCATTTGACGAAGATTGTCGGAAATGGAACTGGACCTTACTCAAAATCCTCAAAGACACAACAAAGAAAAGTAATTGGGATAACATTGTCTGCTCCAAAATTTTGGAAGACCTTAAAAAAAGCAAATCAACATCGTCTGGCTTGTTTGGTGTCAGCTTTAAGTGTTGGAGTGGAGCATGGCTTGGTGCAATACCTTGGCCAAACCTAGGGACTCTTTTGGACGACGATCTTTGAGGTTGAAGTCGGACAAAGGCTAGGACTAGATGTTTGCTAGGAGCACCGATGCCGATGCGGGAAAATAGTCGATGCGAAGGGAATGCAAGCGCCGGAAGAGGACCACGTCACGCTGCTCTGAACGATGTGATCGTCAGAGCTCTGAAGGCTACAGGCTTCCCATCACAGCTTGAACCAGTAGGTCTCGAACGAGGAGATGGAAAGAGACCTGAAGGGATGACCCTTTTCCCTTGGACATCCGGAAGATCTTTGGTCTGGGACGCAACTTGTGTTGACACATTTTCAAGCACGAACATTTTAAATCGGTTCAGACACCTGGAGCAGCTGCTTCTACCGCGGAAAACCTAAAAATCAAGAAATATTCTTGCCTCGGGATCGCTACCGATTTACTCCTGTTGCGACCGAATCATCGGGAGCCGTTGGTCAATGACGGCTGAATTCTTGCAAGAACTCGGAGGATGCTTGCCAGAAAGAAAAGGGATCAACGAGAAGGGCTATGGCTAAGACAAAAGATTGGAATAGCCATACTCGAGGGAACTGTTCGCAATCCACTCAGCAGGCTTCCTCAACTGACATTTGTTTAATTGTTAAAAAAATTTAATTTAAAAAAAAAAGTAATAGAATGACCTTGTTGATTTTTTTTTGTAAAATGAATTTTGACTTTATTGACCAAAATAAAATAAAGAACAGGATGGCGAGTGAGATTCGATCAAATAGCCAATAGCGTTAACGGAGATTTCATGTTCGTGTAGAAACCCGATTCCCTAGACAACTCAAGAATTTTTGCATCGTAAGCACAAGGGAACTATACGTTTAAAACAAAAATCCTGGGGGTAGGACCGCGTACTTAAATCCGTTTTGACTTCTCGGCCTTCTCAGTTACATCTATGTTGATTATTATTTAGAACGGCCAGGAATTAATGAAAATGCCAATGACTATAGTAAAACCAAAGTAATCAATTGCGTGAACCCGATATGGTTCAGCAGTGACCTCATCTTGATCAGATTTTTATCCTTCTAACAAGAAGCGCTTGTAGAACCTTTGCACTAGCGCACCCCTTGATTTTTGGGCATTAGGGATTCTAAAATTGTTGTGGAAAGTCCTTTCAAAAAGTCAATCACTCCGTAACTTTGAATGTTTTTTAGGCTAGCCTTGGTCATGACATTTGTACAGGAACCGAATGGACCCCACAAGGCGCATGCTTAAAAAAGTTTCATAGCTCGATGTACTACTGTTTGTAGTTTTTTTCTAGTATAAGGTGATTTTAGTTCTTACCCAACGTGCGTGTATGAAAAGTGTATTCCTCGAAAAAAATGTATAATTGTTAGTAAAAAGAGGTGCATCAAGTGCACCCTGGGAGTTAGTAAAACTTACAGAATTGGTGAATCACATAACAAAACGATAATTTATATAATCTAACTAATAATTCCCATTTTCTTTCTCAAAGTAGGCTTTTTAAGTCCCTCCAAATTTTGTGCCAGGTAAGATTCGAACCTAGAGCATAGTGTACCTGTCGCTTCCTTCTTTCGAAATTTCCTATATTTAAGATTTTCATCATTTCTTCCATTCACGAGACGAGTGAAACGAGTAGTCACATCAATCTTAAGGAAATAAAATCATTTAGTCACGACCTCAACCATCCGACCAACTAAAACTCAACTAGCTGTACACTCGAGAAAACTTCTATTAGTTAGAAAGTTTATTCTATCTAGAATGAGATTTTTAATTTTCAGCCCTTCCGCCGAGGGGAAGTAATGTTTCCAGTACTTGAACCTCAGCTTATGCAGAACACATTATTAACACAATGTCAAAGTACTCACATGTGCCGCTCATAAGACTATCATCCATAGTGGTGAAATTCTGATGGTAGGAGGATAATTCGGTACTCATTATGTGACTCATCTAGTCCGCACTTACTTTCGTCTCTTGAAAGTATTTAATAGTGGCACTGTAAGTATGCAGGTCCTGTATATGATTATTCGTTTGGAAATATCGTTCAGGCCTAAGACATTAGTGATAACGGTAAATCCTCTAAAGTAAAGAACAGTTAAGGTAATTCAATGCATCGAGAGTTTCCTTGACTTCTTGTTCTTTTCTTTTCGCTTGCGTGTGAGTCTCTGAGACAATCCGCTTCCGCAGTTATGAATCACGATAACGGCTCACTCGTCAATCCCAAAAAATGACAAAATTTTTACTGATTTAAAAGCAAATTTCAAATCTAAATATATTTTTCATGTAATTAAATTAACACAGCCAACCATCCAAAGTGGACCCCGCCGACATTATCGACGTTGCCTTGCCGCTCACGATTGCAACAGAGATCAACTGGGGAAGCAATCGGGTCTCACTTGCATCATGACTTTTTAGTGTAGCTAGGCGTCTAAAGAAGCAAAGCGATTTTCCACTTATTCCTCCAGTTGTCTCGACCACAATAAGATAGAAAGTGAACCGATCGTGCAATGCATCATATTTTTTCTCCTTTGCTTTCATTGTTTTTTCCGCGGCATACAGTGTGTCTACCGAGCTCCTGACGATGTTGGATGGGCAAAAAGGGTCGACACAAGTAGCATCCAAGACCAAAGTCCTTATATGTCGATTATCATAGAAATTTTTCATAAAATAATAGTAAGTCTTCTATTTCCAATGCTTTCCATACGTGTGGGGGATTAGTAAATTAATTCAACAGCAAAATTGAATTATTACTTCAACATTTTTTAGAATCAATCAGAGGTTATACCGTAGTCACTTGACTGCGTGGCTATTCCCATTCAGGATTGCGAACAAGGTTTGCTCAAATATCCAACATGCTCGCGGAGATCTCCAGTGCACGTAGAAATCTGATTTACTATACGAACCAGGAATTCGAGCTCGAGGGCACATTTACAGTTTTTAGAGAACCAATTCTCAAATAAATTAATATTTTCAAGGCCAACTAAGTTTTTAAAGTTTCGACATTAACACTTCAGCCTCCCAAACGGCTGAACAGACATTAGCAACACTCTGAAGGAGGTTGGTTTTACACGTGTGCCTGTCGTAAACTCATAATCTTATGCAGTCAGGATTTGATGTTTTACAAATAAAAAAAGCTTCTTATATTTTTGTTATTATTTCTTTAAATGATAATCGACATGTAAGGACATAATTTGTTGCTCATTAAATAAATGCGGATAATAAATTCCGGATTTGCGCATTTTAATTTCGTATAATAAGATTTTATCCGAAATTTGATTCAGAATTAGAGATGTCCACGCACTATGAAGATGATGGTGAAACTATTGGTTTTGCAGATTGGTTCAATAAGTAAATCTGTATTATTGATGATAGTAAATTGAACAAAAATAAGAATCTGAAAAAATATTTCCCTCTGACTATTGATAACTTTTTCGATAAACTTAGCGACGGAGTCCTTCTATGGTATGTAATCCTGGATTTAGTTTCCTAGCAAATATCTTGAGCATATTAACGACTCTGTAATCGATTCGAGGGCCATAAACTATGGGGACAATATTCTCATTTACCGCAAGCGTGAAAACTGTAACCTAGCCGTAAGGGCTTCGCAATCATTGGGTTGTTGCGTCGTCAATATTGGCCCTGAGGACATTGTAGAGAAAAATCAACACATTGTGAAAGGACTTGTATGGCAACAAATCCGAGTTTGTCTTGGATTCTTCTATAATTAGATGGATCTATTACGAAGCATTAATTTAAAGAATCATCCAAACATTTTGTTACTCATGAATGACGGAGAGTCTATAGAAGATTTCAGAAAGCTTACTCCTGAGGAAATACTGATTAGGTGGGTCAATTACCACCTTGCGAGTTCTGAACACTCTCATTTAAAATTTAAAAATTTTAATACTGATTTAAAAGTATAATTTATTCAATTTAAATTTTAGGACAGCGAAATCTACAGTGTTTTAGTTAAACAAATAGCACCTTTAGATCGCCATGTGAAACTTATCGACTTTTCAGTTGAACTAATTATAATTAAACCTAATAGGAACAAAATTTGCATGAAAGGGCTAATTCAATGCTCTTAGAATCCTCCAAACTTGAACTAGACTTTAATCTTCGTCCTCAGGATGTTACTTCTGGAAATATAAAACTAAATTTGGCTTTTACTGCCGATTTGTTCAATCTCTATCCAGCACTGGAAACTGTAGACTACGTTGAAGTAGATGAGACAAGGGAAGAAAAATGTACACTTATATTAACTATTTGAGCGATTCGAAGTTGGGTAAACTCCCTTGGAGTGCCGTCTTATGTTAATGATCTCAAATTTGATTTATCTGACGGTCGCACATATAACTACATTTTGAATATTTTGAAGCCTAATTGTGTTCCCGAAAAGGAGATTCAGACTGATTTATCTGGGAGGAAAGAAAGATTCAATAAAATAAGTTTTAGTCATAATTATACTCCAGGCATTGTTCTAATGCGTTGAATCATGGAAAGAGTGATTTTGGATTTTCTCTCGTAAACATTGATGGAAGCAATCTTGTAGAAAATAATTTAATGTTTATTCTTTGTAATCACGTGTTTTTACATTAAAGCATTCCTTTCACAGGCCATGAGATACGACTTTATTAAAATGCTGGTGCAAATTAACCCAAACAAGTCATTTGCGGACAGTGATATCCTCGATTGGGTCAACAGCAAGGTTGAACGTATTATAATCATTTATTAGCTTGAGAATAAAGTCACTGGATTTAAAGATGAGGCATTCACTGACTCGACTCCAATCTTTGAATTAATCGATGCAATTAAGCCAGATGTGTATAATAAAGGGTATGTTAACTCTGGAGAAAGTTATGAAGTTGAAATATTTTGAATATTGTAGGATAAATTTTCAAATGCTAAATATGCTCTTTCAATTGTGAGGAAAATGGGAGGGAAGGTCTTTGCTCTTCCGGAAGATATCGTCGAACATTTCCCAAGACCAATCATGCTGTTATGCGCATCGTTGATGATTATTGAATTTCGTCAGGAGGATAATTAGTCATAGTTTTTGCTAACATACGGATTTTTTTGGCAATATTAATTTTACGGAATTAACAAAAAATTAAAATGTTAACTTTTGATATTTGGTTTATAAATCTCCGTGAGCGATATTTGATCGAATCTCACTCGCCATCCTGAGAGGGTATAACCACGCAGTCAGGGTGGCTAACGTATGACCCTCAGATTGAAAGTTTTTGAGTAAATATGTAGCACAATTTTATAATCGGATTACATAGTATATTTACAAATATTGTTTTTTTTTCAAAATCAACTTAATCAATCAATATATTAACCCTGGAGACTCCAAAAAAGATATTAATAGCTAACAATTACCTTCATCCAGCTTCCACGTTCGCAGTTTTTTCAATATCCATCCAGAACTAGTCGAAAAAGAAGAAAACGTCACATCCTACAGTTTGGGAATCCCCTCAGTAATATTTTTCTTAGCCACCTCATCTCAAATTCGACAGACTAGTTTTCTCTACGCTCCTTTGTTGTTAACATTCTTAGTATTTTACTGTAAATCCCGAGGTTACTATACCAATTAACATCTTTTTGAGACAATAAATACTTAAGGCATACATTTGAACACAAGTAAGTTGGAATAGCATGACTATCTGCAAAAAATATTCCAAAGTACCTCAGTGAGCTATTTCGATTTTCCGGACCCAAAGTCGGCATATCATTCAGACAATAATTCTCTTTGTTCGCCGTCTACATGATCCTCGATACTAGTCTCTCCCACCTTCTGTTCGATGACAGGATCCTCATAAAATATGTATCTATCAGATATAAAGCTTTAAACTCGTTATGACGTGGTGGAATCACAATAATGACGCAAACGGATGATAATTAATTTAATATCATTTTATTTAGTAATACATACAACATATAGAACCTGATATTCCAGAGTAATTGACAGGTGACGCAAACACTCATTTATATTGTGGCACACATCGTCATATAATTATGATGAACTCCAAGTTGGAATTGCAAAATTCGGAAATTATTCAGTCAGACAATGGCACTCAGAATTTCCGTGCAACAGTCAGCGTCGATGGAGTATCTCCGAAGGACCTTAAAATTTTTGCAGTTAAAGGAAAAATAACGATAACAACTAAAAACAGCAAAATTGAATGTGAAAATGATCTCGTTTTCACCAAAGAGATTGAAATTCCAAAAGATATAAATCCACGAAGATTAAGCAGTACAATGAAAGACGTCAACACTCTTGTTATTGAGGCGCCTATTGAAGCACCTGTTGAGACTGTTGACGATAAAATGGATTCACAAGTCACAAAACATCAGGTTCAGCCACATAGATCTCAATATGGAATGCTTACTTATATTACTGGTCCCAAAATTGTGACAGAAGGAAATAACAAAAAATGGGCGCTTTCACTAGATGTAGCTTGTTTCAATCTTGACGAAGTGGAAGTGATGATTAAATATGGAAGATTAATAGTAAATGCAAGACATGCTGATTATCTGGAGAAACATACAACAAGATATAACTATTCAAGAGAGATAACGGTTCCCTTCGACGTTGACAAGAATTCTGTTATGTACAACATTGATAATGGGGTACTCATGGTTAAAGCTAATATAAAATAACTTACTAACCACCGTTAACAGTACTAATAAAGTAATACATGACTATTGACATATAATATATTTGGACACATATTTTAAAGGGTAAAATACTCGAATTTTGGGGAATTCTGACACTAACCTCATTTTAATTATTTTACAGGTATTTAATCGAATTTAACCTGAATGAAGGTATTTAATTGCCTTTAGAATTATTAAATTGACTCTCATTTATTCACGAAGGTATTCTTATTAGTATAAATTCAACCACGTGGATGGATAAAATTCGTTTGAAGAATCAGAATTTTTGTTCAATTAAAGATAATGTATGAAGAGGGGAGACGTTAGTCAAATAGCGCAGCCTCACTAACTAATAGGAGACTGTGATCTTTAGATTCTCAGTTGAAAATACCGTGAGATTACATAAATTCATCAAGAGATCTTTCCATACTGTTCTTTTCCACAGGGATGACTAGTGTCTCCTATAAAGAAAAAATTGAAAAATAGAACACTTAAAATTCTAAGATTCATATCAGCTTGACCTAATAATAATTTTCAAATATCATGAGTATTTAAAGGTTTAGTTGTTAGTCATTAATGTCTAAATCGTAATCTACTCTATTTCTAATATTGTATCTGGGAGGTTGGAGAATTTGTAGACTAGTCGTCCCCCTGGAACTTTACTTAATATGTTCTTTTTGTAGTAATATCTAATATCACAAAGTAATCCAACCTCATTGATCGTCCAAGAGATTCGTAGTTCATCATAGGTCTGTTTTTATACTGTCCCCATAGCATGGAGACGGCTTTAGAGTTGACCAGCTTAAAGATTCCTTCTTGTTTATTGATCCATTTAATATAGTCTGGACAATATGCTGGGTTTTGCAATAATTTGAGCAAATATTCCCACAAATAGATTGACCGTTCTGGTAAAAACAATAAAATACTTTTTTTCTTTGGAGCTTTGACTGGTAATTTTGGGGAAGTATCATCGCAGATTTGATTATGATTCTGAGGTTGAAGCATTGTGTTTTGAGTTGGAAAGGGTGGATAATTGATAAAATATTCATTGTAATACTGTGGTACGAAAGTATCATCAAAAGAATAGTAAAACATTTTATTATCTACAAAAATATAAAAACTGACATACTGTAATCCATTACTTCAATATTCGTTAATTTGGATAAATATACATGAATAATTAATTGAATTAATATTGGCATAAAAGTTCTAACACAGTCGAGAGAATTATCTTTATATCTAAAAAGTCGTATAATTTTATTCAGATTAAAAATCTCGAAAATTTCCATTTGTGAATCTAAAACTAAGATCACTTGGATCAATGATTTTGAAAGTTTTAAAATAATTCACACCTACTGAGGAACTGGACAAACTTTATTTACAAAAATATTCATTTGACCCTTATGGAAACTGGCAACCTCTTCCCTTCAAAGCGATTCTTGGCTGAACGCGTTCCCATCATCGTCAATTTGTTCCCTTCTGGAATGGGACGCCCTCCGGAGTAGGATTCTATCCATCTCGGGATCAACCTGTGCCAGCCTCATCCATGCGGATCTGTTGTGGACTGCAAAGGACTTCAGCCACTCTCTTGCCGTCTCAGCAGAGGTCGGTTCCCTAGGTATGCAGTCATCAATGGGGTTGTGAAGCGCTCTCTTGAGGCGGTTGGATTCCCGTCGTCTCTGGAACCGGTGGGCCTGGATCGTGGAGATGGAAAGTGTCCAGACGGGGTAACTGTCTTCCCCTTCTCATGAGGGAAATGCTTGATTTGGGATTGGGCCTGTACCGAAACCATTTACCAATAGAGACTTGCAGGTTCCGCGTTAAAAGATGGGGATGGCTGCACGTATTTTCGAGAATTTCAAGATAAAAAATGCGACGCTTCTCCACAAGATTCCATGTTCAGCCCATTGCTGTCGAGACGAGTAGAGTCTTCGGGCCCAAGACGGTCTTTTTCTAAGATCGCTTGGATCAATGATTTCGAAAGTTCGCAATAAGCGTCGGGAAACTGAATGGTTGTTCCAAAGGATTTCTTTGGCAGTTATCAGAGAAAACAGCCATTCCATCAGCTGGATTTTTTGATTGTCTTGTTTCGTAATAAATTATTTTCTTAACAAAAATTCAAAAGATTATTAAAAGTATAAAAACATTCTATTAGCAAATTACAAAACTTTCATAACTTTATGAGGACGGCTAAAGTCCATACCAGTAATAAACTCTAATTTGTCAACAAACTATCATTATAAATATGTATAACCTGTTTGAAACAAGAGAGAAGTTTATTATGATTATTTGGATTGTCTAGCGACCATATTGTTGTTTTTGGGTTAAATTGTCCCTTTACTTTACGATTTACATTTTTATCAATTTTCAAATCAAATGGGGTGTACATGCTAATTTTACTAGAGATAAAATATTCCGCAACTTCTCAGAAATTCCATAAGATTCCTTTAGCCACTCCCTCAATTCTACGAGAAGAATAAATGACTGAGCCTTGTAAAAATATTCAAGAGATTCTGAATTTATGGAATATTGTGGGAATTTCTAGAATAAAAAATATCAATACTTTGAAGAATGATTCCACAAGCGATGTAGCAGAGATTGAAAGAATGAGATCAATTTGGTAAATAACATACATTGGCTGATCAATGGTGGTGTAATAAAAGTGAGCAAGATTATCAGCGAGGAAGAGATGTTTTTGAAGTGACGCAGAATGATCGTCCAGCAAACACACAATATTATCAACAAATAAACGAGCATGTATTCTGTTGAGATGTGTATAAATATACCCCAGGACAGCAACACATCCTATGACTCCTCTAGATTGTGCGTGTTTATAACAAATGTTCAGCCCATCAGCTGCAATAACCTAAAAATAAGCATAAGTATAACATTTATAAAAGTGTTGTCTCTTATTTGCAAATAATTGAGAATAGAATGAGCCTTTTTTGAGATATTGTCATCCTCATCGGTGGTAAGGTAAATCAAGTGAGGGCCAATTAAATTTGGTTGTAGCAATCCATTATGGGCAACTTTGAACAAAACATTAATTGATGAAGTTCTTATAGGAGTGGTTTTTACTGAGCATTCCAGTACTGAGAGTATGTACATTTGTGCCGCTGCGCTTTCATTTCTACGCTAATTAAAAATTTGTACTCATTCTCTTCATTTAGGAACGATTCAATATTATCTAAAACCTGAAATTATGGAAAAGAAGAACCAGAACGCACATGCTTTCATTTTCTGATTGTAATATATCCAAGTAAAGTTGTTTCACTTTATCAAACAGGATAAGTTTGGGCCATCGAAGAGTCAGAAGACCTAAATACAAAAGTAAATGAACCAATAGTACGAACAGCAACCCTTCGCAGAGTTTCATCGTCAGTTAGTGAATAAATTTCATCAAATATATTCTCACTGTGAGGTATATCAAAATGTCTGCACAACAATCCAACAATATATATGGCCCTCAACTTATTTTGGTTGTTTTTATTGTAACAAATTGTATAGAACTTGTCAAACAAGTCATAAACAAGTTTATAATTATCAGATAGTCGAACAACATTGACCAAACAGTGAACAGCGAAGGGAATAAGCTTAATATATGATAATGGTTATACTTGCATTCCGTGCATTACTATAATACGCACCATCTGCCCTTCCAAGTGTGTTAGCATGTCATAATCTGGGTTTTCAACCACAACTATTGTATTCCTAACAATCTCCAGTGTGTTTAGTGCTACATCACTCTGACTTAGATATGGAAATAATTCCCATAAATGTCTCACAAAGGTAGTAGGATATACTCTTGATATAACCTCAAGTGTTTGAAAGCAGTCTGATATATTAGCACATTCAAGATTGTTGATAATACAGTCTACCATTCGTGATGCCACACCAGTCTTGTTCAACACCTACAGTAACAAGAACACTTACACTTCTCAGAAAAATCTCCGACAAATCAGTAGATATCAAGGAAACCTAAATATCAAAAAATCACAACCACATCAGTAATATTATTCATTTTCTTCCCAAAATCAACCACCAATTTCTGTCATAATCCATATTTACAACCTTAATGGAGTCCTCGTCATTAATTCGTTTTATTATATGGACACACATATCTGTTACTCTTGGATGATTTACAGTGTACATGTCAATAAATAGTTTAACTACCTTCTTTCGTACAATAATACTACAATCCTAAAATATATTTATGAATAAAACTGTGGTTCTGCCACACAGCATATCATAATATGTGTTAGTAAGCGATGGTCTAATTTTTATGATTTTCCCAATCAACTCAACTACACATTCACGAACAATCGCTGAAGAATCGAGCAGTAAGCCCCCTAATGCACTTTGAATATTCTTTTTTTGGAAAATTGAATGATCAATTTGTACAACGCAACTCAGAAATTTAGTACATTTCGTCCTGATGTGAGGATTTTGATCGGCCAATCCATTCTGAATCTACGACTAATAATCAAAATCTACCGAAGCAGTAGCAAATTGTACAAAACGATTATATTTTAATGTGAACGGACAATTGAGATTAATGAAGGACACTGCCTCACAAAGATTATGATAGTTCATCGGAGAACGAGATAATTGTAATGATTCGTTAAATTCTTGGAGTCGTTGAGTAGATTTTGATTTAGTAAGATGATGCAACATTTTGTTAACCATGAAGTTCCAGGCGGACTGTAATGATGGATAAATCAGACCTGTCCTTTAAGATAATCCAAAACTTTGTAGTATAGAGTGAAGTAATCCTAATGATTAGATAAATAAAAACATCATTTAATGAAGTGTGAGGATCGATTCTTTGTATGCTCATAATCAGACAGTCAAGTGAGTGAAGTCTTACTTGCAAGTCATTAGAATTTGCAAACAATTCACCTAAAATACGGAAAGCAACTAAACCAAATGGGCAAGAACAAGCCGTAGTAATAAATCTGCTGCGGGCCATTCTGGTTTGTGTATGGCTGTTACTAGGTCAAATATCCAGTTATAGAAAATAAATTTTGATGATGACCTAAAATTATAACAGTAGTGACTTGTAAAGCACAACAAATCGCTTGGCATGATCAATGACAGTTTGGAATGGTGCCTCCATGGACTGAATTATCTGAATAACAAGGGCTGATATCATTTGAATGGCATCCCCTCCAACAAATTTGAAATCTCTTTGACAATGAAGCGTAGTGAGACCAGATGCAATATCCTGCTGAATAGAGAAGAGACGTCGTATTTTGAATAAATGAGAACAACTACTTTCATTGCACTCAATTGCACTTCCACAAAGTTAAAGAATGCCCACATACACAAGCAACATAGTCGTTCCAACGAAGTTGATGGCAAGTATTCCACCAATCGTAATAAAGCATTCATAATTCGAACATATAAAGGCATTTCATTTGCTTTTATTTTCTTGAGAAATGAGAGTAGAACAAATATCAACTCTTCCCGTCTTACCTCAGGGGAAATTCCGTCCGCAGTCATAATATGCAAACAAATTAAGACACAGACGCATCCATTTTTATCATCATTAATACATACCCCTAAGCGATCCATAACTGCCATTATAATCTCGATTGGTATCTACGTTCAAATGCATTAAAATTACCTCTCTCAGTCTGTTCTCCATTCCACGGCGACAAATTTGATTTAAAAGACCTTCAAAAGTATCATTATTTGTCTTATCATTCACGATGTCACTCATATATTTCATTATAGGCCCCATAAATAGATCATCGGTTGATTCAGCATCCTTTTCATCAAATGGTTCAATCAAGGAGTAAGGAGGTTTACCTAAATATTAACGTTGCGAATACAATCAGGAACATTCAAAATATGTGAAAATTTAAGTTCTGGTAATGAACTTTCAACCATTTAACGAAGTATTTACCGGTTATTTATTCAAATTTAAAAAATTTTTATTTTTTAATTAATTAAAAAATTAAAAATTATTATAAATGCTCCAGGGACCAAGAGACACTGAGGATTGCCGCGAACAATTACTATCTCAAACAGTGATTAAATAGTTATTAATGTTAGAAGCCAAACAGCCAGGACTTTTACTTGATTGATTAATTGAATCTTCTGCTATTTAATGTATTAATGAGAGATTTTCCGGCTCCCAGAAATGTGATTATTTACGCGGACGACGTACTGATATCAAACATCTCGAAAAGTCCGGTATTGTCGGAGGGAAGATTACGTGGATTTTTACAGGAAATTCTCTGGTGGTCTAAGTCCTGTGGCTTAAGTCTCTCAAACTCTACAGGAGTACACATTGAGTAGTATCAACAATGTTGATCATTTACGTTATTTGGGTGTCTGTTTTGGATGTAAAGGAGATTACGTTGAAGGTGTCAAAATGAAAATAAAAAAAAGCTTACAAAGCACTTCTGTGTCTTCGAAAACTTTATTTGAAGAAGGAAACGTTAATCTCTATTTTTGAAAGATTAATTCTGCCCTCTCTTGTCTACGTATGTGATGGATGGTATTTTTCGCCAAAAGAGAAAGAATAATCAATTTTTTGGACAAGACGAGGAGGATGGCAATCAAGCTGGCCCTTCATAAAAGGGGTGAGGAACCACTAGATGAGGAGGAAACCCTTATCAAGTCAGTAAGGAGCGTGGTAGTGTAACGGATTAAGGGTTTTCTTCTGAGGACCAAAATGGATGACACGTTCATTTAGAAGATACTGTGAAGCTAAAGGGAGGTAAAACTGCGAAAGAATTTAGGGCTCACGGCAGGATTTTTAATAACGTATTTATGAAAAAAATTGTTGTGGTAATTAATCTTAGAAATGGGACCGACATCAAGAGTATTCTTAACTTCTTTCTTTTAGCTGTGTACAAGTACCTGAAGACAATTCGGTTCCACACTGAGGTGTCATTGATGACAGCGTCACTTGTCATGCCGAGAAACAACATTGATACATGGAATTTTCAGCTTGAACAGGGATCAGTGAGATTCGAATTGGAAAACTTCTGAATTCTGCCCGGTACTTATAACATTGCATCATCCCAAAGTTATCCTATTATTTTCAAATAAAATATTTTATTTAAACGTGAAAAAAAAGTTAGATTTATGGGTCTCAGCTTTTATCGCAAGATTATTCCTTTTCTGGACTGAGAAGAAAATACCTTCAAATTTGCCAAAAGCGTTCAATCAGGTCCACTGAGATTGGTGAGATAAAATTCTGAGTCTTTTGATAAAAGCGAAGGGAGAATGTACGTGGGCTCAGGAGACTTTCACATTGATAGAACAAACGTCACAACGTTAGGGAACCAGTATACTTTTGACACTTTACTGTTTCAAACTTTTGAGCGATTAAACAGTCAGTGATACCACTTTTAAAAAGGCTGTTCAAAGTGAGACTGTCCGTACACGTTATATACCAACTAGAGGCTTCCCAACCACAAACAGAAAAGTGATCATTAGACGTCGGTGACATTGTTGTCTGACTTTTAATAAGTTAAAGTTCGTATTCAAAAAGATTATAAACGAATCATTTCCTCCGTCTACATAAGAGTGGACCTACATATGGAGAATTTTCCAACAATTTTGCCGAAGTATAAATATTTATGGATCCATAAGAAAAATATATCTGAAACGATTGAGGAAAAATATTAAAAAATTTATTAAAATAAGATAAAGAAACAGTCAATTTCCATTTAGTTTCCAGCTATTATCTTGTATAAAAAAATGGTATAGAATTAAATAAAATTATCAAAGAATTTCTGCGAAAGTACAAACAAATCCTGTATAACTACGATCTTTGAGAAGTTTATCCATAATTTCTGCGAAAGTACAAACAAATCCTGTATAACTACGATCTTTGAGAAGTTTATTATTATTAAAAAGCACTCCCGAGAAAACATAGAATTAGTTAAGTTTCCCTTGTGCCGTATTCCGAATCATCCTCTCCGTCCGCCTTGAGAGAAAATGTATAAAATCATAAATCTGAATGAATACAACACTACATATTTATAACAATGTAGAGAGGATAAACTTGCAAGAGCACATTTCCAAGTAAATATTCTACTATTCTTAAAGTATTGTGATGAGTCAGTCACACGATATGCTCTCAATTAGCTACCTCCTTTCTCTTCTAGCATTTTTCACATGAACAACTAGAATATTATTAAGTAATAATGTACATTCAGATAGGTTGAAGAATTGCCAGGGTTTCCTACGTTTCTGCAAGGAACTGGGAAACCTACTCAAGGAATAGATGGCCCATGTATAGGAATTTCTGTCAGTTATAAAAAAATGCACGCCGATTGAATTCCTTGCAGAAGGAAGAGAAAGCGCTTCCGGAATGCGGTTGGGTCATCAGAAGACCAGATGAAGAGAGTTTGAATGTTGTTGGAGGCTGGGATTGCCTAATTAGTTAGTTTTGACCTATCTTTCTTGGTGGTCTTGGGGTTAAATAAATAAATATAAATAAAATGTAAAATAATTATACCAAAAGCTTCAAGAGAAGTGTCAGAAAATAGGAAATGATATTCGACTGAAAAATTCAAGGACAACAAAACAGACGTCGTTGTAAAGTATTACATTTTTAATTTTGAAAACATTCATGTCAGATATTTTAAATGGGATCAGGCGTTAGACAAGATACAGGGAAAACGATATTCTTAATCAATAGTACGGTTCTCATATATTTCCAGTCAAGGCAATTTGGCAGAATTTGAAGAATCATAGATAGAAATTCTGAATTGATCTTGATTCATTACAAGTAATAGCTAAAAAAGAGAGGATGTATAGTAGGATAGTGAACGTGGCACAATGAAAACTTAAATTATGATCTTCCAAGAGTGCCAAAAATAATAGGAGAAACAAGTGAAGAATTATATGAAAGTACGACGGAGAGGATGTAAGATTACAATGTTACATAAATAATTGCGATCTTATTTGCAACTACAAAGGAAAATATTTTTTAACATTTTTTATTTCAATTTCCTTTATACGTCTCCCCATTCGGTTCGTATTTGAATTACTATGCTAGGTCCGATTTATCTGCTCTTCTACTTGGACGGCGTTCTCATATGTTGTGATATCAATACGAAACACCCTTTTATGATTATCAAATTTACCCTCCGATACAAGAGGGAGACTAGTATCACATATGGGGTTTTCGACGATCATGAATGACCAATCAAAAAACACATGAACGTCCTAAAAGGATACCGACTAACGAACTTGGCCGGATATTACTTTTGTCTCCCTTTCCCTGACTCCAATGTCGTCTTGGTCAGTCATTTATGATCCAGGAATTGATCACAACCCAATTTTGATGAAAATCAAAAAAGCTTTCATTCAAAGGAGGATTTATTGGCACTTATTGTTAAAGTACCAACTAAAAACTACCATTTAATTACGACAACTGTTTGAAAAAGTGCAGAAAGATAATTCAGACCATAACGCACCGGTTTCTTAAACTTACAAAAATTCGTCCGTCATCTCCAGATAAAGACGATACATGACCACATCTTAACCAAGGCCATCTGCGGACTGATTTGAAACTATCTGTCGGATGCCCCTCCACCATTGGTGGGTGACTCGGAGACTACCCTCAAGAGAGAAACAAGTAAGACCATAGCACAACTACATTCTGAGCACATCCTCTATAGAGACTAGTCTGGCTCGTGGATTCCACCAATGGACAAATTATCATTGATTCTAAGAAAAGCTTTCTCTTGCCCATCTCCTCCAGTGAACATTCTTTCACTTTTATCATTTTTTCTTTCCGAGATAAGCGATCCGATTATGTTCAACAGGGGCAGTGACCTGCTTCTTATGGTTCCAGACGCTTCCATGTCGACTGGTTAAAAATGTACTGTCTACAGGACATTCCTATTTCTTAATTTTTAGGGTCTCAGTCGTTTCCGAGGCTGAATCTGGGTTAGTTGCAGTCATAGAAATGTAGGAGGAACATAGGTTATTCACACAAGAGGCGTCACAGGAGAAGTATTTATCACTTTCTATGGGAAGAGAGTTGTTCCGTTAGGCCATTTGTTGGCTGGAGCAACTAAACAGGAAATCCTGTCGCTTCTAGTCCCCATCCAATAAATCCGTTTATCTAGTAATGTTTTGTATTCATATAAATAGGTCAAGTTTAGCGTCATTTAATTTTATTTGTAGATCATAATGAAATTAAAATTTATTTATAAGCAAAAAAAGGACAAAACATTAGTTAGCTGCCGCCCTCACTGCGTGGCTGTTCCCTTTCAGAATTGAGAGCGAAATTCGCTCAAACAGCCAGCGGCGTTCGCGGAGATCTCCAGTGCATGAGGTGATCCGGTTTCCAAGACGTCCGAAAAACTCTAGTGTATAAAGGGAATAGGATCCGGAAGTCTCCATAGCAAGGGGAACAAATTGGACATTATCGGGAAGGTCGCCGTATTTTTCGAGTTTGGCCTTTTCCGCCTTGACGGCTACAGAAAGCAAAGCAAGTGGTTTCCCGGCCTCAAAGGCCTTGAAGCGCACTCGTGAAGATTGTTCGGGGCGAACGTGTCTGTACATGTCACGTCCCAAACAAGTAGTTTCCCGGCCTCGAAGGGAAATATGGTTTTCCCGTCCGGTCGTTTCCCGTCACTTCTGCATAACCTGACAGGTTCAAGAATGGCCGAGTATCCAGCAGTAATTCCATTTTAAAAACATTTTTACTATAATGAAATTGAAAAAATAATTCCATTTTAAAAACATTTTTACTATTTTACGATTTCAGTTATTTATTTCTGCTAAAAAATAATTTTATATTCAGAAAATTTACATTTAGTAGACGGCGAAAACATTTTATTTCGGACTATTTATCTCCGTCGACATAATTGCTACTGCCTCTTACGATAGCAATTGAGATCAACCGAAGAGGCCACTGGGTTTCACAGAAGTCATGGCTTATGCTCAGATGTCCATGTTCCATTTATTTTTCATAATATTTATATCCATTAATATTTTTTTTAATACAAAATATTTAATTATTTTTAAACTAAACCAAAGTTTAGCATTAATAATAATAATAAATCGAACATAATTAATTATTCTATTAATGGAGCACAACACCATTAATTACAGATATAGCGAAGGTTCCCGAGTAAGAAGACTGATATTGAAGTTTGACCGATTAACTAATAACATATTCCGAGACTACAGAGGCGTTAATGGGGTAATATGAATTATTATCTTTAGCATAAAAGATCTACTAAAATTTCATCGTCCTTTGAAAATATAACATATAATACAGACAATATTTCTGTTAACCAATCAAGTTTAATTAAAAATACGACTCAAAGTGACTACCCATTTGCTTGTTGGTCAAAGGTATCGAAGATTTAATATTCTAGTCTGCTCCAAAGAATTTGTTTAAAATAAATGATAAAAATATTAATAAAATTATGCATCATGCTTTAAAAATTATTCAAAATTGTATAGGAAGACCTAAATCAAATACTGACGAAATTATAAAATTAATATCAATCGGACAACAATATAATTCACTTCGAGGAAATATGATTCAATTCATATGCATTCAAATCAACAATAACCCATCAATGTTTATTTTATTGGTTATTTTAGAGGTAGCACAATCTCTGGGTTGGAGGTTTTGTATATTTTCTTATCCCGTTTTTACCCCAAAAATAAACTTATTTTTGAAATTGAAGCATTTGTCATTGAAAATAATATCCAATTAATTGACCACTTGAATGCCTTGGAAAAACGAAAGTTTAATTTTTTTCAAAAAATATAAAACAATTAATAAATCGGGCGAAAGATTTAAGAATTAAAGCATCAAGCAAAATTCCAACACGTGCAGATATTGAAATTGAAAAAGTACCTCATTGAAATAATATGTAGGAATTAATGTACAGAATTTCAAATTTTACATCAGAACTTGGAGAAATTATGATAGATCAGCGCAATTACTTTCCTGATTACACACTTCCATGGGTTCTCCTCGATTTATGTGAGAGAATACTCAGTTTGAATCCTTTTGAAAAAGAAGGAATATTTAGGTTAGGTGATTCTCTAATTTAAGAATCCCCGGAGATTTAGATAATGTTTTAGAGATTAAGAGGAAATATGAGTTGTATGAATCATACGAATGTACTGAAGTTGCTGTGAGTCGTAATATTGACTTAAATAGGATTTGTGTTCTGCTCTTAAAATGTGGTTCCAAGACATAGCAGATCCACTAATTCCAACTAATCTCTACAGTAGTTGTATATCAGTTAATGGAGATTTGACAAAACTAAAACGAATATTATCTAAAATCCCAAAACTGAACACATCAATTTTATTTACTTAATTATGTTTATAAAGGTTTGCATTTCCTAAACATAACAGAAATTTGAGGCTAACGAGGTCATAAAACATACTAAAATGTCCAAACAAAATTTATGTATGATTTTGCTACCAAATATTTTGAGAGCCCCTGCTGATAACGATTCATTTGATACTCTTGTTAGTACTCCCAAAGGGATTAGCTTTATTTCAACTTTGATGAATTATATTCATTGTTTAAAATAAAATATTTTTTCACTAATATTAACTTGGGAATTGACGACTGGAGTCTTCGAACCAAGACTGTCTCATTCTTGAGATTGTTAGGATCGACAATTTCCAAAATGACAGGGGATTGTTGGGAAATGGAATGGCTGTTTTAAAGGATACATCTAACAGCTGTCAGTAGAAACAGCTACTCATTCTCTCTGCTGGGAAAATGTTATAGTTTTATTAATTCTTTATTTTTTCTGAAGTTATAAAGTTGAATAATCTGTACATATGCATTGTATCATCAATTATCTATTATTGTCTTATCAATCATTCGGTTCAGTGTCTGCTATCTCCAATTGTTACTTTTTATTATTATTAACCCCGGATACACCGAGAAAGAAGTTAACAGCTAATTAAGTGTATTCAGTTCCCACTGTCACAGAAACAGAGTCTTCAAATGTCACACAAACCATCCAGAAGTAGCATAAAATGTGGAGGATGTCTGTCTTTTTCTTGTAGTTGTGAGAACCCTTCCAGTTGAGTAATAATCCTTTTTTGTGCCACCCTATGGTGCCATCTGAGACAGGTTGATCAGGTGACCCCACTATATTAAAAATGGAAGGGGATATCAAATTTTCATAGGCATATCCAATTTTTATTCTTATACTTTAAAACTATTATTATCAACATAAATGAAATTATTCACTAACTTCTGACAGATGATCCTTTGAGTACAATCAATCTCGGAATAGTAAATATTCGAACCTATTTAGATCTTGCATACATTTGACACTTTAATTGTTCAGAATATTTTTTGAATTCGTCACTTCGTTCACCCTCACGAGAAAAAGGTCATGGGCTTTGGTCTACTATAAAACAAAGTAAAAATTTAGCGCTATAGAGCAGTCTAATTTTTTGTGGAACCCTTCTAATTCAATTATTACAATTTTCACTTAAAACATAATCGTAATAACCAAAAAAATTTTTAATGTGAACATTGGGGTAACTTTTTATCATAGCATAGTTGTGTAGCGTTAGGAGTTATTGTTGATAACTGTATCCTCATATCAGCAGAAGCATTGAGTTTATTTTTATATTTTTTGTTTTGGTAGATGTATATATTGAAAACCCCGACTTGCATTAGTAAGTCGTTGGAAAAGGAACTAGTGTACGTATAGCCTTTTCTGAGATATCAGGATATTTTGAAATGTATACTGTCCAAAATTTAAAAAGGGATTCATTTCATATATCTGATTTGACGCTAATTCTGATGTCAATAAGATGTTCATATTCAATTGATGTTAGAGTTGCTGATATTACTTTAACTTTGAAAGGATTTTGATTGCTAGATTACTGGTAATCCATCTCCTTCTCTCAGAAAACGAGTGTGCCATCAACTCCCTGTTATTCCCCATCTCCATATTAGAGTCAGTCGAAATATCTCTGTTAGAGTCCAGTGAAATGTCCTCAGTCATGCCAGTTCCACAAGTTGAGAGGTAGCAGAGGTTTACTTTTCATCAGAAATCTTCATCCCGTGTTTGTGTGATTAAAAAGTCTTATTAAATAATTAAATAATTTATACATTTCGCGGAACCCTAAAACTCGTTTCGAGGAACCCAGGTTGGGAACCACTGCTATAGAGGTACGTCACCTTTTTAACGCTCCGACCAATTAGCAACTTAAGTAACTGATCTGCTTTAAAAATAGTGATTATAGTACTTGAAATATTCATTATCATTCAATTTAAGTCTTTGTTAAGTGGATTAAACCGTTATAGTTTATATAATTTATCCGATTTAAAAATAAATTTTGTGCCTAACAAATGAAAATTTTCAAAAAATATCGTTATTTTATTGTCAAACAGATTCAAATATAAGGATTCATCGTAGTTATTACTTTTTGAAATTAAATGTGTTTTCTGTTAATTAAAATATTTATCCTCAATTAAATATTCCTTTTCCACATTTTCCTTGAATAATAATTATCGGTGACGCTCAAAAAAGTACAAGAAATAATATTGTTAGATATAAGTAATTATATAAGTAATTTCAGGTTTGACGAGTGACGCCGTCATCAGTGAATACTCACTGCGGAACTGGATTTGTCTAGAAAGGACACTCACACAAGAAAAAGAAAAAAAGAAGTGAAGATCATTCCTTGGTTCTACGATTAGTTAAAATTAACTGTTCTTTACTTAAATAAAGTGTGTGTCCTGCCTATGCGGAGCTATAAAATACTATGGCTCTCGTGAAAAGGCTTTATTATAAGTAATTATTTAAATGGTTTAAGACATAATTTACTTCAACTGAAGGAAACCAGTGGCTAAAAGAAAAGCAACCACCAAAAATGGAAGCTCACAGAGATTAGTTAGATGTATCTTGCTAGGTTTAAATCATAAATAAGCGTATAACAAAGAATTAGGAAATTCAATCATATATTAATTTTCGATATATGTTGAAGTCTATCAATAATCATTAGTTTTATTAAATTAACAAATTATTATATATTTGATAAATTTTTAATCGAACCCAAATAAATAGCTGCAAACACGGAATTGGAATTAGATTAATGGATAATTGCATAAAGTGTGTTGTAGTTGGCGATGGTGCAGTTGGCAAGACCAGTTTACTTATGCGAGCAGCGAATGACAAATTCAGTGATTTATATATTCCAACGGTATGTTCAATTTTTTATATTATAAGGTTTTTGATAGCGTTATATTGAAACAAAAAGCAGGTGAAGAGCTTTACAGTATAGCCTTATTCGATACGGCAGGACAGAGTGAGATGATGACTCTGAGACAGCTTTCGTACCCTCATACAGATGTAATAATGATCTGCTTTTCAGTTGTAAGACCAGATAGCTTCGACAACATTTTGAGCATGGTAGACAGGTCATTAATTGTAGTGGATTCCTGAAATAAACAACAACTGTACAGCCAAGACGAGATTTTTAATAGGAACCCAAATAGACTTGAGAGACAATGAAAAAACAGTGAAAAAACTAGAAGCGAGAAAACAAAGTGTTATAACAGAAGAAAAAGCTCGCGCACTGGCCAAAAAACACAACATGATTTATGTGGAGGTCTCTGCCAAAGAGGATGTAATAATTGCTCTCATTTTAGATTAATGTAAAATTGATTTTCAATAAAATGGTAGAAGCATTCCAAAAACAAAAAAATATTAAAATTAACAATAACAAAAACTGTCTTATTTTATGATTAATAAAGAAGTCTTAAATATAATTAGAAATCCATTCGAATGCCTCAGTAAATCCGTGTCTTCTCTTAATGCTGCACATAAACACCTCAAGAGGTCGTTTGGGAAGTCGATTAATCGGGGGAGCGGGGTTCTGCATAGTTTATTAATATTACTTTTCCAGTTGTCAATCCGTATAAGGAAAATGCGTGAAGGAACTCATCAGGACCAAATGCCCCTGGTTTATCTACCTTATTTCCCAAAACGGCTATGGGAATATGGGCAACCCCCTCTGCGTTCAGAACTGAATGAAGACACTCGTATGATTCAGCTACACGACTCTTGTCAGCAGCATCTATTATGAATACTATTGCATCTGCCGTTACTAAGTAGTCCTTCCAAATTCGACGAGCTATATTCACGCTTACTACTACCCTGTTCGTGTCCTCCAAGGTCATAAGCCTGAATATTTAATTTCCCGACGGTAAATTCCTCCAAATCTACAAAATATTTATTTCCTTTACTTGGATGCAATGTTGGATTGTGAGTATGCACGCTACCTGTCTTTAGTAGCTGTAAAAGTGTTGTTTTTCCTGCGTCATCAATTCCAAGCAGGAGAACAACTCCTGATTTGTTCATCAGACCTGTATTGATTACATTATGCTAACCCAGTGATTTTATGAGGTCTGTAAAATAGTCCCACAACCACATTAATGATCTGGTTTTATTTTTAAATTAATTTTTTTATTTATTTTTAAATTAAATGTCTATTCGTATAATAGCAGAGGTATGCTGTCTTGTGGCAATTTAGAAAATTAATGGAGAGTACTCTGTTACTATTCAAAGGGAATCTATTATTAAGGTTGGGCAGACATTTATTAACTATGATGAGTGGATTGCTAAGTTGAGACAATATGAGCGGACTAATCATGTTCAATATTTTGTTAGGGACTCTGTAAAACATACTGATCCACTTCTTCGGTTCAAAACTGTTCGATATTCGTGCATATTTGGAGGGAAGAAGTTTGTTTCTAAAGGAAATGGGATCAAAGCGAGATGTTCCTACCGTCAAGGATGCAAATCTTTCATTCGTCTGGTGGCTTCAGAAGGAATGCTATTAGTACATGGAATGTGTGTGGACCATAACCATTCGACTTCACATGCGTTATACAACACGCTTCCTAACCAGCGCCATCTCACTTCTCCCGAGAAGAATCATGTTAGTATGTTAATGGATATGAATGCCGATACTAAATATATAACAAATTATGTAAACAATGTTTATGGTAAAAGCATAACTAATTTGTCCAATATTCGTGCATGGAAGAAGAAACAGGCTTTAACTGAACCAGACTATGCGTCATCATTTATCTATTATAGTCAACCATCGGATGACATTGATAGTAAATAAACATTTTTCTTTTGTTCATGTATTTCTAACAATTAGTCATATTTGAATTTTATTGTACTCATGGAATCTATTGTCACTCCAAGAGTAACTGGTTATTCATTATTGATTTGGTTATAGCTTTTTTCCAAATTTAGAAATTTTCCCCAAATTTAGGCATGAAGTGCTTTGAGATAATTTCCTCTATTCTTGGAAATAAATAGTTTAAAGAGTTCATCTCTTAAAATTGGCACAGTCTTTGATCTCCAACATCCAGTAGACTTTAACTGAATTTTTCAGAATAGTGCCAACTCGAAGGTCGATCAATTATTGCCATGGGAGAATGATGTTGCCGATTGTCGCTAATGTTCGATTTTTGATTATATTTTCACAAAGTTCAATGTTTACAAAATTAGTTGATCCATAGAAAAAGCAACTATCCACCTACATGATATCGTAGTACTTAGAAATGTATATCATACCACGAACGCGTTATTAAGATTATATTTTTTGTCATAATCGGGAGACTTATTCTTTCTTTGATTTCTTCGTAATATGAGGAAGCATAACATTTTTTTGAATGCAATGAAGATCTGTAAGTGATTATAAAAATATAAAAAATCAAAGGACAATAAATGACTCTAAAAGATTTTTGCGAGCGCCCAACACTTTAAACTGGACGTTTGAGGGTAGTTGACTCCTTAAATGTTAGTGAAATCGGATCGGCTAACTAACTATGTTTGCGCACGCATTGTGTTTGCTGACATCTAAGAGGACTATACTCAATAAATTTCAAAAAGATTCTTTTCTCTCAGGAAACACTTCTCAAAGTCAGAGTCTAATTTTGGTGAAGATTCTCTTCTTTATTGGTAGTATCGAAAGGAATCCTGGACCACCCAAATACTTCTCGTTTTTCTATTGCCTTCAAAGAAAGTTTATTCATTGGTATTACAATTAGTTTTCAAGAGAGACTCCAATAAAGAAGGTCCTCGCCTAACTTGGCTGGTTATGACGTCATATCTAACAAACCTCCTCGGATGTTGAGGAGGAATTATTACTAAAGTTATGAAGGGTATCATATTATGTTATTAGCAAATACAACATACTTCTGCCCCTAAATAGAGGTTCAAAGCCAACACCAAATAGCAAGAAAAGGATCCAGTTAGCTAAAGACTTTTCACACAATCCTGGCCTTCTAGCTAAATGACTTTTATTTATTTACCTTCGGTCCCTTCTAGTTAAAGAAACTGGTGGCTAACAAGAACGTCACAGCCAAGAGCGGACGCTCCCAGATATCTGACAGGTGTCTTTGGTTCTATGCAGAACTCGAAGGTAGACCAGGAGAAGAGAAATGGTAATCCGTCTTCTAGTCGTCACTAAACTAACATATCCATCTTCTTTTACGAGGATCTTCACTAGCTATCCACCAGCTGATGCTATCTTTCCCTGGTAGAGAAGCTTTACTCTCATCATTGTTCAGCGGTAAACATTTAAAAATTTGCTGATAACAAGGCTTTTGAAGTAGAAACCTAAATTTTAATTGTTAGTTAAGTTAGTTAAATGCACTCCTAGCATTCCCATAAACATATGAGTACTCAGGATTTCGCTTATTTTGTTCTCATTACTTTCTATCTGGTTGAGGTGGTGACGACATCTCTATTGCACTATGTCTTATTTGTATTCTTTACCGACTTCTCCGTTCACTTTGGGAACTTTTAATTGCAGAGGAAATAAACAAATTACAAGAAACACCAACTTTCATGCTATCTAAAAAATACAACATCTCTGTCTGCTATCTACAAGAGAAAAAAACGACCGTACAATGTACAGAACTGTTTAATAAATGCCACCTTTTTACCCTCTTATCGGCCTGCCAACATTATGGTATCGGATTTGCAGTCCATCAGGACCTGATTCACTGCGTTACAAGAATGTGGGCAGAATCTGACCGTGTCGCAGTGCTGCAAATCAAATGCGGAAATAAAATCAACTCAGTCATTTCCATTATAAATGTTATGCCCCAACTGGAGCGCGAGTCTTAACAATTATCGAAGAGCTGGACGCATTTTACTTTACTCTCACTAGAATATACAAAGCTTTCGTCATTAATTCAAGGTCATCCCTGTTTTCACGCTTAATTAATTCATCAAGGTCCCCTGTTTTCATTTTTCAATTAGATCGAGGCATGAACGAGACAGCTAAATTTGCCCACAAAGGCCTCCAATTACATTTTGGTTGAAAAAGTTATTCAAGATAAGATTGCAAGTGTCACTTCATCCATACATAGAATATGTCATAAATTAGACTAAGATTTTATTGCTTTCTCGCTATAGCATTTTCATAACTTGTAGGAAGTCTCGTTCTTCATAATCTTTGGTCAGTATATGATTTTCCTCAGCTGATTTCTGTGATATCCGACAAGTCACACAAAATCTATTTTCGAAGTTCCTTAGTTACAAGGTAGGATTTGTTATATAAACGCATTTTATAAACCGGATATCAAAAGAGACGTGCTTTTTACAAATACAAATGTTCCGCATCATTTACAAAATTTTAGAAAATAAATAATCAAATTTTAAGCAAATTCCAATAAATAACTTATAAACGTAATTTTTAATTAATAATTTATTTTATATAAATTTCTTGGTAAAATAAAACAAGTAAATTTTAAAATGGAGAACCAATTTATTATCAATTTTAAATTATCCGGTAAATAATGTCAATGTTATCACGTATACGTTGTAAAAAGTAAATTTTTGTTGATCATATAGGTTTGTTAATATTCTAGTGATATTAATCATATTTTTTGTTATCTTCTATTTGTTAAATAATACAAAGAATTACCAAGTAGAATTATACGAACGTAACCAGACTATTTTTTGCATGGTTTTGACTTGTTTGCCCTACTATGAAACACGCGGAGTATCTGTTTCAAAAACATGGGGAAAGAGATGCGACAAACTTTTATTTTTTGTTGGAAGACCAGGCCTAAAGGCAGAGAATGTGGTTTCATTGAATGTCGAAGATGACTACTATCATCTACCATCTAAGACATTTGCCGCATTGAAATACATTGAAGAACATTTTTCCGGCCAATTTGACTGGGTTGTGAAGGCCGATGATGACACATACATTATTATGGAGAATCTAAGATATTTTCTGAAGTTCTACGATCCAATTAATTTGATCAGTTTCGGACATAAATTTTATGTACACTTACCAAATGGATATTTCAGTGGAGGGGCTGCTTATGTTCTTAGCAGAACAGCAGTTAATAAAGTTGCTTCGGCTTTAAAATATAAAGTATTCATTTTGCTGTTTTTAGTTTCCTTCGTGTTCTGTGAATACTATGTTTGAGGATGTTGAAATTGGGAGATGTCTCGATTATCTAAATGTATCTATGGAATCCCAACCTTCAAAATTTTTTCCTCTTCATTATAATTCTACTATTTTAAAGGATTTTCCTCTCTGGTTTATATTACGCCTGGAACTTTATGATTTTCCAGTTTGACTCAATTTTTGAAATTTAGGAGCGTTCTAATGTTGATAGAGATCTAATTTCTCTCCATGACATGGATCCTTATAGCATGGCCATTGCTGATTTTTTCATTTATAATGTTTCGCTTCATTTATAATGGTTCGTTAATCGATATTTTTTCCTATTAAAAATATATCCTTGTTTTTTTTCAGCAGTTTAGTATTCTGGGTAAAGTTTGTCAATTGATAATTACTTCACTAACGCCAACGAATCTGTTTTTCATTATTCTGAGTTCAATGTTCGGTATTTAGGTTATACGGTTCAGTAAATTTTCCAGCCATAGCATGATGTTCGGATATAAATTTGAATTAAAGATGTTTTTATTAGGAGTGTACTCGAAAAAGAGTCGAAGGCTTTCTGTATATCTATAGACATCAGAGCCGTCCGTAAGTATGCCTTCATGTTAAAACCGTCTATGATGAACTGGGAGACAGACCCCAAATACGTCTTTGTAGAACTGTCTGCTCTTAAGCTATGTTGAAAATCAGGAAATTGTAGAACAGGTGAGATTAACATAAATACGAGCTTTTCCAAACTTTTGACAAGGCGCGAATTATGGAGACAGAACGATAAGAAGGTAGAATGTCTTTTGATTTTCCAGACTTGAGAATTGGTGCAACCAGTGAATTCTTCTATATATTTAGTATTGTATTGGAATTGATAGAATAGTTATATAATCTCGATAACATGATATTTGCCTGAGGTCCTATGTGTTCGAGGTGAATAGCACAGACACCGTCAGAGCCACAGGATCGGGATAGTTTACAATACATATAAAGAGTATAAAAATCAATTAAATATTAATAAAAATATTTAAATTCTTTTTTGACATCTTTGTCTTTATGCTTAGTATATGATATATAAAAAAGGGTTTGACGAGTGACGCCGTCATCAGTGGATATTCACTGCGGAACTGGATTGTCTAGAAAGGACTCACACACAAGAAAAATAAAAAATGGAAGTTAAGATCGTTCCTTGGTTCTACGATTAGTTAAAATTAACCGTTCTTTTCTAAAATAAAGTGTGTGTCCTGCCTATGCGGAGCTATAAATATTATGGCTCTCGTGAAAAGGTTTTAAAAATTTAAAAAAATATGATATATATGAGGTTTGTTTTTTTAATAAAGAGAGTTCGGATGTTGCTGGAGGCTGGGATCACCTAATTAGTTAGTTTTGACCTATCTTTCCTGGTGATCTTGGGGTTAAATAAATAAAATGAGGTTTGTCGTGACTCCTCAAGGGACAAAATTGTCACCTCAGATTTTGTTACTTCTTCATGCTAAGCAATAACAACTCACTTAAGTGGACTACACTACGCCTATCACCTAGGTGTTTACATTTTACAGCTTTGCATAGGCGTGATCCTCTTCAACGCTTGATTGATAATAAGATCTACCTCAAGGTACTCTTCTGGTTCAAATTCCACCAACAAAACATAGCAGGAAAATTGCATGCTCGTTTAATGCTAGGAATGAATTTGTTGCATTTAGACTTCTTTTTCTAAAATCAATCTGCTCTTTTTTTATTCCTCTACCGACTTTGTTTTGTTTTATGTCTATATTGATTAATTAAGAACTAAATAATGATAAATTTTAGTAATAAATATTGATAAATTAAGAATTAAATATTGATAAATTAAGGAATAGACCTATAAATTGATTATTTGCGCGAAATTGTGGAATCGGTTGTTGATGGTGCGAAATATTTTCTTGTTTTTGATTTTGTTGAATTCATTGATAATTTCTTTCAATGTTAGTGGTTTTTTTATATTTAAAAACTTTTAGATCAACTTTACTCCATTGACTTGTATGATTTTGATAAATTATGCAAATGTCAAAAAGTTAAATACATGAGAGACTTACGAGAAATGGTTAAAAAATCTTTAAATGATATTTGATAATTTGTTTTCTTTATTTAGATATTTTATTTTTATTTATTAATCTATTAACTGCACGGCCCTCTTCGATCACTGACGACTATTCTTTTCAATGTCGACATCTCAAAAACTTTCAAAGTTAATTAAATAGTTGAGACAACTGGAGAAATAAGCGGAAAATCGCTTTGTTTCCTCAATAAGGGACGTCTGTCTACACTAAATAGCCACGATGCACATGAGACTCAGTAGCTTCTCCAGTTGATCTCTGTTGTAATCGTGAGATGATATGCGACGTCGAGGATCATTTTTGATTGATTTTTGTGTTTTTATAACTAGGGCCATTTTTCGCCATAATATGCCATTTTTAAAGAAAGAGTCATTTTTTTATTAATGAGTTAATTTATTGCCCTAATTATAACCTATTGAATGATTTGAGACCCCTTAGTTCGAATCTCGCTGCTGTACATTGATGCTCAAGGTTACACGCGTCTACGATAATTTGGCTTGACGAGTGGCGTCGTCATCAGCGGACCGGATCGTCTAAAAAAGGACTCATACACAAACAAATGAAAAAAGAAGTGAAGAGCTTTCCTTTATTCTCCCTTATCGATTAGTTATAATAACTGTTCTTTACTTAAAAAAGTATGTGTCCTGTCTGGGAGGAACTATAGCTAATATGGCTCTTCGTAAAGTGCAGTATTATTAATGGTTTATTTTTTTTAATTTAGGAGACTTCAATGCCTCTTGTGGACATTAACTCGCCTTACTTTTAATAAAAAAACTCAAATTGTAAATTATAAAGAGAAAAATGATGTAATTTCATGCCAGAAATTAGCTGATAAATCCTCAAATTTGTTTCGAAAGACGATATCGAGAAAAACGATAAATAATCTTTTACTAAAGAAATACACTATTTTGAAAGATTCTATAAATATCAACCGTCTTTTAAAGCTGCATACAAACCGTAGTTCCCCTAAGCTTGAATAGAAGTTGCTAGAATGGATGGAAGTAGTAGAGTCTAAAGATGTCTTATCGAAAAATCAATTGGAAATTCCAAAAGATGAACAGACAACATTCACGGGAAATTATTACATCCCTACTAAAAGATGTGGAATGCCTAAAGGACAATTCAAGGATGTTTGCGGTTATGCCTGTCGTTAAAAAAGCTCCATGTTGTGTGGATTGAAATCACTGAAAAACGCCAGAGTGACTGGAAAATGCCCCGGGATTTTCCGATTGGAGTATAAAGAAGAGTCAGATAAAATCTCATTCGTTGAAGAGACTAATCTATTTTCTCCTTTCGGGAAGGGAAACCACAAGGTGATCGAACTCAAAGAGAAGCTTTCGGAAATTGTTCTAAAGAATGTGCCAATATGGATTGAGGAAGCCGAACTTATGGCTTACATGAAAGAAATTGCTTCAACCACTGAGTCGGTGAAACGTATTGTAAGGAATGGAAGAAAACTCCCTGTTGTGAAGATGAGCTTAAAGTCAAGGGGAGAAGCTACGTCCTTGATACACCTGGGTCTTGTCATTGGATGGATGGAAATCGATTGTGAGTGGGCCAGAAGACCGGTTGTAGGAAAAAAAGTCAAGTGGAAAAAAGGTCAAGCGGAAAAAAAAGTCAAGTCCGTAAGCGGAAAAAAGGTCAAGCGGAAAAAAAGTCAAGTTGTCTTTTTTAGTTTATATCGCATTTTTGTGATACTACTAGCATCTTTTAATTTTTAAAAATTTTTTCAATACTTGACTTTTTTTCGCTTGACTTTTTTCCATTTTTGAAAATTTTTCCCTTATAAATTTTCGAAATTTAGCGCAAAACGGAAAAAAAGTCAAGTCCGTAATTTCGTTAACGGACTTGACTTTTTTTCCGTTTATAAATTAAGATTTTTATTCATGATCGTTTTATTTTAAAGTAAGCGAGTTTAGAATAACAAATTATTTAAATAGTTAATTTTGGCTAATGTTAATGCTTTAGTTTGTAATTGCATTAAAATGTCCCGCCACAACTAAAACTACACGTGGTTGAAATAAATTCTAAAAATAAAACAGATTTTTTCTACTTTTAAAATTTTTTAAAATGTTATAAACATATGATTTTTATTTAACGTGAATCAAGGGATTATTTAATGTGAATCAAAAGAATATTTAATATTCCATGCAATTGCTTTTAGGGCTTCTACTGTTTTAGATTTGTAAGGGATTTTCTTGACTTGTTTTAGCAATAAGTTTTGTTTCGTTGCACCAATTTCATCAGTTTTATTTGACTTTCGTCAAATTCGTGATTGTGAGAAATTCCTTCTTTGGAAAATTCAAAAATTATGATCTGTTCTTAGGCTTCCTCTGCATCTTTGTGAAGATTTTTTCACACATTTAAAAATTATATAGTTTTTTGTCACCGAGTGCTTTGTATACATAAAACCATTAAAACAAATTTTCTTTCCTCCTTTGTTAGTTAATATTATCTCCATTTTGTCTCTTATTTTTGGGCAAGCATAATATTTAAAATATGCCTAATTATAACCTTAAAATCCGTATATTGATTAAGTCAAAAAGATTAAACCAAAGCGAAAAAAGTCAAGGTCAAAAAGATTAAACCAAAGCGAAAAAAGTTAAGTCAATTTTATTATATTAGGAATCCTTGGCCCCCAAGCAGATGAGTTGGTTCGTAAGATCGGCTCCATGATTCAAGCTGTGACCAAGGATCCGCGAGAGACTAGTTGGTTCCGAGAACGTATCTCGTTGTCTATTGTTAGGGGAAATAGCATGGCATTCAGATGCATTAATTTAATTTTTATTCATTTGATAATAAAAAAAATTTTATTATTACCTTGAAATTCTTAAATTGATTTAGTCAAAGCGATTATACCAAAGCGGAAAAAAAGTCAAGTCCGTAATTTCGTTAGCGGACTTGACTTTTTTTCCGTTTTGCGCTAAATTTCGAAAATTTATAAGGGAAAAATTTTCAAAAATAGAAAAAAAGTCAAGCGGAAAAAAGTCAAGTATTGAAAAAATTTTTAAAAATTAAAAGATGCTAGTAGTATCACAAAAATGCGATATAAACTAAAAAAAGACGACTTGACTTTTTTTCCGCTTGACTTTTTTTCCCCTTACGGACTTGACTTTTTTTTCCGCTTGACCTTTTTTCCGCTTGACTTTTTTTTCCGCACTCCCAGAAGACCACCCATAAGATGCTTTAATTGTCAATATTTCGGACACATTGCAAAACATTGCAATGGGGCAAAGAGATGTTTCTTATGTGGAGGACCACATAGTTCCCCAGAGTGCCCAGAACCGAACAATAGAAGATCCTGTATCAACTGATGGTCTGATGATCACGGAACGAGTTATGGTGGTTGTCCGGTTGCCAGGGAAGCCGTGGCCTCCACAGGAATAGGAACCGAATGTCATGGGTTAGGAACATGGAGAGAGGAGAAAATCCTCCTCCGCCACATTACCTAGATACGAAGTCTAGTGAAAACAAGCAGGACGCAATAATCAAAAATCGACTTCTAAAATACGATGTTATGAATCCAACACAGAAAAAGCCAATTGTGGATAAAGAATACCTGGAGGAGAAGCTAAAAAAGTCTTGCAGGAAATCTATTTCGGGGGCATCTAAAAGACAATCGAGAGAACTTACATATGTGATTAACCGTCTAAATGAAGAGTGTGATAAGGTAAACTTGGATTTACTGCAGGTGGTGGCTCTGGTCCTGAAGAAATCAGGCCGCCAAGACCAGTGAACCAAACCATAAGGATCATGCTCGTGAATGCCTGATCAATCTTGAGGAGGCATCACGAGCTAGCTTCCCTGGCGAATACCGAGGAAGCTGATATGATAATTGTCAACGAAACGAAGATTAAGTCAAATGAGAATACAGTACTCCCGGGTTTCAAATCGATATCTTTATACTGGAAAGAAGGGGCTATACCAGGGACTGGAACATCAATTTTTTATCGGTATCATCTGAAGACAAGGAATCCCAGAATTGTTTCATCAGTTTGTGTCGCCATTGATGTTCGTTGTGTCGACGGATGGCTCGCAATTGGCGGTATGTACTCCAAATCCATGAAGGAATGTACCGGAGATATCTCCCAGTTCTTCAGCGAAAACTGGGAGGTGATCTCAACTCCAAGAGCACATCCTTTGGCTGCAAGAAGAGTAGCGAAGATGGCAAGCTCCTGATGAAGCTATCTAAAGGCCTAGGAGTAAAAGTCCTTACATCGAAAGAGGATAACCATTTCTCTCCCTACGGGGGTGACAAGCTTGGTGTCTTCTTGATTTCCCCTGCTATTTCAGAATACGCGTATTGGGGAGGATAATCTCCGGGCCAAGAATTTATCCACAAGGTTACTGAAACCAGACCAGTCAACCTTCGTATAATCCTTGAATCTTTTTGATTCCGCCGGCCGTCTCCTGTATCGTCGAAGACCTCTCAGTTTTAGAAGGATTGGATTGTGGTCACTGGAGAAGCCGTAAAAGACGTTCCAGGAAATGAGTCCAGCAAGAGAAAATGAGCATAGTGTTAAGTCGGGGATGTGCAGCTATCAGTCATCCTTAATGGGGTCCTCGTATGTGAGTTAGGGTTGTTCAGTATAATCAGGTCAGGAAGATAATTTGCAATGAGTTCTCCTCGGTTGTCAGAGGATTGGGAAGTGAGCCAAACTGGGTGTCGTGCATTAAGATCCCCACATAACAGTAGATTTTTCAATGTTGAAATGCGTGATAAATCAGGGGTGTAAGATGACGGACACGATCCTTGTGGAGGAATATATAAATTAGCCAAATGGATCCAAAAGGACGGGAATAACTCGATTTTGACAGTAATCTGCTCCAAAGTCTTGTCGGAGCCAAGAAGCTCTGAGGTTCGTTGAGTTGTATCCATAAAAGGAATATCGTTCTTTATAATAGTAAGTAGTCCTCCTCCGCGTCCTCCCTGACGATCTTTACGGATCACTGTGTATCCGGGAAAAGAGGGTGTTGGTATGGAGGGAGATAGCTTGGACTCCTGTATTAAAGCGAGGTCAGCCTCATTTTCGCGGAGGAGTGCCCGTAGTTCAAAGATTTTCTTCCTGATCCCATTCGAATTCAGTTGTATAATTGTAAAACCTCTCCATGGACCAGGATTGGTTTCGACGTCTCCACATAGAAGAATCAAAAGTCTGGATAAATGGGGACACCAGACAGGGTCGAAGACACAGGAGATGAAAGAACCACCGGACGGTGGGGAGAAGCTGTTGGCTCTTTTCGTTCCATTTTGGAATGGGTGACACCATTTCTGGTGAGACACATGACACCACGCTAACAACATTTTAATAACTCAGAATACGCAGACGTACCAATTACTCTTCCGGATATTGGCAGTGACCACATTGCATTGGTAATTTCCGTGGATATGAAAATGATTCAATGAACCTGGAGTCTTTGTCGGTTACGATACCAAAAATCAAAACTGGAATTACTATAGGATGTTCATTGCAAAGGAATTGATGTTAGGGCATACCGAGCCCAAGACTCGTCTGGGAATTGATAAAACAAGTAAACGAGTAACGGATCTGATATTATACTATCTGGATAACTTTGCTTGAAAAATATACTCAAGAAACGATAATGTTGTCCCTATTCCATGGCACATCAAGAAAATTGTGTTGAAGAGAAATAATATAAGAACTAAACTGAGGAGATGCGTAGACCCACAGGACCGCTTAGCCTTGTGTCACAAAATTGGCGAACTACAAAAGCAGTTGTCGGAAAATTTCAAAAGTTGGAATGAGAATAAGTAGAACTCTTAACTACGGAAGCTAAACAAACACAATCCCTCTTTCTGGAAGGTATACCGAAGAGTGAGGAACCCAGAGTCAATCGCAAACAAGATTGTGCTCAAGAAACCGGATGGCACCTACTATGCTGAAGAAAAAATACCTCTAGTTTTTGAGACACAACTTAAAAAAATATTTGATGTGGAAGATGATGTCATCGCAAAGAAGACTTGTTACGAATCATTGTCAGAGAAAGCAGCATTTATAGAGATCTCTCTGGAAGAGCTGAAGAAAGCAATAAGAGCTGTCAAGAATAAAGCTCCGGGCAGTGATTTTATCAAAGCTAGGATGTTCAAAGAAGGCCCAGAAATTTTATTCGAAGTCCTTAAAGATATGTTCAACGCATGCATAAAAATTGGCCATGTTCTAATGGAATAAAAGAAGACCATTGTACGGATGGTGGCGAAGACAGGAAGACCGAAAAATGATCCTGATACCTACCGTCCGATCAGCCTGATTAGGTCGATTTCAAAAGTCATGGAAAAATCATCTTCTGGAGGCTTACAAATCAGTTGGAAAAAAAAGATTACTTCAGAAATGATTAATTTGGTTTTCGCCTAGGACGGTCATGCGGTTATTGCTTATTTCATCTCAACTCTGAGTTATGCAAAGCCAGAGAATCCAAATGTCTCCTGAATGTCATATGTCTCGACATATCAAAATTTGACAGTGTTAACCACAGAGCCATAATTGATCAGTTATTTCGGACGGGGAGCCCAAAGGAACTAGTGAATTGGGTGAAAGTATACCTAAAAGGAAGAAAATCCTATGTTATATGCGGATGTAATTTTTCAAATATGATATTATTGAAGAGAGGAGTCCCACAAGGATCAATTTTGAGCCCTCTATTGTTCAATGTTCTAATGACCGGTTTCCCGTCTCCGTCTACACCGAGTACGAGATCTCTGATATACGCAGACGACGTGCTACTGTCTGATGTGTCGAGATCGAGCATGATCTCAGAGAGGAGATTCTATATGTACATGGAAGAGATAAAAGACTGGTGCGGTCTTCATGGGTTAAAACTGTCAGAAGAAAAATCTAGTGCAATGATGTTCCTCGGTCGGAATGGTAAAGGAAATCAGAAAGACTCATGCGGAATCAACACTGTGAGCTCTCTGAAGTATCTTGGAACAGCTTTTGAGAAATCTGGGAGGACATTGTGCGATTTTAAACTCAAAAGGAAGAAAGCCCACCATGCGATATTGTGTATGAGGAAATTGAGACTCGAAACGGATATGTTTTTATTTATTTTTCACGTACGATCATTCCATCACTCCTTTATGGACTGGAAGGATGGTATTACACTGCATACAAAAAGCGTTTTATCTTGCTTCTTGAAAAATCGAGGAGAGCAGGGATCAAGATTGCCTTACACAAAAGGCTCGACGAGAAGCTAGATGAAGATGAAAATTTGTTAGTAATGTCGATAAGAGATGGAGCAAAAAAAGGATGGAAAACTACCTGAAAAGAGTTGCCATCATTGACTCGTATGTTGCAGCACAGAATAAACGATAAGAGGGGTCTGAGAGCGCAGAGAAGAGTCCAAACGTTTGCAGGACTTGCGGCATGAAGCCAAATAACTCCCTCTTTAATTTTTCCTTGCTAATAAAGTTGTTAAAGTTAAAGTTTGCGGCTTTGTGTCAGCTGCGGACAAAAAAGGACAAAACGTACTTCACATCAAAGACGAAGAAGGAAAATTCATGGGTAACCCGAAAGTAAAAAACTAATTGATTGCACGACACTTTAAAATATTGTTGAATGCAGAAAATGAGGACTTTCTCTCTCTTTCCAGGGAGAACTGAAGGCACTAAAGAATTCAATCACAGTGAAAGAAATGGAATCAACTCTAAATAAATTTAATAATAACAAAAGTGCTGGGCCAGACAACATAAGCCCTGAGCTTTTAATATATGGGCCAAAAAAATTTAGCAAAACAATTGCAATAACCCTAAATCACATCTTTGAAATTAATACCGATCTAGGACTTGGAAATGAATGATTAATACCCATAAAAAACCGATCAATGCAAAAGAACCAGTAGAAAATCTCCGCCCGATCATACTTCTGAACTCGATACGCAAACTGCTGGCAAACATTGCACTAAGCCGGATAAAGGATGTGGCGGATCTATACCTACCAGCAAGTCAAAGTCAGTTCCGAGAAGGGAGGTCTACAGCGGAAATTGTATGGAGCCATCGATGGTGATGTGCAGCGCACCAAAGATTCAAAAGCCCAACGCCCGTGTTGGGAATAGATCTTTCCAGAGCTTTTGACTTAATAAACAGACAGAAACTGATGACTGTGCTAGAGTAACTATTGGATGAATCGTCTGTTAGGATAATCAGACTACTACTTGCGAATACAATATTATTGGTGAGGACAGAAAGAGCAACTTCCTGCAGTTTTAATACATCGATTGGGATACCTCAGGGTGATTCCCTCTTCCCTTTACTATTCACCGTATACCTTGAATCTACACTCTGCGATCTCCGTAAATGCTATATAGAAGACATTGACATGTGGATTTCGTATCCGGGAAATGCACACCTACTAGAAAATGCACCTGCGGAGTTTGAGAAATGGTTTCTCAGCGTTAATGTAAACAAAACTGAAATAACTGAAATCAAAATAGAAGACGATTTTACTCATGAAAGATGGAGATGTACTAATAAGCTCGGCTCTTAACACAAATACTATCCCTGAAATATGGAAAAAGTCTCTAATCAAACCTATTCGAAACAAAACAATTTATTTTATTTATTTTATTTTAATAACCCCGGGAACACCGAGAAAGAAAGACAAAAGAGTCAGACAGTTAGGTGATCCCAGTCCTCGCAATCACTTGTGCCATTCGACGTCTGTGATCCTCCATCGTCCCCACTACTTTCCGGAAGAGCCTTCTCTCGGTCTTGCAGAGGAATCCGATCGGGGAGGGGAATTTCTTATCCAATCGGTTTTCTCTTGCCATGGGAAGGATTAGGCGAAGCGGATTTCCATCTTCCTCACAGAGGCGAAGAAATCCGGAGCCACGACTACGGATCTTAGCTTCCATGAGTAGTGGGTCGACTGTTGATCCATTACGTGGGGAAAGCATACTGATTGTTTTCCGGTATATCGAGTTGATTCTTTGGACCAAAGACTCCGATAGCCCGAATCTCCATGCAACGGAGGCATACTCAATGGCAGGCGCGATTGTTTGTTGGTAGAGTGTAGAAACGGAAAAGTCCATGTTCCTCGTGGTCCTCCGAACAAGGGCGCGTATAACGTTAACTTTCTGGAGGCCCCTGGTGATCATGTCTGTTGCGTGGGAGTTGAATTTGAGAAGGCTGTCGTACTTGACTCCAAGGACAATGGGGGACTTTGTCACTGGAATCCTAGTGGGACCAATGAAAAGACTCGGTTCATCCTTGGAACGACGGTCCGACGTGAATGTGGAACAGATAGACTTGGTTGCAGAAATCGTTAGTCGATTGCCAGCAATCCAATCGTGGAGAATGTTCAATTTTGTCTGAGTTTTAAGGGATGCGACTTGAGTCGAGCGGTTCCGTATTGCAATGACTACGTCGTCTGCGTAGGATAATAACAGGGAATCTTCGTCTCCATCATTAGGTAGGTCGTGTAGGAAAAGGTTGAATAGAATTGGTGAAAGTGGAGACCCCTGGGGTACCCCGTTCGGTAGTAATCGTGATCTAGATCTGAGATCACCACTGACTACTCTTCCACGTCTTCCAGACAAAAGTTGGCCAGCCATAATTTCACATTCGGACGAATATTAGTAGAAAAAATTTTTCCAACCAAGATTTTCCTCGAAACAGTGTCAAAGGCTTTGTTGATGTCAATAGAAACCAAGATTGTGCGTTTGTGAGGCGGAGGATGGGTGTTAAAACCGTCGGCAATGAACTGCGATAAAGTTGCCAAGTATGTAGCGGTGGACCTACCGCGGAGGAAACCATGTTGAAATATAGGACGCGGAAGATACGGAATAATGACTGATAATACAAGTTTCTCCATAATTTTTGACAGTGTGCTGGTAACGGAAATAGGCCTGTAGGATGCAGGTTCTGTCTCTGGTTTCCCAGCCTTCAATATCGGTCTGATGATAGAATTCTTCCAAATCTTAGGAATAATATTATAGTTAATGGACAGATTGTATATATGCGTGAGGTAGCCAATTGCGTAGTGGCTTAGGTGTTTTAGGTGAATTTTTGTCAGGCCCGCACGCCCGTGAGCTCTTTAATCTGGTGATCACATCCAAGACTTGGTCATCTGTGAATAGTTCGTGATAAGGTTCCTTCTTCGGTTTATGGGCACGCACCTTAATGTCCAGGTGTTTCGAGAATGGTTTGAAGCTAATTCCAGCGTAATGTTTCATAAGGATGTTAGGATGTAGGTGGCATAAGTGTTCAGGAGAAGACTTTCCGGTTCCGTCTGCATCATCCAGCTCCGACTTGACTTGTTTAAGAGTTTTCCAGAAGTGTCGGGATGTACTTTTCCTGTCGAGGTGGTTAACTAGATGCTGCCATCTCTTGTCCTTGTGTTCTTTTATGCTCTGACAGATTCTTTTATTCAGTTGTCTGAGGGCTGTCAAAGACTTCATGTCCAACAGATGGCATCTCTTCAGCCGGTCTCTTTGTTTTATAAGACTTATTGTATAAGAGCTGAGGGTAGGATAAACTTCTTGTATGACGGAATAAAAATATGGTCAGCTTTCTGAATGGCAGCGCTGATAATTTCTGCGGCAATAGTGGGATAATCTCCCGGCCAAGAATGGTTACTGAAACCAGACCAGTCAACCTTCGTATAATCCTTTTTGATTCCGCCGACCGTCTCTGTATCGTCGACCTCTCAATTTTAGAAGGATTGGATTGTGGTCACTGGGGAAGCCGTAAAAGACGTTCCAGGAAATGAGTCCCAGAGAGTGAGCATAATGTTTAAGGGGGGATGTGCAGCTATCAGTCATCCTTAATGGAGTCCTCGTATGTGAGTTAGGGTTGTTCAGTATAATCAGGTCAGGAAGATAATTTGCAATGAGTTCTCCTCGGTTATCAGAGGATTGGGAAGTGAGCCAAAAGGATGTCTGCATTAAGATCCCCACATAACAGTAGATTTTTCAATGTTGAAATGCGTGATAAATCAGGGGTGTAAGATGACGGACACGATCCTTGTGGAGGAATATATATATTAGCCAAATGGATCCAAAAGGATGGGAATAACTCGATTTTGACAGTAATCTGCTCCAAAGTCTTGTCGGAGCCAAGAAGCTCCGAGGTTCGTTGGGTTGTATCCATAAAAAGAATATCGTTCTTTATAATAGTAAGTAGTCCTCCTCCGCGTCCTCCCTGACGATCTTTACGGATCACTGTGTATCCGGGAAAAGAGGGTGTATGGATAGCTTGGACTCCTGTATTAAAGCGAGGTCAGCCTCATTTTCGCGGAGGAGTGCCCGGAGTTCAAAGATTTTCTTCCTGATCCCATTCGTATTCAGTTGTATAATTGTAAAACCTCTCCATGGACCAGGATTGGTTTCGACGTCCCCACATAGAAGAATCAAAAGTCTGGATAAATGGGGACACCAGACAGGGTCGAAGACACAGGGGATGAAAGGACCACCAGACGGTGGGGAGAAGCTGTTGGCTCTTTTCGTTCCATTTTGGAATGGGTGACACCGTTTCTGGTGAGCCACATGACACCACGCTAACATTATAATTCGCTAACATTATAATTCTAATGAACAATCTTCCTACCGCCAAAACAATAAATGAACAATCTTCCTACCGCCCATATCTATTCTGAGTCCGGTCTCAAGGATCTTTGAAAGGCTTGTTCTGGAAAAGGTACAAGATTCAATCTCAATACTTTCGACCCAGCACGGATTTTGGGGTAACTATTCGACCACAACACACTTAACAACCCTCACACAATTCATTGCGGAAGGATTTAACTTTCCCAAACCCCATCAGAGGACTGTACTTATATCCGTGGACATCACAAAAGCGTTCGACTCAGTCCCTAGGAAACTCCTTACAAAGAAAATATTTGAAACCAACATCATCCGAACTAGAAACCTTGGCTTGTAAACTTCTTAAATGGAAGGCGAGCACAAGTACTCTGCAACAACATCAAATCAAGATCTCGCTATTTTCAAAATGGAGTCCCTCAAGGCTCCCCACTATCACTCCAACTCTTCAATCTCTGCATAAACGACATGCCACAAACCTGTAATGAAAACTGTCTAATCCTCTCTTATGCCGACGATATCATTCTTGCCTCCGATTACAGAAGCATTCAATCAGCGACTCAGTCCGCTCAACAAATGCTTGACAAGCTGAAACTATGGCTCTCGAAGCGAAGACTTGACACATCAGCAACAAAGTCCTCTGTCACACTGTTTACTACTAACAAAAGGCAGCTCTGTATCGAACCAAAAATCTTTATGAAAAACGAGGCTATTCCTATTAACAAAACACCGTAGATTCTGGGACTCACCTTTATCCGACATGTTGAGAACAAAGTAACTTCTGCTTTGAAGAAAATGAATATTTTAAAAGTGCTTTCAAAAACACTTAGAGATTAAACTGGTGGCCTTGCCACGATTTATGAACAATTTATCCGACCAACGATGACGTGTGCAATTCCTTCATGGGCAATGCAGATTTCACGATCCTCCTCATTGAAACTATCCGCAATCGAGGAGACTACAATAAGGTTAATTGGACCAGAACACAAAAAAATCCAGCCCATTGAAAATTTCATAATCGAATTACAACAGAAACTCTTAAAGGAGGCTAGCTTACCGAGCTGCCCTCTATTCCATGCACTATCGAAATATCTACAACCATACAGAAATTTTGAGCCGATACCATGTCCAATGAGAAGAGCTGTTCAGGATTCTCGACCCCGCCGGACTCGTCTCTCCTTTATCGGTCTGGGATCACTTAGTTAGATGGGAACTTTTATTTCTTTCTCTTTGACCCAGTGATCCTGGGGGTAATAATAAT